>CM064491.1:19496110-19901110 GCA_032716605.1 Paralithodes platypus | reverse complement strand
CATTTTGCCATTGTCATTATTGTCCTCATAGTCCATATGCTACATCTAAATATATTGTGCTACATTTCAAGTATACAATCTAGTATTTTGCAGCCATTTTACTTGTTTATGTATAAAATACTGTATCTAATGTTTATCTAATGTAATTATTTGTATTTGTGTACACTGTATAGGCTACTCGACGTCTTTATCTTGTAGTGGTTTTGCTCCATACTTTCAAATTTGTTTCAGTACCTTTATGGATTTCAGCCATAAGTTTCCCATAGTGTTCGTACTTGTACTGAAATGTTATCACACAAACACACATACTATGAATCATAGTTCCTCATAGACTCATAGTACTTGCACTGCTTGGTGCTTGTACTGAGGAGTAAAATAAAGACATACCCATACGCAATTATCTCTCATGAAAAAATATGTGAGACCACCACAGCAATCATCCCAGTGACTGTTACTCGAGTAATTTAGGTTTCTACAGCTCTCTACCCATACACGTGATACACTAATAAACACACGTCCCTTCAGCAACATTCCCAAAAGTGTGGAGCACATATTTATTCTCATTTTGCGTTGATTTGGCCTAATATATTTGCTCTCGATGTTACATGTTTACTATTCTTTTTTCGTGTCCTCCCTTAAACCATCTTTTATTAAATGATCATATTTCCTAACATTATTGTGATTGTAGTTGTGATTGTATTCTTTTTTCAATTTATAATGATCTTAATTTGTTTTGCAATTGGCTTCTGCATCTGAATGACCTGTAGCCACTATGCATCACAACGTATTGGGCCGTGTACGGTGAGGTATGTAAAGGATGGCCAATGCATAAACTTCATGGCAAACCATAACTCTAATTTCCCACCTAAGGCTAAGTGCTTCATCAACTCTATATCGATGTAAGTACACTCAAATATATATAAGTATATATTATGTTCCCGATTTCGACTCCTCTGAATTCTCAATTTAATGGCTCAAACTATCCTGTCATTCTCATACTAAATATTTATGTGCTGTCTATCTTTCCCCTAACTCTACTGACTTTCCCAAATGCTTTGACTATCTAAACTCTAAAGTGGAACACATTCTATCCATTTCTCCTTTCTCAGAAATGTCCATCTTAGGAGATTTCAACGTTCACCACCGCCAATGGCTCTCCTCTCATACTACTGACCAACCTGGTGAACAAACCTACGTTTTTTCTATCCTAAATGACCTATAGCAGTTGGTTTAGCAATCCACCCGTATCTCGGATCATCGCTTCGGAGATCGGCCCACCATTCTTGACTTATTTCTGACTTCTAACCCTTCTTCTTATACTGTTGATCTTTTCTCTCCTTTGGGCTCCTCCGACCATAAACTTATCTCTTTGTCACTATCTCTCCAGCACGTCCACCCGATCCTCCCAGCCGGCGGCGCTTGTGACACTTTGGCGCTGCTGACTCGGAGGCTCTTCGGCAGTACTTCTTCAATTTCCCATGGAATTATTTTTGCTTCCGTGGCCGGGGACCCTAGGAGAGTGCTGAACACATTACCGAGGTAATCCTATCGGGCATGGAGGCATACATTCCATTTTCTTTCTCTCAGACTAATGCAACATTTATTTGGTTTACTCACATAAGAACATAAGAACATAAGAACATAAGAAAATGGGAGTCTGCAGAAAGCCGATTGGCCTAAGCAAGGCAGATCCCTGTCCCACACAACCCCAAATCAATTACAAAGCCCAATTATAGGCTCAACACTCTAATACCCTGAGGATCATCTTACCAAAACGGTTAGAGATTAACGCAGGATTATGGGGGTCTGCAGAGCGCTGATTGGCCCAACCCGGATGATCCCCCTTCACACCCAACCCTTCTCGTCCATATGCTTATCCAATTTATCTCACACTTGTTCTTCTGCTGTCCGCAATAAGGAGGAAGCATTGAAACGGTACCGACGCCTTAAAACTAAAGAATCACATTCGTCCTATGTTTCTGCCCGGAATCAAAATAAATATGTCCTTCGACTTGCCAAAAAATCTGTTATCAATAATAAATGCACTGAACTATCCATTTTTTTTTTCACCGAAAAATGTACAAATTTACGTCGAAGGTGTTTTTTTGGCGTGTTTTCTTTAAGCTTGATGGATGTTTAGGGAGGAACTAAAACTAAAATATATTATTATGTATAATAAAAATAAAAATTTAAATATATATGAATAAATAAATATAATCTCCCATTTACTTTTCCATAATAGTATATTGGTATTAAGGGGGAAGGGTATATTTTTGGTCGATTATTTCATATATTTATTATTTATAGTTTCCTCCCTAGACCTCCATCAAACTTAAAATAGAATCCATTACATCCCCCTTCTAGAATAATTTGTACCTTTTTCGGTAGACACATTTCACGGCCAAAGGCCGCTTCTTCCAAAAATACAGGCTCACTATCGTTCGTAGGAAAAAATTCGACACCTAAATAACACGAAAGATCTTAATATTGACAAAGAAATTGGGCGAAAGGTCTTAACATCGACATACTAATGGGGCAAACATCTTAGAATCTGAAAACTAATGGGGCTAAACATGAGGGAGAAGGGGGACCGGAAAAACGGACCCTTTCCCCTTAATAAACACATCTTATATAAGAATACAATTATATCACAACTAATTTTATATACGGTACCATTTTCATAGTTATTATATACCCTTAGTTATACCGTGTTTGAGTGGTGGTCTCTATATCTAGCTCTCCATATATATATATATATATATATATATATATTGGGATGTAAGGCTTGGATATATAAAGCTTCGAGTATAGGTAATAGCAGACTTTTGCCCCCTGTTTTCCGCCTCCTCTGATCCTCCACCCTCTATATATACCCTCCCTGTTTACCTTTTATATCATTCCTTCCTTACTTGATAATGCTGGTTGTCCAGTGAAACGCGTCAAGAAAGTGACCCAAGGAGATTACCTATACTCGAAGCTTTATATATATATATATATATATATATATATATATATATATATAGATATAGATACTGTATATATATATATAAATATGTTAGTAAAGCCAGGTAATAAATTTTCTTTAATACATAAGAGGTTGAAAGAAGTGGCAATTTCTGCGTTGGAAATTTTATTATTCAAAGTTTCCAGGTCTCTGATGAGTTTTCGCTGGGTGGCAGGAAGTAGATGAAGGAGATGAGCAAAATTCATGGTGGTACAGGGTTACATTTATGTAACCCTGTACCACCATGAATTTTGCTCATCTCCTTCATCTACTTCCTGCCACCCAGCGAAAACTCATCAGAGACCTGGAAACTTTGAATAATAAAATTTCCAACGCAGAAATTGCCATTTCTTTCAACCTCGTATGTATTAAAGAAAATATATATATATATATATATATATATATATATATATATATATATATATATATATATATATATATTTGTTTATCTATCTTTCAGTCTATCGGTTTGCCTGTCTGTCTGTCTATTTCAGTGTCAGTATTTGTAAACACAGCGATCCTCTCACTCACCCTGACTCACTCTTTAAAACGCACACACACACACACACACGCTCTCTCACTCTATCTCAGTATTTGTAAACAGCTAACGCTGTCGTCTCTTACTCACCCATTCACTCTCATCGACTGCCCCCCCCCCCTCTCTCTCTCAGTATTTATAAACAGCTAACGGTACTGTCTTTTACTCAGCCATTCACTCTCATCGACTTTCAAACCATGGCTGAAAATTACGATAATATTCTTTATCTTCTCCCAGTATTGCATGACGTGTGGTTTCAATATAGCTTGGCTATTATTAGACAATGTTATTCAGGTTAGGAAGGAGCTCTAGGTATGGGGTAAAAAATACATTTTCCCTCTAGCTTCCTCACGCCCTTCCCAAGTTAATAAAATCGTCTAATCATAGCCAAGAAGGTGGCGTCCTCGTATACTGAAATGGTTAGAGTGCCACAGGTTCTTAAGCTACATATACAGTATTCGTCTACTGATAGCCAAAACAAAATTAAGGATAGGATTATAGTACTTAGAGGGTCAATGCAGTTATAACCCTTCGTTGTGACTCGCATACCATTTAGTAATTGACTAAAATCGCTCATGACATGCGGGAAATGAGGTTGTTTAGCATAAATCAGTACTTTGTTCCATAATTATAGTTTGATAAGGGATACATAACACTTCTAAAGAATGCTTAACAATACGGTCGTTAGAATGATAGACGTGGAGTCCTTGTTCACTTTTATTATCTTTCATTCCAAGAACAAAATGCAAATAGGCTGAAACTGTATATAGTACTCCAATAGAGCAATAGAAAAAAATATATACCGTAATAACATTTTATGCACGTGCAATTATAGTAGCTATTTGCACTCTAAGCATTTTTTTTTTAATTAGATTGGATCTGAAATGGATCGTAATGTCTTTGAAATACTAATAATTTATCATAACTCCTTATAACACACATTATCTCAATCACACGAAAGATAGCTTTAATATTATAAATAAGGCAAAAGGCCTTACTCATTACAATGTTCTAAATGGACTTTATGTCCTCTTTAAAATATTGTATACAGTCCTGGGGCCAGTTACTCGTATCACTTACGGTACCTTATCTCCCATGACAGTCATATCGTAAATCCAGACAGTTATTCTAGCGCCGTTAATATTCCAAAGCAAGTCATAACTACCTTTCGTTGTTTCGACCAATCTTCAGTGGCCTCGGCGAGAGCTACTCACCCCCCGAGTATGTTTTTCTGCCAGTGTTTGATGCACCAGGCTATTCGAGGGGGCAGCTCTCTCCCCTGCGAAGCATGGCTGATCAGGCACCGACTTGAGATGGTTGTCCAAGTCTTTCTTGAAGACTTCCGTTGGCACGTCCATCAGGTTTCTCACGTTCTCTGGCATTTTTTGTAGAGGTTCAACCAGGAGTCCCTCAGTGTGCCCAGAGCTCCCCTACACTTTCGAGGTGGGATGTTACATTTCCTGGGTAGTAATGTATAACATATGATAGCCTAATTGCCTTATTATGAGGAAGCTGTGACGTCGTGGGCAAGGAATGAGCTACCGTATTAATTCATTGGTTTGTTATGCCTCTCAGCTCGCCTTAACTAGTGGCATCTTTGAGTGTCTGGCCCCTGGTCTCAACACTTAGGACAGATATACAGTTGAGCGATTACAAATATTACAAGTTAATTTAAGTTACAAGTTAAGTTTGCAAAGCTTATTCCATCGAGCAATGAGGACCGGCTGAGAGCACTGTCTCCTTTCGTTGGTAACACATACATGCAAGGCCAACTCATTTTAATTTAAACATAATACAATATTTAAGTTTTGACGTCGTGGACTTTATAATGATATGTTTAGCCTCAATATGAATGCAATATATAACCAAGTTTGGAAGATAGAGATTACGAGGTTTGTCACTATAGTCGGTTTTATTTCAGCTGACGGTAAATTGATATTCCCTTAGCAGCTGATATCTCAATATTTAATGCATAAATACGAAAATACTATGTCTGCCTCATATAAATACCAAGTTTTCATAACGAATGCCATATTTGGTTACACAATAACCGTAATAGCTGAGTAATCAAGGTGAGGACATGGCAGTTTGCCGTCACCTGAAAACAAACAGTTCATAGTAGGCCTATAATGTGGACACTTTCACATATTCTAGCATAAGGTCTGTGATACCTGAACAAACCTATCCTCAGAAGTTATAAATAATTCTTCAGTAAAGCAGTTTAGGAAGGGCCGACTAATATAGTACACACTTTGTACAGATGGTATATTTCTCTGGAATTGCCACAAGGCCTTCGAGATGTTAACTATTCCTGATAACTTCCTGTAACTCTCTCTCTCTCTCACCACCATCCCTGCAACCACCAAATTCAATTCCACGTGCAAAAAATACCGTGCGTGTGTTTGACAGTACGAAATTTACCCCGTCCTGCCCTGCCATGCTCAGGTCTGTCCTGTTCTCTGCTGTTATGTTATGTTCATTTAGGTTAGGTATATGTTCATTTAGGTTAGGTTGTGTTCATTTAGATTGGGTATGTTCATTTAGGTAATTCTACTCTCATTTAGGTTAGGTTAGGTTAATTTACGTTAGGTTATGTTCATTTAGGTAATGCTACTCTCATTTAGGTTAGGTTAGGTTAATTTACGTTAGGTTATGTTCATTTAGGTAATGCTACGTTAATTTAGGTTAGGTTAGGTTATTTTCATTTAGGTAATGCTACGTTAATTCATTTAGGTTAGGTTATGGCCTGTCTGTCCTGTTTTGTTTAAGTATTTCCTGAAATGTTCCATGCTATATTCTGTTATTCTCTTTTATGTTTTACCCTTATTATGTCTTGTTCTTCTGTTGTTCTCTAATGTTAATTTGTTTTCAGTTTTGTTATCATATTCAATATTTTGTTATCGCCTTGTCTTGTCCTGTTTTCCTTTGTTCATGCCTTGCTCTGTTATGTTGTGTTCTGTTTTGTCTTTGCCTGTTCGTCCCTGTCCTATTTTTTTTTATTTTTTATTTTTTATGTCTGTTCTGCCTCTGCCTTGTCCTGTTAGGCCTATATGCTGTCCTGTTTTGCTCTGTTCTGTTCTTTCCTTCCCATTTGTTCCTGCCTTGCTCTGTTTTACTTTTTGTTTCTTTTGTCTTGCCCTAGCATTACGTTTTGTTCTGGCACTGTTCTTCCTGGTTCTGTTTTGTTATTTTGTTCTATTATATTGTTTTCTTTGTTTGTGCTGTCTATCCATTACCTTGCGTGTGTTTGACAGCGCCGTACGTAATTTATCTCGTCCTGCTTTGCTATGCTCAGGGCTGTCTTGTTTCTGCTGTTACCTTTTGTTAATTTAGGTTAAGTTGTGTTATGGTCTGCTGACATATACTCTGTTCGGAATTATTTTCTTTGTTCTTGTTTGTTCTGTAGGCCTATTGCTTTCTTCTTCCATTTCCTGTCCCGTTCTTTGTTCAGCTGTTCCCTTTTCCCTGTGTTCCTGTTCTGTTCTTTTAGTCTATTTTGTTTTGCTATATTTATTCGTTATCGTGATTGTGTTTAACAGTTCGTAATTCATCCTGTCCTACGCTGCAATGTCCTGCCTCATGTTTTGTTAAATCTTCATTTGGCATATGTGTTTGACAGTCCATAATTGGCCATATTCTGCCCTGCCGTACTCAGGTCTGGTCATTTTCTGTTCTGTGCTGTTATCTTATTTTATTACCTCTACCAACCAAGTTGGACGGGGGTTATGTTTTCGCATTTGATTGTCTGTCTTTTTGTTTGTCTGTAAACAAGACATCTCCAAAGTTATGAACTGGTTTTCACGAAATTTGGTGGGCAGATAGAATTTGCGCCAAGGAAGAAGTGATTTAATTTAGGAGGCGATCCGGAGATTTTAACTAAATTTGGTAGGAAGATAGACTATACGCCTAGGAAGAAGTTATTCAATTCATGAGGTGATCTGGACCATATCCTGGAACCCAGATTCAGAAGAAAATGTATTCCAATGCTATTAATGGTAAAGCAGCCAGCGTAGGTGGAGGTATGCGTTCTACCGAGTGCCTCTCTAGTTTTATGTTCTGTATTCCTTGCTCTCTTCTTGCCTTTTCTACCATCTTTGAACTTTCTTTTCCAGTCTCGTTATATATTCTGTTCTGTTCTTCCCTTTCCTGATTTACCCTTGCTTTGTTATATTCTGTATTTACCTTTCCTATTCTACCCTTGCCTTGTTCTATTCTGTTTTATTTTATATGTTTCAGTGTTTACCTTACGTGTGTTTTAACAGTACAGTACCGTACGTAATTTACCCCGTGCTGCCCTGCCACGCTCATGTCTGCCCTGTTAGCCTATGTGCTGTACTCTTCTCTTCTGCTCTTATATACATGATTTTCTCTTCTTTGTTCTTGTTCTGTTCTGTTGTTCCCTTTCCTGTTCTACCCTTGCCTTGTTCAGTTATGTTCTGCTGTGCTGTTGTTCTGTTTCATCTTTACCTTGCGTGTGTCTGGCAGTACGTATGTCACCCCTTTCTGCCCTGCCATACTCAAGCCTGCCCTGTTCTTTGCTGTTATGATTAGAGACCCTATAGTAACAGAGATCGACCAACCTCAGCCATGTTGGTGCAATATATGTCATTAGCCTCGCATTACACAAATATTATGGTCATACCCATAACAAACGTTCGGCAATACAGGTACAGGGTATATACTGTAGTTTTTTTTTTTTTTTCATTATTAAAAGTAAAATATCGTCCCGTTCTTTGATAGTTATGGCACAAAAATGAAGTCCAAAGAAAAAAGATGTCCGTCTCTCTTACCATGGGATCTCTAGTTATGATATGTTCTCTCTCTTTAGTTTGTTCTCTCTTTGTCTGTTTATGTTCTGCCCCACCTTGTGCTCTCTTGATTTATTATGTGTTGTTTTCTTCTGGCCTTGTCTTACCCATATTAGATCCGAGGGAGATATTTTTACATTTCCCTTGCTTTTCCTCATTAATTTGGAGATTTTATGACGTTTCACCTCATTAGTTTGGCGATGATAATACGCTTCACCCTATTCAGGTGTCGTTTTTTTTTCTGGGTGAGTGATAGCGATCACCAGAAAAATTGCATCAGAAAAAATGCACCGAATAAATTGCACCGAATGAATGCCACCAGAAACGTGACAACAGAAAAATGACACAAGAAAAAAGGATATCGGAAAATAATAACACCAGAAAATTGACACCAAAACTAGTAACACCAGAAAACCGTACTTAAACACACTACACGACTGGTTCACCGCAAACAGACTCAAACTAGCCCCAGCCAATCTACAGCGACCCTTCTCACAAACTGGACAGCAGAGCATGGACATATCCCTCACCTCACCTTAAACAGCCTCCCAGAAGCTGGGTGTACTCAACTGCCTCAAGGGGTTATTTACCCCTGCGCAGCTTCTTGCTCTGTACAGGGGCACAGTGTATCCTTGTATTGAGTATTGTTCACATGCGTGGGGAGGACTCTCTCACACCGCATTCCTACACAAAGTAGAAAGGAAAGCCTTTCGTATCATTAACTTCCGTCCACTCACCAACTCTCTGCAATCTCTCTCTCTTCGCCACAATGTTGCATCTCTCTCGCTATTCTATCGCTACAACAATAATCAGTGTTCTTCGGAGCTTTCCCAGTGTATACCACCTCCTCTACGTAGGGTACGTAGTACCCATCTTGCAACACAATCCCACTCCTACTCTGTGCAACTCTCCAACCCAAGAGTGAAACGTTATTCTCAGACTTTCTTCTATTCAACTGCTGAGCTCTGGAATTCTCTCCCAGAATCAGTCTTTCCCTCTTCTTATGACTTAAATTGCTTCAAACTCTGTGTGTCCAGGCATTTTAGCTCGAATGTCCCTTGATTTTGGCCCTGTCACTCTTACAACTCTCGGGGAGGCACTCGCTACAGGCAGTTCTGCCTTTTGTCTCCCTCATTCACATAGAAAAAAACACAAAAAACAAAAAACAGCAACAACATCCCTATAATACACACATACACACACACACTCACACCCAATATCCTTGGTGTAACATACGATACATCAATGTCATTTAAACAACATATTACAAGCATAAAAAACAAACTGACACCAAGACTAAACGCCCTAAAGTCACTTGCCCACACAACATTTGGACATACCAAAGAAACTACCACCACAGTATACAAACAATATACCTGTATACGATCAGGGATGGAATATGCTAGCCCTGCATGGGCCTCTAACCTCTCTGAAACACACCACAACACCCTACAGACCATACAGAACAAAGCCCTCAAAATAATCATTGGCTGCACAGCTACCACACCTACAGACATCCTACACCAGGTAACCAAAGTCCTCAAAATCAAGGAGCACCTTGATATGAGAGGCACTCACTTTCTCGCCGCAGCCTCCACAAACCAACACCACCCACTACACTACATGACAGAACATCCACACACACCAAGAAACATCAAAACAACACCTAGCACTTTTATCATACACAAATATTGTCTTCACTCCCCCCTTGCCCACCATAAGCCAGACTCCAGAAGCATACCATACTCAAATCACCCACCGATCTATCCGTCACTCAAAGACAACACTCAGCTACATGCAAGGCACCCTGAAGTCCATCCCTCAAAAACCCTCCTTTCCTGTGAGGACAGAGTCCACCTGGCTAGGGTGCAATGTGGGCACCATCCAGCCCTTCTGAATTATCAGAAGAGGCTGGATGACTCTTTCCGGGACACCTGTCCAGGTTGTAACACAACACTGCACACTCAAAAACTGCAAAACATCGCTAGCAAGACCTCTAGCCATAAAGTGGAGAAGGACCCCAGTAGCACTAACATCTCGCATCACTAAAATCTTTGAAAGAGTATTATGAGGAGAAATCTCTGAATACGTGGAAGAAAACGGGCTCCACAACTCAGCACAACACGGGTTCAGAGCAGGAAGATCGTGTCTCTCCGCAGCTGCTAGAACACTAGATGCCCTGGAAGAGAAAAGAAATGTAGATGTCATATACACAGACTTTGCCAAAGCATTTGATATGTGATCATGAAAATATAAGCTGAAAGAAAAAGGCATCACCGGAAAGGTGGGGAGGTGGATCTATAATTTTCTCAGAAGACAATCAGTAGCAGTAAATCAAGCGGTATCGGAAAGTTCAGAGGCTAAAAGCTCTGTTCCCTAGGGTACATTGTTGGCACGCTTACTCTTCCTAATACTAATTAGTGATATCGATGGTAATGTACAACACAGCTGTGTCTCATAATTTTCGGACGACTCAAAACTAAGTCTAGGAATAACCACAATAGAAGACAAAGAAATCTTGCAAGCAGATATGAATGCTGTATTTCGGTGGACCAAAGATAACTACATGCAATTTAATGAAGAGAAATTTCAGCTGATAAGGTATGGAGGAAATGAAGAGATTAAAGAAAACACAACCTACTTAACAGAGTCACTCCTGCCAATCCCACGAAAATCAGATGTTAAAGATCTTGGGGTAATAATGTCAGAAAACATGTCTTTCAAAGAACATAATCAGGCCAAGTCAGTAGCGGCGAGGAAACTAGTAGGTTGGATACTGCGCACTTTCAAGACACAAGAAGAACGGCCAATGATAATGCTTTTCAAATCGTTGGTGATCCCACGACTGGAGTATTGCAGTGTGCTAACATTAGTACACAAAGCTGGGGAAATATACGAAATAGATTGTTCAAAGAAGCTTCACGTCACACATCAGCTAGGTAAAACATCTTCACTACTGGGATCGGCTGAAGGCTCTTAACCTATATTCACTGGAGTGAAGAAGATTTGGTAATTTACACATGGAAAGTTATCTAGTGCCAAACCTTCACACCACAATATCATGGAAGTGGAGCGACAGGGGGGTGGGAGGGGGTAGAAAATGTAACATTCCACCCCAAAAGTGTAGGGGAGCTCTGGGCACACTGAGGGACACTTGGTTGACAAATAGGGGTTCGAGTCTCTTCAACAAAATGCCAGAAAATGTGTAAAACCTGATGGTTGTGTACTCAAAAACTGTTCTTCTGTGCTGACTCCCTGCCTAGGCAAACTCTTTGGTCTCTGTCTTTCCTTTAACGTCTTCCTTTCCTGCTGAAAGTGTTCTCTCCTGTACATCTCAATGAAGTAGGAGCTGCACGTCTTGGTCATCTGCTGAACGATGCAGTCAAGGATTTCCGTTCAAAAAACGGGGTCAACCGGGGGTATCCAGACAGGGTAGTGTAAGTCAAATACGAACTGAAAATTCAGACAATGCACAATCAGTAACATCCAACTCTAATACTCTTAAGGTGTTTTATGTAAATGCTCGTAGCATACGCAATAAATTTTCAGATCTAGAGGAAATCGTGTTTACAGAACATTATGATATAATCGGCATTACAGAATCTTGGTTAAATACGGAAGACAGAGACTTTTTAGCCGAATATACGCTTCCTGGTTATACAATGTTTGAGAAAAGTCAGATCAATAGAAATGGAGGAGGAGTTCTGTTTTTTATAAAGGAAAGTCTTAATCCCATCTCAATGTCAAAACCTCAAATTGCGAATATAGACATATCTTACGTACTATTAAATAAACGAGGAACTAAAATAACACTAGCTTTATTATACAGACCCCCAGCTCAATCTGTGCAAACTGACAGTGAAATTTATGAACAAATTGCAGAAATAACTAACATACAAGATACCGTAATTCTTGGCGATTTCAACTTACCCGTGACTAAATGGGGCGATATTCTTACTTCACACGCTGGACACGACCTCTATGCTAACTTGCAAGAGAGTTCACTTTTTCAATTTGTACAATCTCCGACCCGTGGTAATAATGTGCTTGACCTTGTACTCGCAACACAAGAAGAATTAATAGAGAATTTGAATGTTGGTTATGAATTCAGTAACAGCGACCATCGTACGATAACTTTCACTTTAAAGTTTACTAGTAACAAATCAAATAGCAGCATTGAGAAAGTCCCTAATTTCAAGAAAGCAAATTTTCATAAACTTAAATCAAAGCTTAAAGAAACTGACTGGAGCTTTCTGACTAACAATAACGACATAAATACATCTTGGGAGTGTTTCACAACCACTTACCTTAAGGCAGTGCAAGACTGCGTACCATCGAAAATACGGCGTCCAGGCCATAATGATAAGCCCAAATGGTGGAATAAAGATATTTCAGACTGTCTGCTTGCTAAAAGATTTGCTATTGATAGATTAAAATTCTCACAAAATGACGAAGAACGGGTGAAATTTGTAGAGCTACGACGCAAAGCCAAAAAGATAATTAAGCAAAGTAAAAAGACCCTGGAGTTACATATTGCGAATCAAAGTAAAACAATTCCGAAAGAATTCTATAGTTATATCAGAAAGAAAAAAGTAGTTACTTCAACTGTTGGACCGTTAGTCGATGAAAATGGAGAATACACCAAAGACGAAGTACAAATGAGTAATGCCCTCAATACCTTCTTTGCATCAGTTTTTACAACCGAAGACCTCAGTGATATCCCTACACCATCGCCGATTCAGATTGATAATTCAGATGTTCTAAGCAATATCACCGTTACATAGAGAGAAGTATTGAATTGTTTAGATAAACTCAAGGTAAATAAAACGCCCGGACCTGATACAATCTCGCCTAGAGTTCTAAAGGAAGCTAAGGACGAGCTCTCCAAACCACTGACATTGCTATTCAATGAATCCTTGCAGTCTGGGACTATGCCTGATCAGTGGAAGCTAGCCAACATAACACCGATATTCAAAAAAGGCAGCAAATCCCTACCCAGTAACTATCGTCCAATTAGCTTAACCTCAATTGTATGTAAAATGCTAGAAACGGTCATAAGAGACAGACTCGTAAATCACTTAGAGGCAAATAACTTACTTAAAGATACTCAACACGGCTTTCGTAAAAAACGTTCCTGTTTAACAAACCTCCTAGACTTCTTCCACGATATCCTTAACCTCTACGATTAGAGTAAAGCTGTAGATATTATATACCTTGATTTTCAAAAGGCCTTTGACAAAGTTCCCCACAAACATTTACTGCTAAAACTAAAAGCGCATGGAATACAAGACGGTGTGTTGAAATGGATAGAAAATTGGCTCAGCGACAGAAAGCAAAGAGTAGTCATAAACGGTAAGGCATCTAAATGGACCAATGTAAGTAGCGGGGTACCCCAGGGATCGGTACTAGGACCAATTCTCTTTCTAATTTACATCAACGACATAGATGAGGGTCTCACCTGTACAATCTTAAAATTTGCTGACGATACAAAAATTGCAAATAGCGTACTCTCAAAAGAACAAGTTGACGATATGCAACACAATCTAGATAAATTGTCATGTTGGGCCCAAATTTGGCAAATTAATTTCAATGCAGATAAATGTAAAGTACTACATATCCGATACCTAAATGAGAAAGCAAACTATTTGATGAATGGCACTCAGCTTAAGAATGTAAACAGAGAAACCGATCTGGGAGTAACAATATCGAGTAACCTAAAACCGAGTCAACAATGTTCAGAAGTTGTTAAGAAGGCAAACAAAATAATTGGCTTTATAGGCAGGTCATTTGAGCATAAATCCAAAGAAGTTATCCTAACCATTTACAATTCCTTAATCCGCCTTCTTCTGGAATACTGCATTCAATCCTGGTACCCTTATTACCAAAAAGATATAAACAAGCTAGAACGAGTTCAACGTAGAGTTACCAAAATGATACCTAGCCTAAAGAACAAACCATACGAAGAGCGTCTTAGAGAATTAAATCTATTTCCTTTAACCCAGTGCAGATTAAGAGGTGACTTAATTCAAGTGTTCAAAATCATCAAAGGCATTGACAATGTGAACTGTAGTAAGTACCTCACTATCGACCAATCTAATTACACGCGGGGAAACGGTTGCAAAATTATTGGTAAATCTTTTAACTCACACGAATCTAAGAATTTCTTCTTCAATCGAGTTGTCAACTTGTGGAATGGGCTTCCCCGAGACGTTATAGACTGCAGCACCGTTGATTCATTTAAACTCCGCTTAGACAAATATCTCGCATCAAACCTGCGACTGACTGCGTTTGTAAATGAATAACTTTATTTTATCCCCCCTCAGTTACTAACCCATCTGTCCCCTACTAACTTCCTAATCCTGCCACGGACATTAGTTCCGGGGCAGTAGTTCCCTTTCCAATGTTCCCTTACCCACTCTAAACCACTGTTTGGACACTTGATCCTCAGTGTTTTGGAGGACAAGCAGCCTAGAAGGGTCACTAGACCTGTTGTTGCTTGATTTCCTTTGTACTCCTTTAACCTGTCCCAAAGAAGGGTGATTGCTCTCAACCCTCCAACTATCGTCCAATTTCTCTCATTTCTTGTATTTCTAAAGTTTTAATAACTATTCTTAATTCAAAATTGTTTAAGCATTATCTTACCATAATCTACTTTCAGATCGCCAGTATGGTTTCCTTAACCCCTTCAGCACCATGATGTCTTTTTACCTTTGATTCTGGCTAAAATTAGACGATTGTATTCAGTATAAGAAGGACCTGTGTTATTAAGAGGGTTTATTGAGATTGTATTTACCTATTTGAGTCATAGAGGTAAATTATTTACTAAAGAAAATCGACTAATGGTAACCAGATTATGATGAATATGAAGTAATGGTGGTGAAGGAGTTAAGGGCCGCTCTACTGGTGATCTTGCTAATCTTATTAACTCTTGGTCATCCTCCTTTCGGGACTTCGGTGAGACTTTTCCTGTTGTGCTAGACATATCAATAGCCTTTAACCTAAGAAGTGCGCATGGGGGGATATGAGACACCACACTCCTGTGCTGACGTATTTGAGCTGTTCCCATCACTAACATCGTTATTTTAACATAAATAGCATTAATACTTATCCATATGCGCCTATTATAGGTTGATTATAAAGGTATTAACCTGTTACAACAATAAAACAAGTGAAAACAGTGTTTGGATGGTCAAAATCGGTGATACAGGCCGGGAGTTACATAATGTATCGCTGAGGCAACCTCCCTGCCCTCCACCCCTCCCCTTGTCTGGAGAGACACTGTTCCGCAATAGTCTCTCTCTCGCTCTTTCCCATACTTGGTAACAGGGATGACAACGCCCTGCTACCAACTCGCTAATGTTAGCACGAAAATAAACCACAGAATAAGGGAATAACAGGGAAAATAGGTGATAACTGAAGGAGGGGAGGAAAGTGGGGAAGGAGGGGAGGTGGAGGAGTGATATTTGGCATGGCCCATGGGCAAAACAAATTTTTTTTTTTTTTGTTTTTTTTGTTTTTTTTTTTTGGGTGTTTTAAATGGATTTTGTTTTCCCTTACTCTTAAGAGTCTTCCCGCAGTCCGCCGGGGGAACTCTTAAGTCTCCCCGCAGTTCCCGAGTTAATAGAGTCTGGCACAAATATCTAATTTTCAAACTACCCTCCTTCAGATTCTATCCCTCTGTCTGTGCCTTTGTCTCTAATTCCCTTTCTGACCGTTCCATAGCTGCAATTGTGGATGTCCATCGCTCACTTCCTCAACCTGTCAATTCTGGTGTTCCTCAGGGTTCAGTCTTGTCTCCAGTTCTCTTTCTAATATTCATTAATGGTCTCCTAAACTGCACCTCTAGTCATATCCACTCATATGCTGATGACTCAACCTTACACTATTCAACTAGTTTTTCACAACAACCCAGCATGCAATCACTCCAAAAGTCACGTGACGAGGCCATAGGAGACCTATCTTCTGATCTATCAATTATTTCTGATTGGGGCAGAGAAAATCTTGTTAATTTCAATGCCTCCAAGACCCAATTTCTCCTTCTATCTACCCGTCGCAATCTTCCACAAGGCTATCAGTTGTTCTTCAACAATACACAAATCTACTTTTAATCTTCTCTCAATATTCTTGGTGTATCTTTTTCATCCAACCTTTCTTGGAAAGATCATATCACAACTATTGCTAAAACAGCTTCCCAAAAGTTAGGTGTGGTCAACCATCTCCGTGGTTTCTTCACCCCTACACAGCTTCTTGCTCTGTATAGGGACACAGTTCGCCCATGTATCAGGTATTGTTCTTATGTGTGGGGAGGTTCCACCCATACTGCACTTCTCGAAAGAGTAGAGTCAAATGCATTTTGCCTCACCAACTCATTCCTCTTACTATTTCCAAACAATCTCTTTCTACACACCTCAATGTTGCATCTCTTTCACTTTTCCATTGCTATTACAAGAATTAGTGTTCTTAAGAGCTCTCTCAGTGCATACCCCCTCTCTTGTGGCAAGTGTGAGGCACCCGCATTTCAACACAGTCCCACTCCTATTCTGAACAGCTCTCCAACCCAAGAATTAGCAAAGTTTCTTATTCTTTCTTCTACCCAACAAGTGAACTCTGGAACTCTCTCCCTCAATCAATCTTTCCTTCATCCTATGACTTAAACTGCTTTAAACTTTGTGTATCCAGGCATTTTGACCCCAACGTCCCTTTAATTTGACTCTGTCACTCTTTTGGCTTTGGGAGAGACACTTGTTGCAGGCAACCTGTCTTTTCTTTTCTTCATACAAAGAAATAGATAAGTAATAATAATAATAATGATAATAATAATAATAGTCCTTTAAGCTAGCGCATGCTAAGCCAGGTAAGGATAACCCAATAAGGCCGATTAGGCGTATTTCCATTGGGGTCCTGTATTACTAGCCCATCCCCTTGCTCATGAGGGACAGTAACGACTCAGTGCTTGTGAAAAATCTTTAATGCGCCGAGCGTGGCACGATCCTGGGACCTTCTGGGTATGGAAGTCGAAGACGATAGTCACTACACCAGCGAGCCGCTAAAGCTTTTAGTTATTTAGCTGTTATGTAGATCTGATAGTTATTTTTAGTCGTAGGTAAATAGTAAAATCAGTTAGACAGATACCATCGACTCTCGGGACGGCAAAAGGGACTACCAGCCTGACGATCGAGTAATTTCTTATGAAGTGAATGAGAGTATTTTGTGGTCATGCATCTTGGCCGCGATGCCATAACCATTGTAGAAGAATAGATAACCTAGGACTTGCTGTAAGACTAATTTAGCTGATAAGACAGTTAGGAAAGACAAACATTGCCACTGAAGAGTACACTGAAGATGTACTCGTTGGAATGTAAAAGGGAGCGATACTTAACCCCTTGAGTACCAGCGACGCATGTTATGTGTCGCCTATGTATTTAACGCTCAACCTCAGCGACGCAATGGTTGCGTTTGCCTTAATTACTCTTGTCCTATGGCATCTAGAGGGTTCAAATTTGTATGGGCACTACTTTAGAATCCCACGGAACAATACCGATGGTTGGCAACCCTCCAAGTCCAGCCGCTTGCGTGTGGGCGCGCGCCGGAGTGATTTTCCAATATATTGCCTACCCATCACCTCATGTTTATTGTGACTTTCCGCCGCCCCCCAGGACCCCTAAGCGTCTTCTTGTTGTTTTTCCTTCATTACTAACCCATCCCATGTGATTAAAAAAAAAAAAAAAATTGATAAATGGCTGGTCCCTCGTTGTATATTTATTATAAATGAGCCGGTGCTCTGTGGGTTAATAATATATACATGGAAAATTGCTGAAGGTATAGTTCCGAATCTATTCACCCCAATTGTCATTAAGTTCAATGATAAAAGAGGTTGTGAATGCGATATCCCCAGAATGAAAAATCGTGGTGCTACGGGATCTCTGCGAGAAGCGTGATTGTCACATAGAGGACTGCGTCTCTTCAACAAACTCCCACGGAGAGTAAGAGACATGAGGGGCATCTCGTTAGACAGCTTCAAGAAGGCCCTTGATGCTGAACTCCAGATGAGCCCATCTTTGCAGGGGTGTGCGCTGCCCCTTTGAACAGTCTGTTGCACCAAATCACCACCCAGAATGAGGGGTGGCACACTCCTCGGTGCCACTAGATGAGTGGCGAACCCATCAATAGGTCTATAGGTAGGTAGTTATACAATTATATAATAAACTTGTACACCTGGCTCTTGTATTCTCTCAACGCCTCCCCCTTGGCACATCAGGAACCGTGACAAACAGTACAGAGGATACAACTATCTCTAATAGAAGTTGGTATCTTATATAATACAGTATATATTATATATAAAGTGAGTAAACAAAGTCTAGTAGGTAGAAATGTGAAAGGGTGGGGAGGCTGGTGTGTGTCTGTGAGCCATCTGTTCTATGTCAGTCTGGCTCTGGCTCTCTTGCTCTCTCTCTCTCTCTCTCTCTCTCTCTCTCTCTCTCTCATATGATTGCACTAGTTTTGTAGTGCTATTATTTACAACCTGTCAATTAATAATTCAGTCACAAGCTCTTTTTTTGTTTTTTATTCTTTTGGCCATTAATCATGAGCTACGTATATACAGCAAATGTGGCAATTAAATGAGGAAACTATAATGGCACATCTGAATAATGTCTACCTGATTTATAAACACAAATATAAATGTAACCAGACGACGATGCTGTTGTTTCAGTGGAATAATGGTTCTTTGAGCAGTATGTATCGCTTTACCAGTGGTTGTCCCCTCACAGGATGGGGGGCGCTGCTCAATAAACTCGCCCCTCGGGGCAAAATCAATCTCTCTCTCTCTCTCTCTCTCTCTCTCTCTCTCTCTATATATATATATATATATATATATATATATATATATATATATATACGGTATAATTATATATATATATATATATATATATATATATACATATATATATATATATATATATATATATATATATAATTATATATATATACAGTATAATAGTATAATATATATACCTGTATAATTATATATATACCGTATATATATATATATATATATTTTTTTTTTTTTTTTTTTGCCGGACAGTTGACGCCCCTCCTTTCATCCACCACTGCTTTCATGCATATACTTCTAAACTTATAGAAAAACCTCACTATATGATCTTCACTACTAAGGCAAACGCATTTATACTAACATGATTGTATGTATACTAAAAAGTACTACATTTTTAGGTGTAATTGTGGACTCTAAATTGTCGTGGTGTGAGCATATTAAATATATCATGAAGAAAGAATCAAAAGGCATTGGAATTATAAGTAAGGCTAGGAAATCTCTAAATGCTGAAACACTTGTAACTCTATATTACTCTTTAGTATATCCATATATTACGTACGGCATAGCAATTTGTGGTACAGCTAGTGAAGCCAACATCTATCTATCTATTGCCTGACGCCGTGATCCCCGAAGGGGTGGCCACGAACGAACCGCCCTCATGCACCTCTGTCCCCAGTCAGTCGACGCCCCTCCTCCCAACCAGCACCGCCTTCATCCATATACTTCCTCACTCCATCCTTCCACCTCTCTTTCGGTTCACCTCTCTCCCTCTCTGTCCTTCCAGCTCGTTCTCGTACACCCTCTTAGTCATTCTTTCGCTTCCCATACGTTTCATATGGCCGAACCATCTCAAGGTGTTCCTTTTCACACTTTCCAGCACATTTACCTCCACACCACACCTTCTTACTTCCTCATTCGTCTGTCTATCCCTCCATGTAACTCCGCACGCACTTTTTAAGTAACTCATTTCCACCCCTCTCACTCTTGGTCTGAGTCTCTCCACCAACGTCCATGCTTCGTTTCCGTAAGTCAGTGTCGGGATTACCACACTGTCATGCAAGGACTTCTTCACTTCCATACTGACCACCCCATTTCTTGTTACTGCTTTCAGCATTCCTACAAGCCTATTATAACTTTACAAAAAAGAGTAGTGAGAATAATAAAATCAACTCATAACAGAGCACATACACCACCAATATTCAAATCACTAAACATATTACCTTTTCCTGATGTATATATATTTTCAATAGCAAAATGGATGTCTAAGATTATTAAAGGCATAGTACCACCGATCCTGAATGATATTTTTACTACAAATATGATTATACATCACCACCTAAGGGAGACAACAATTATATATCCATATAGCAAGAACAAACTTAATGAAAAGAACACACAGGCACAAAGGAGTTCATATTTGGAACAATTTATGCGAGACAATTGATATACAGTGTAGCTTTCCAGCATTTAAAAGAAATCTAAGAAATTATTTGTTCAAACAAATAGATCTATTACTTAAATCAACTGTGTCAAAAATATATATCCATAGTTGTATAAGCACTAACATCCCCTTGGTCATTAATATTAATAGGTTTGTTTCAGTAGTGTGTTTTCGTTTCTATTTTTTTTTTTTTTTTTTTTATTCATTTCTATTAATATATTACATTTTATTATTAGGGTGACAACATTTAATACAAATGTTTTCGTTGACCTTACTTGTATGTAGAAGTGTACCATTGAGGACATAATAATAATTATGCCTGATGGCTTCAGTTCATTGACACAAAGGATGGGAATATGTGCAATTTTGTGAATAGACCATAACCTTACTATTCCCTGCATTTACCTTCAGATTCCGTTGTTCCAAACATATTTACCAGACCCTGCAACTCCCATTCACTATCCCTCATCAGAACTGTATCGTCAGCAAACAGCAGTACAGGCAACTTCCACTCATTTCCTTTCCTTATCAGCAGTGCACCAACATCCACTGCTCTTTCTTGTATTTCTTTCATGACTCCATCCATACACTGTATATATTGAACAACCATGGGGACATCCGACACCCTTGCTTTAATTCAACATTCAGATCAAAGAACTCGCTCTGTTCATTCTCCACACGTACTGATGCCTTTGCACCCTCATACATGCTCTTCACTGCTTTTAGCATCTTGCCATCCACTCCATATATTCTCAGTACTTTCCACAGACCTTCTCTATCAACTCTGTCATAGACCTTCTCCAAGTCCATAAATGCAGCATACAACTTTTATCCCTTCTCCAGATATTTCTCCACAATACATTTCAAGGCAAATATCTGGTCTACATATCTTACCTACTACGCTTAGAAGACATATCCCCAGTGATTACAAACACACTCCTCTTTCCCCTTTATCCTTATACATTGGGACTATTTTGCCTGCCTTCCAGTCATAGGGTGCACCTCCCTTCTCCCATGCTAATTTACACATTTTCCATACCCATTTTATCACTGTCTCACCACCATGCCTCAGCATTCCACACACACTCCATCTCTGCCTGATGCTTTCCCCATCTTCAATCTTTTCAATGCTTCACACACTTCTGACCTCCTGATCCTCACCTGTGCAACTCTCCAACCCAAGAGTGAAACACTATTCTCAGACTTTCTTCTATTCAACTGCTGAGCTTTGGAACTCTCTCCCAGAATCAGTCTTTCCCTCTTCCTATGACTTAAATTGCTTCAAGCTCCGTGTGTCCAGGCATTTTAGCTCGAACGTCCCTTGATTTTAGGCCCTGTCACTCTTTGAATTCTGGGGGAGGCACTCGCTGCAGGCATTTATGCCTTTTGTCTCCCTCATTCACATAGAAAAAGAAAAAAAATCCTCCTCCACTATTTATCTTCTCCCTCCCATAGCCCATCCAACTAGGCCTATGTTTGCTGGCGTTTCATTCCTTACGTTCAACAATTCGTTGAAGTGCTCCCTCCATCTCTCGACTTTCTCTTGTTTCTCGGCTAACACTCGCCCATTCTTATCTTTCACACTTTTTTTTTGTTCTATGTGAGTGAGAGAGGCAAAAGGCAGAACTGCCTGTATCGAGTGCCTCCCCCAGAGTTGAAAGAGTGACAGGCCCGACATCAAGGGACGTTCGAGCCAAAATGCCTGGACACACAGAGTTTGAAGCAATTTAAGTTATAGGAAGAGGGAAAGACTGATTCTGGGAGAGTGCTCCAGAGCTCAGCTGTTGAACAGAAGAAAGTCTGATAGTAACGTTTCACAGGGGTTGGAGAGTTGCACAGAGTAGGGGTGGGATTGTGTTGCAAGACGGGTACCACGTACCCTACGTAGAGGAGGTGGTATATACTGAGAGGGCTCTGAGGAACACTGATTATTATAGTAGCGATAGAATAGCGAGAGAGATGCAACATTGCAGCGGAGAGAGAGAGATTGCAAAGAGTTGGTGAGTGGCCGGGAGTTAATGATACTATTTCCCTTGCTACCCTCCCTAACTTTCGTGTCCTCTTTCCAGAACAGTTTCTTACACTCCCTCCATTTTACACTTCCTCATCTACTCTTCTCAGACTCTGACTTTCCTTCACTACTCTCTTCACCACTCTCTTTTTCTCCAAGTACCTTTCCCTTTTCTGTCTCTTCAAATCTTCATTCCCTCTACTACCCAACCACTCACAAAATACTTTCTTCTTATCTTCAACAACTAGTTTTACCTTTTCAGTCCACCATGCTGTACCCTTCACTCCCCTCCCTCTTCTCCTAATTCCACATATCTCCTCACATGCTGCACACATCTCTTCCTTAAACACTTTGCTCACCTCTTCTACTTCCTCCATATCATCCATGTCAAACCTACCTAGTTGTCTTTCTACTGCTCTCTTGAACTCTTCCCTGATCTTCTCTTCCTGTAACTTCTCCACCCTCTTCACCACTCCACCTCCCTCCCGCCTCACTCTAGCTCTCTTCACCCACTTCTTCTGTATCCTAATTTTAGCTACTACTACATAGTGTTCAGACAAACCCCCCCCCCCCAATACCCCTATATACCCTAACATCTAGCACACAATTCTTTATTCGTTCATCTACACATATTATCAATAAGTGCCTTTCGTTCCACTGTCTCTCTCTCCCTCCTCCACTCCACTTTCCATGTGTACCTGTGTATCATTCTGTGTCAGAAGAAGGTGTTGGCTATCAACAGCCTCCTCCCCACACACACGTCCACAAGTGCACTACCATTCCCATCTACCTCTGATGGTATAACCAACCCTCCCACCACCCCATCTACTTTACTATCACCCACCTTCCCATTCATATCGCCAAACAGAAATATTCTTTCCCTTTTACCAAACCTATCCAGGCACGCCTCAACATTCACCCAGAACTCCTCATTCTCTTTTTTATATATATATATATATATATACGGTATATATATATATATATATATATATATATATATATATATATATATATATATATATATGTATACTGTATATATGTCGATGTTAAGAGCTCGCTCAAGCCAGGGAAACAGCTTCGTGCGGAACAATCAAGGAAGCAGCCCCGAACGGAACCAACCAAGATCCAAGCCTAATGACGCCCAGGATTCCCTAGCCCCCCTCCGCGTCCCTGATCGAGTTGGAAGTCGAGCCCTTTATGAAGACTGAGACTCTGAAATGGGCGGAGCATCCTCCACCCCCACGCTCAAACGTTTACTTCCCCACAAACTTCCCCACAAACGTTTACTTCCCCACAAACGTTTACTGCTAAAACTAAAAGCGCATGGAATACAAGACGGTGTGTTGAAATGGATAGAAAATTGGCTCAGCAACAGAAAGCAAAGGGTAGTCATAAACGGTAAGGCATCTAAATGGATCAATTTAAGTAGCGGGGTACCCCAGGGATCGGTACTAGGACCAATTCTCTTTCTAATTTACATCAACGACATAGATGAGGGTCTCACCTGCACAATCTCAAAATTTGCTGACGATACAAAAATTGCAAATAGCGTACTCTCAAAAGAACAAGTTGACGATATGCAACACAATCTAGATAAATTGTCATGTTGGGCCCAAATTTGGCAAATGAGTTTCAATGCGGATAAATGTAAAGTACTACATGTCGGATACCTAAATGAGAAAGCAAACTATTCGATGAATGGCACTCAGCTTAAGAATGTAAACAGAGAAACTGATCTGGGAGTAACAATATCGAGTAACCTAAAACCGAGTCAACAATGTTCAGAAGTTGTTAAGAAGGCAAACAAAATAATTGGCTTTATAGGCAGGTCATTTGAGCATAAATCCAAAGAAGTTATCCTAACCCTTTACAATTCCTTAGTCCGCCCTCTTCTGGAATACTGCGTTCAATCCTGGTGCCCTTATTACCAAAAAGATATAAACAAGCTAGAACGAGTTCAACGTAGAGTTACCAAAATGATACCTAGTAGCCTAAAGAACAAACCATACGAAGAGCGTCTTAGAGAATTAAATCTATTTCCTTTAACCCAGCGCAGATTAAGAGGCGACTTAATTCAAGTGTTCAAAATCATCAAAGGCATCGACAATATGAACTGTGGTAAGTACTTCACTATCGACCAATCTAATTACACGCGGGGAAACGGTTGCAAAATTATTGGTAAATCATTTAACTCGCACGAATCTAAGAATTTCTTCTTCAATCGAGTTGTCAACTTGTGGAATGGGCTTCCCCGAGACGTTATAGACTGCAGCACCGTTGATTAATTTAAATTCCGCCTAGACAAATATCTCGCATCAAACCCGCGACTGACTGCGTTTGTAAATGAATAACTTTATCCTCCCCTCAGTTACTAACCCATATGTCCCCTACTAACTTCCTAGTCCTGCCACGTTAGTGGCAGGGCAGTAGTTCCCTTTCCAATGTTCCCTTACCCACTCTAAACCACTGTTTGGACACTTCATCCTCAGTGTTTTGGAGGACAAGCAGCCTAGAAGGGTCACTAGATCTGTTGTTGCTTGATTTCCTTTGTACTCCTTTGTACTCCTTTGTACTCCACCAGTGATCGAGCCAAGACTATCCAGCGGATGACGTCACGACAGACGGATTGCCGGAATGGCCAAGACTCTCGCCCGGGCATTCCTCCTACTGAAAGATATGGGCAATAATGAAGGGAACCTGGAGACTCACTTGCCCCCAAGTGACAGCTTGCGACGTGACCCAAGAAGCCCTGCGATTGGCTGGCGAAGGAATCCACCACCCACCGCCAAGCCTTATAAGGACCCCTTACCTGTATCCAGAAACACATATACAGTGTATACTCATCAAGAGGCACTAAAGAGCTAAATGTTTGAGCAACCTAAGACAAATGTTCTGTCCTCGAGACTCCCGCGCCATTACTGCAGCTGCCTCCGAATATAAACAACCCTGAACTGCTGGAGCTACAGGCCCTGATTCAGAGACACACTCTAGGGGCCCCAGACCATTACTTTCAATAATTAACGACCCACTGGGAGACGAAGCTGCTTCGGGTCTTAACCTATAAACGGCGAAGCTATGGTATTTGAAAGTGCCCGCCAGGTGAACGTATTGAGGCTCATTCCCGACGAAAATCGTCATTATCCAATAAATATTGTTATTACTTATTCATATGAGCCTATTTTACCACATGTAACAGCAATAAAACAAGTGGGAATAGTATTTGGGGGGTGAAAAAGACAAAGTATTGCTGACCGGTTCATTCGTGAGAGGAGAGCCGGCGCGGCGCACACCCAACCCCTCTCACTTATCGATCGACACTTGATGCCTTGCAAGTGAAGTCTCTCTCTTGCTACGATCTCTATGTGCCTCCCCTTCGACCTTGAAACTGGGTGGGTGATATTGGCGCGGAAAATAAACTGATAAACAAGGGAATAAGAGGAAATATAGGTGATAATTGAAAGTGGGGGAAGGGGAGGGGGGTTTGGACACATGTGGAGGAGTGATAGAAGGTATGGAGGGGAATTATCTCAATCACATATTCCTTTGTTGTAATTGCCACTGGGGTATTTTAAAAAAAAAAATTTTTAGGCCTTGGAGCTTAAGTGGCCAGTCGCTTTCGCCCAGTAAAACCTCTTAAGAGTCTCGGTGCCGTACCCAAGTTAAGGGAAGAGTTGAGGTGGGAAATCTAAGCACCTGAGCCCTACAATCGGGGCCACCCCTTGTGAGCCCCCCCCCTCTCCCAGTCCAGTGGAGGAGAACCGGCCGCCAACGTCCTTCGCAGAGAGTGAAACAGACGGAAGCGCAGATGACAACGAGGTGATAAACAGACGAGATGTCCTGGCCCCGAATGACCAGCTCCATCACCTATTTTGAAAGTTGCAATAGGAAGTACTGATAGTATTGCAAGGCCTTGAGGAGTCATTGAGGACCTTTTGATCAATTGCCTGTAAACTTGCTCAATTAACTTCCAGATTAGCTCCCCTAGTAACCATCAACTGATTAGTTGAATGACTCTAAGGTGTCCTGCTAGACCCAAAGTTAGGATCTGTTAGGCCCTCAGCAACGGATACTATAAATTACCAACCAGGAGATAAGAGCCTAGCTCTGCAAATACCCTGTTTATGTTAGTTTCCCCTTGTTCAGGCATATTAAGGCTCAAGTAAGAGAATTTGTAGAACAGGTTCCTCGGAACACATATTAAGCAACTTTGTCATAGTAACCGCGAAGGACAAGCAGAAGTCCATCACGAGATTGATAAAAGATTCAATTTTCGTTACCGTAAACCTCATTGTAAACACGCTACAAGATGATTAGACAATTGCTGTAACAAGAGATTGATATTCCCTATGTTCAATTAAGAGATTAACATTGTGTTGTAGCAGAAACTCAGACTAAGGTCAAATACTTGTTGAATCAGAAGGCCAAGTACTTGTTTTGCGCGAAAAGTCTTGCGAGTAATATAAGATAGTATACTGTATATATGTTTGATTGCTAAAAGGTTAAGTCCAGTTGTATTATATATTATGAGAATAGGATATTG
Source organism: Paralithodes platypus (assembly GCA_032716605.1). Classification (NCBI taxonomy): domain Eukaryota; kingdom Metazoa; phylum Arthropoda; class Malacostraca; order Decapoda; family Lithodidae; genus Paralithodes; species Paralithodes platypus. Next base: position 19,873,937 of record CM064491.1, on the reverse strand, counting down.
TTGCAAAATAAGTTAAGATATTGACTGTTGCCACGAGCACAGCCAGTGTACAGTATACATATAACAGGCACCATATTGTATATTTATGTTTTATCATTCTGTGTTTTACCTATATTTGTGTCACGTTATTTATGTTAAAAACCCATTGTATATCTATGTTAGCATTTGTTTGTGTTATCCAGCTGAGTATGCAGTAGACCCCACCATTATTCGAATTGCATAACAATATATATATACTGTATATATATATATATATATATATATATATATATATATATATATATATATATATATATATTAGGGTGGTCCAAGAAGAGGGGGTAACATTTCAAAGTGCACTGGTCCTTTCTCCACACCACTGCTTTTTTTCGTATTGCATTCCTCTCCTTGTGTACAAAATTTCATCGCGATACAATGATATTTAGAGGTCGCCCCATCATCTCGCTTTCTATCATAGGATTTAACCCGGAAAATATCACATACCCGAATTGGAGCACTTCCCGACATCACAGACCCAAATGGTGTTGATTTCTGAATTATCCGGGGTTGATAACCCCATAGACCACATTTTATCAACTAAAAACTGATATACAGCTGTCTGAATGCTGAATTTCATTATTTGGTTTTCACAGTAAATTTTAGGGGTAGGCCATACCCTGGTTAGGGTACTTCTAGTAGAGATTAAGCAAAATGGTTCGCATTTTTGAACTCAGAAGGGTCGATTTACACATAGAAGTGGTTTCATCGACACTGATTTATTGACAATTCACAAAATATTGCCAAAAAAATAGTTTTTCTATAGGAAAATAGAGAAATTGAAATTTTCTTTCATAGTTCGCAGGTTTTAGTAAATAAATGAAATATGAAAGCATTTCTATGTGTAAATCGACCCTTCTGAGTTCAAAAATGCAAACCATTTTGTTCTATCTCTATTAGAAGTACCCTAACCAGGGTATGGCCTACCCCTAATTTACGGTATGAAAACCAAATAATGAAAATCAGCATTCACACAGCTGTATATCAGTTTTTAGTTGATAAAATGTGGTCTATGGGGTTACAAACCCCGGAGAATTCAGAAATCAACACCATTTGGGTCTGTGATGTCGGGAAGTGCTCCAATTCGGGTATGTGATATTTTCCGGGTTAAATCCTATGATAGAAAGCGAGATGATGGGTCGACCTCTAAATTAAGTTTTATCGTCATGAAATTTCATAGGCTTTTAACCTATGGGTAATGGACAAAAAATAACCTTGTGGAGGTATAAAAGTATAAAAATATTTTTGGTGGACCACCCTAATATATATATATATATATATATGCCGCCGGTTTATATATATACAGTATATATATATATATATATATCAGTGTGAAAAGAAAAAATATAATTACGAGATGCTGGGCTGAAATATTAAAAGTCCCCGTCAATAAAGGATCTTCATATTTTCATTTTGAATAATTAAAAGACCTTGGAGCAGTGTTAAGGCTCAGTCACATGAGTGCTTTTCCTGGCAATTTTGTTTTAGGCAACATTGATCTGACGGTTTCTGACATATTATATATATATTTTTTGCTATTTAGGACCATTTATCTCCAGTTTATTGTCCAATACCGGTACCAAATTATCCCAAAATTTTGCCAGAAAAAGTTGCAGGTAAATATGTACCGTAGTACCTAAAAATGTGCTGGAAAGTGTGAAAAGGAACAACTTGAGATGGTTCGGCCATATGGAACGTATGGAAAGCGAGAGAATGACTAAGAGGGTGTACGAGAGCGAGGTGGAGGGACAGAGGGGGAGAGGTAGACCGAATATGAGGTGGAAGGATGGAGTGAGGAACTACATGAACGAAGGCGGTGCTGGTTGGGGGGAGGGGCGTCGACTGACTGGGGACAGAGGTGCATGGGGGCGGTTCGTTCGTGGCCACCCCTTCGGGGATCACGGCGTCAGGCAATAGATAGATAGATAGTACCTAAAAATGAGTTAGTGTGAATTTACCTTAACTAAACATTTATTAAGATTATTATTATTCATATTATTATTGTTATTATTTATTATTATTGAAGGAGTAATCCCGTCCGCCAATCAGGAGAATCAGGAGACGAGATTAGCTCAGGTGTATAAGCAAGGTTTACCCTTTAAATCTTGTCACGGGGAACACCTTGCCCCTCTCCCGCGCTCAACCAATCCCCAGCCTCCTATGACGCAACACAACGATCACCTCGCATCCCCCTATAAACGCTCTCCTCATAACTCGCTCTCAGTTCACACCCGTATATTTTATCCTGGTCGCAAATGTTCTATTACAATGGTGCCACCCTCTTACTCCCATCAGCCATTAAAGAACATCTCTAATAAGCTTCCAAGAAAATAATACAAGGATGAAGTAAAGCAGGAGAAGAAGACTGAAATTCGAAGCGAGCAGGCTGGTGTAGCTCCACCCGAGCGCATGGTTCGGCCAATCACAGGGCTCCGTTCTGTAAGGGAGGGGTATAATGGGAGGGGGGCGGGGCCACAGGAGACACTCAGCCGCGGGCACCTGTCCGGATCACACTGGCAAACTCTTAGCGACCACACCCCCCTTGCTCACCTTGGTACCCATGGGGAGATAAATAAGCCTGTTCCTGTCCTCCAGCAACCGAGCTCTACTGAACACAAAACGAGCCGGGATCCACCCTTTGCACAGATACACCTACATTATCCTGATACCTGCCGACACATCGCTAGCCTTCACACAATAAGCCAAGCGATTCAAAATGGTCAGCTTGTGGTAAATGGACTTGATGTATTGGCCCACTTTGAAGTGGTGAAGCAGAACCAAGAGAACTTCCGGAATATTTTTAAAGGACCCTTAACCCGGCAAGCGCGATAGGCCTCACGGAAGGCTTCCTATAGGGAACGCGATAGGCCTCACGGAAGCAAGACCATAAAAAAAGCCTTCCCCCCCAAAAAAGGGCCTATCAAAACAAAGGAATTTGTCTCTAGGTGAGATAATTCCCCTCCAGTACTCATCCATGTAAATCTCACCCACCCCCCTCCCCTCCTTCCCCACCTTATTCCCCCCTCCCTCCCCTCCTCAATTATCACCTATTTTTCCTCTTATTATCATCATTTATCGGTTATTTTTCTCTCCCGCGATAATGTAGCACAAGTGGGTTGCAGAAAAGATCGTTATGTAACACCCAGACACCGGCCCACACCGCCCCGCTCGTCTCAGTTACCTCACAGACAGCGAGAGAGGAGGGTTGCCTGTGGCTCTCTCTCGCCTGAGATTATGACCGGGTGGCCAATATCTTCGTTTTTCACCACCCAAATGCTTTTCCAACTTATTTTAGCACTCTTGAAGGTTCATATATACATCATATATGTAAAATAAAAGCATACCGAAAACAAATAATGCTCTATATTGTAAATATAACAAATTCTGTCAGAATCCAAGGCTAGAAATGCACAAATAACTACCCTAGCCCCTAGGTCTATTTCGCGCTTGTCAGGTTAAGGGCCCGAACAGACTTACAAAACAAAGTTAAATGCTAGACTGAGCCAGTGTGTTCCAAACATAAAATCTATGTATTCTTATAGAACAGCAAAAGAAAAACTGATTAGACAATTGATGAAATAAAGAGATGAAGTGTTGAGAGGTATAGCTTTTCTCGTTAGCGAGGCAGTCAGCCAATTAGTTGGCAATAGCACAGGATCTTATTGGATATTAAGTAAAGATATGCTTAATAATAAGTGGGAGTTCTTCGGGATAAAGCTATAAGGGTGAATAATTGATATAGCCCATGTAATTGAGATAACTAGGTTTACCTGAGCAGTTGTTCGGGGTTTAACAATTGCGAAATAGGTTAGACCTAGCTGGAGAAATAGTTAGAGAAGGGCTTCAGCCCAGACCCTTGAAATACCCTTTTTGTTAAAAGGAAACAACATTTATTAATTAGATATTCACCTCGTTGACAGCATGCTTTCGAAAAGCTCCAAGGAACACTGATTATTGTAATAGCGGTAGAATATTGAGAGTGATGCAACAATGCGGCGAAGAGAGAAAGACTGCAGAGAATTGGTGAGTGGATGTGAGTAAATGAGACTGAAGACTTTCTTTTCTACTTTGTCTAGAAGTGCTGTTTGAGAGGATCCTCCCCACACATGTGAACAATACTCAATACATGGACTCACTGTGAGAGCAAGAAGAGCAAGAAGCTGCGCAGGGGTAAATAACCCCCAGAGGCGGTCGAGCGCACCTAGCTTCTGGGAAATTGTTTTAGCAAGATTGGTAATATGATCTTTCCAAGAGAGATCAGAAGAAAATGAGACACCAAGAATATTAAGAGAAGATGAAAGGTTACATTGTATGTTGTTGAAGAGTAAGTCACAGTTTTCTGGAAGGGGGCGATGAGTAGACAGATGGAGAAATTGAGTTTTGGAAGCATTGAAACTAAAAAGGTTTTCTCTGCCCCAATTAGAGATTTTTTTTTTTTTTTTTTTTTAAGAGACAATGAACGGAGGAAGGAAAAACACAGATAAAACAAAATGGTCCATGTGCCTAAAGGCATCCTCCATTCATAAAATGTTTGTAACAACTGGATTTAAACATTTGTTGATTGTAAGTTTGTGGAAAGCAATTCGAGGGAAGTGAATTCCAAAGAGTAGTAGCTCTAGGGATAAATGAATTCTGATAAGCAGAAGTTCTGCATTGTGGAGGAGAAAGTGTAAATTCATGGGCGCTCTCAGCTGCCCTAGTTCTACGGGGAAAGATGTGGAGAGGCGGCACAATTGAAGCAAGTTCCTCGGAACAATTGCTGTGAAAATATCTGTAGAATAATGCAAGGGATGCAACGTTTCTTCGTATGGCTAATGTAGGAAGGTCCTGTGTGACTGCAGGGTTATTGATTAATCTAATAGCTTTATTTTGAATTTTGTCCAACTGCCTCAATGCAACCACTCCACTTCCACCCCACAGAGGTGAACAGTAATCCATCTGAGAGCGCACATGACTTTTATATATTACGGCCAACTGCTCGTCAGTGAAGAATTCTCGAACTCTGTACAGGAGTCCCAGTTTTTTAGAGGCATTCTTAGCAATGCTTCTAACATAATGTGTCCAGCTCAAGTTAGTAGTTAATGTTACACCGAGAATGTCAATACTAGGGGAAGTGGGAATATTTACATCATTAAAAAATATATGGGAGTCAGTGAGATTCTGTCGGTTAGAAAATTGAATGTACTTGGTTTTCTGTGCATTAAAGGAAACTAGATTCTCTTGTCCCCATTCATTAATTCTAGAAAGGTCCTGGTTCAGAGAAATTGCAGTGTTTATTTTTGAATTTATAAGATCGGGTTGGGTGAAAGAATTGGTAAATGTGAAGGAACTGTGGAGTGTTGAGTCATCTGCGTAGGAATGTATTGGATTATGAGTGGTAGATATGAGATCATTGATATGAATGAGGAACAGAGTTGGGGCCAAAACTGATCCCTGGGGAACACCAGCATTTATTGAGTGAAATTGAGAATAAAGGCCATCTACCATTACACATATTTTTCTGTTATGAAGATAAGAAGACATTAGTGGAACTAATGATGCAAGGCCGTAGTGTGACATCTTCGACAATAAGGATTGATGCCAGACTCTATCAAATGCCTTTGATATATCCAGTGCTATTGTATGTGTTTCACCATGTTGGTCTGTAGCTTGGTTGATTTGATGCGTAAGAAGGCAAAGAATGTCTGCAGTTGATCGACATCGTCTAAAACCATATTGCCTATCACTGATTAATTTATTATTCTCCAGATGCTTAATTATGTGATTATTTAATATAATTTCAAAAACTTTGCCAAGAGTGGAAGTTATAGCTATTGGTCTGTAGTTTGATGGATCTGAAGAGGCACCTTTTTAGGAACTGGATGGATGTTTGCTTCTTTCCAGGGTACTGGGAAGCATGAGGTATGAGTACACAGACGGAAAAATTTTGCCAATACAGGAGCGAGCACCAAGGAGCAATTCTTAAGTACTATTGGAGGAATTTCATCTGGACCAGGAGCCTTATCTACTGAGAGATTCTGCAAAATAGTTTTGACATGTCTGGTGTGGATCTTAAGTGAGGGAATTTCAGGTGAATTAAAATTAAGTACAGGGACATCTTGATTTATTTCATCTAAGGTTGAGTTGGTGGAGAAAATATCTGCAAGAAGGTTAGCTTTACCTCGTGGGTCACTTACAAGATTGCCAGTCGGAGATTTTAATGGTGGAATGGATGAAGCAGTAGTGAAGTTGGATTTGAATGAGTTAAGAGTAGACCAAAATATTTTGTTATCATTTGGATTATTTAGAAGTTTATTTGCCTGCTTATGGAGAAAGTTTGATTTAGTTAGGTTTAATACAGTTTTGGCATGATTTCTGATGTTTCTAAAGTAATTAAAGGCTTCATGTGTTTTTGATCTTGTGTATGCATTGTAGGCTATTGCTTTTTGTTCAGTTACTCTAGCACAATTATGGTCAAACCATTTAGGTGAATTAGATCTTTTACTGTACTTTTGATGAGGAATAAAAGTTTCCATTCCAATTTTTACAAAATCTTGTATGTGGCTCAAGGTGGAGTGTGCATCATTAGAAAAGAAAGAGGTCCAGGGAATATCAATAAAGAAACCTTGAAGACCCTCCCAGTCTGCCCTATCGTAATGCCATTTAGTCACCAAAACAGGTTCAGAGTGGGAAGGTGTGGTAGGTGATAGACAGGTGGCCTGTATCAGACAGTGATCAGAAGATCCAAGTGGGGACCTCACTGTAACATCATAATTTTCTGAATTGGTTGTTAAAAATAAGTCCAGTAGGTGGGAATTATGATTAGGATTATCTGGTACACGGGTGGGTTGGTTGACTAGTTGAATGAGATTAAATGAGTCTGCAAATAGCTCACATTCAAGACCAGCATCATCAGTCCTGGCTGAATGAGTGAGCCATTCAACATTATGGACATTAAAATCACCCAACACAGTGATTTCAGAAGAAGCATTTAAGTTGAGGACACTGAATTGTGAGGACAGAGAATCAAAAAGACTTTGCTCTGGAGGAGTATTTGGGGAACGGTAGATGCAACATATGTATTTAAATTTACCAGCAGAAAATAATTTGTATATAGAATAATCAAAATAGGGACAATTGAAACTAGTAACCTCCTCCAGGGCAATTTCAGATTTTGCGAAGCAACATACACCACCTTTAGGTCTGAAATTTTGGAGCAGTTGATAACCTGGAAAATTAAATCTAGATGTGTCAGATGTGGATGTTACTTGAGTCTCTGTCAAAAAAAGGAGAGTAGGGGATTCTGCTTGAAGAAATTGGTGTACAGAATTTATGTTAGAGTGAAGTCCCCTTATATTACTAAGATAGTAGAGAGATCAGGATAGGTGCTTTATGGCCTCCTTATGTGAATTTTGGAATTCCTGCTGTGAATGATGAAGTGGAAGGCTAGTTGAATAGTGTAATGTAGAGTCGTCAGCATATGAGTGAATGGGGCTGGAGGTGCAGTTGAGAAGGTTGTTATTGAATAATTGGAAGAGAATTTGAGATTGGACAAAACCCTGAGGAACACCGGAGTTGATAGGTTAAGGAAGTGAACGGTGGCCATCCACAACTGCAGCTATGGAACGGCTGGAAAAGGAACATAGACACAAAGGCACAGATGGAGGGATAGAAACCGAAGGAGGGTAATTTGGAAATGAGGGATTTGTGCCAGACTCTATCGAAGGCCTTCGATATGTCTAGCGCAACAGAAAAAGTCTCACCGAAGTCCCGAATGGAGGATGACAAAGAGTTAGTGAGATAAGAAAGAAGATCACCAGTAGAGCAACCCTTAACCCGGCAACTGCTGGAAGACTCTTAAGAGTTTCCCCGGGTGACTGCGGGAAGACTCTTAAGAGGCTGGGAAAAAAAAATCCATTTAAATCCCCCCCCCCCAAAACGATTTTTGTTTTGTTTTTGTTTTTTTATTTTTTTATTTTTTTTTTGCCCCTGGGCCATGCCAAATATCACTCCTCCACCTCCCCTCCTTCCCCACTTTCCTCACCTCCTTCAGTTATCACCTATTTTCCCTGTTATTCCCTTATTCTGTGGTCTATTTTCGTGCTAACATTAGCGAGTTGGTAGCAGGGCGTTGTCATCACTGTTACCAAGAGTGGGAAAGAGCGAGAGAGAGACTATTGCGTAACAGTGTCTCTCCAGACAAGGGGAGGGGAGGAGGGGAGGGAGGTTGCCTCAGCCATACATTATGTAACTCCCGGCCTGTATCGACGATTTTGACCATCCAAACACTGTTTCCACTTGTATTATTGTTGTAACAGGTTAATACCTTTATAATCAACCTATAATAGGCACATATGGATAAGTATTAACCCTTAAAAAGCGGCTCACCACTTAAGTCGAGTTAAATAAAGCTGGACTATGTGGCGGCGCTCGACATAACTCGAGTGGCAATTTCAGCACGTAATGTGTCTGAGAGAGAGAGACAAGTGGTGGCAGGAGACTAGCGAGCGTATGACTGCTCCAGACCACCGCGGCGAACCTACTGACACAAATCTCAGCTCCCTCCTCCCTCTCTCACTCGCTACATACTCAATTATGTACCGAAAGTACCGAATTACCTGCTTTTTGCACTCGCGTTGCACGGTTATTGCAAGAAAACTATCCATCATACAAGGATCGTTATGGTGTCATTCGAAAGCTCTGTTTATGCCCTTTCAGGGATAGATACTTGTTTTACGTTCTGGGTCTTATTTAGGCATGAAAATGATCACGTAAACAGCCCTATTTTGGCTAAAAACACCCCGCTGGGCGGTACACATAAATAAACCGCATAGGCCGCTCGTAAGGTGTTAATGCTATTTATGGTAAAATAACGATGTTAGTGATGGGAACAGCTCAAATACGTGCGCACAGGAGTGTGGTGTCTCATACCCCCCATGCGCACGTCTTAGGTTAAGGAAGCCATACTTGCGGTCTGAAAGTAGGTTATGGGAAGATAAATGCTTAATTAATTTTGAGGTAAGAATAGTTTCAAAAACTTTAGAGATGCAAGAAATGAGAACAATTGGACGATAGTTGGAGGGTTGAGAGCGGTCACCCTTCTACGAGACGAGGCAGAGAAAGGGGCGAGGGAACGCGTAAGTGGTCCTGGACCATAAGAAGTGCAACTTTAAATGTTATTTCTTGTCGGTCTCTGTCTCGAGTCTCCCACCCCTAGCTATGGGGTACCGTATTAGCCTGAGTATGTACATACATACATTTTTCCGATCATGCATTAAGCTGGTGTCACACGAACACTTTATCAGCGGATGTATCCAAGCCATAGTATCAGAGTAAACAAGTATCTAAAACTGACAATTTTCGTTTTCACTACCTCCGCTAACAAAGTTGAACAGAGGAAATAATTATTTTCGTCTCTATTTGTCTGCTTGTTTGTCTGCAAACAAGATATCTTACAAAGGTGTTAACCGATTTTCATGAAATTTGGTGGGCAGATAGGATATGTGCCAAAGAAGTAGTGATTTTATTTAGGAGGCGCTCTGGAAAGTTCCACGAAATTTGGTGGGCAGATATAATGGTAATTTGGTAAAAAACAGTTCAGTGTAGACAGCGCTATGCCCTCTACTGAGTGTCCCTCTAGTTATGACTGTGTTGTGTATCTTAGAGCTACTATTCCTGTAGCCTACAGTTGTATTTAGTATAAAAATAAACAGCACAAATAAATAATAATGATATGATAAATTGTAGCGGATTCAAGGCACTGATACATGTACAGTAGTTGATAAACACTCTGGTACATATACAGTAGTTGATAAACACGGTGACCGGTCAACTCAACCAGTAGACCATTTCAACCAGTACCAAATCAACCAATACGGTTAGGTTAGGTTAGGTTAGGTTAGTACTATATTTTGGCACTGGTTTGGTTGGTCTGGGTTAATTTGGCACTGGTTGAGAGCTACTGGTTGAAATGGTCTACTGGTTGAGATGACATGGAACCGATAAGCACTGATACATGTACGGTAATTGATAAACACTGATACATGTACGGTAGTTGATAAACACTGATACATGTACGGTAGTTGATAAACACTGATACATGTACGGTACTTGATAAACACTGATACATGTACGGTAGTTGATAAACACTGATACATGTACGGTAGTTGATAAACACTGATACATGTACGGTAGTTGATAAACACTGATACATGTACGGTAGTTGATAAACACTGATACATGTACGGTAGTTGATAAACACTGATACATGTACGGTAGTTGATAAACACTGATACATGTACGGTAGTTGATAAACACTGATACATGTACGGTAGTTGATAAACACTGATACATGTACGGTAGTTGATAAACACTGATACATGTACGGTAGTTGATAAACACTGATACATGTACGGTAGTTGATAAACACTGATACATGTACGGTAGTTGATAAACACTGATACATGTACGGTACTTGATAAACACTGATACATGTACGGTAGTTGATAAACACTGATACATGTACGGTAGTTGATAAACACTGATACATGTACGGTAGTTGATAAACACTGATACATGTACGGTAGTTGATAAACACTGATACATGTACGGTAGTTGATAAACACTGATACATGTACGGTAGTTGATAAACACTGATACATGTACGGTAGTTGATAAACACTGATACATGTACGGTAGTTGATAAACACTGATACATGTACGGTAGTTGATAAACACTGATACATGTACGGTAGTTGATAAACACTGATACATGTACGGTAGTTGATAAACACTGATACATGTACGGTAGTTGATAAACACTGATACATGTACGGTAGTTGATAAACACTGATACATGTACGGTAGTTGATAAACACTGATACATGTACGGTAGTTGATAAACACTGATACATGTACGGTACTTGATAAACACTGATACATGTACGGTAGTTGATAAACACTGATACATGTACGGTAGTTGATAAACACTGATACATGTACGGTAGTTGATAAACACTGATACATGTACGGTAGTTGATAAACACTGATACATGTACGGTAGTTGATAAACACTGATACATGTACGGTAGTTGATAAACACTGATACATGTACGGTAGTTGATAAACACTGATACATGTACGGTAGTTGATAAACACTGATACATGTACGGTAGTTGATAAACACTGATACATGTACGGTAGTTGATAAACACTGATACATGTACGGTAGTTGATAAACACTGATACATGTACGGTAGTTGATAAACACTGATACATGTACCGTAGTTGATAAACACTGATACATGTACGGTAGTTGATAAACACTGATACATGTACGGTAGTTGATAAACACTGATACATGTATGGTAGTTGATAAACACTGATACATGTACGGTAGTTGATAAACACTGATACATGTACGGTAGTTGATAAACACTGATACATGTACCGTAGTTGATAAACACTGATACATGTACGGTAGTTGATAAACACTGATACATGTACGGTAGTTGATAAACACTGATACATGTATGGTAGTTGATAAACACTGATACAAGTACGGTACTTGATAAACTTGCTCGTGTTAATTGTGCGCGAAAGGATTAAGGGGTGTATTTTCCCGACCTCTTCTCCCTCATGTTTAGCCCCACTAGTTTTGAGATTTTAAGACATTTGGCCCATTATTTTGTCGATTTTGAGATCTTTTACCCCATTTAAGAAATGTTCTGCCATTTAGGTGTCATTTTTTTTCCATCAAGCCTGCACTATAAGAGGAACCGGCCCTCAGCTTGGATATTTTCCTACAGATATATGTATACATTTATCTCGGAGGGGGATCTTTGGGGTCATTTATTAGGTGTGATGGAGGTCAAAGGAGCACACTAAAACCTCAATAGTTAAAAATTTAAAAATTAAATGATTAAAACAATAAATAAAAACCTGTACATCTTGTGAGGAAAAAGAGTGACTGAGATATTATGTTTAGCTATACAAACGATAACAGACAACATTAATGATGATAACAAACCAGTGAAGGAAAATGTTCTCTATCCTTCATACTGTTCTACATCTTTACAAGCATGTAGTTTCATATTTACATTCTGCTGGAACAATATTTTTTTAATGTGTTTTGGAATACTTGGTGGGTGAGGAAAGAGCCTATTATTATGCTTTGAATATAGGCCAGACTGCTATGTAGGTATCGTGTAGCTTGTGCAGTCCGAGTGTTCATTGTAATCTATGTAACACACGTGCGCACGCACATATTATCTCTCTCTCTCCCTCCTGTATAATATTATGATCATTTATGCAGTAAAGATTTATACATATAATTTATTTGATTAATGGGAAGCAGGAGAGAGAGTGAGGTGTGTGTGTGTGTGCACCTTTACTCTCTTTCCGTATTATGCTTTTGTCTATTCCATTATTTCTCAGATAATGTTTTCGATAATAGGTGCACGCGCAGGTCTCCAAGAATGAACACTAGTTCATGTATAGCATTTATTAGGAATTATTATACAATTATATTCAGGGTGGGGTCTGCTGCATGCTCAGCTGGATAACAACAATAAATGATAACATATATATACAATGGGTTTATTAACTTAGATATTGTGAACAATAATACAAGTAAATTACAGAATAATGGGGCAGAAATATACAATATGGTATCTGGTATAAGCATATACCGACTATGCTCGTGGCAACAGGCAATATATATTTTTTTCTATATTCCAACTACTCCCTCTCAGGCATAGGCTGAGAGTCTGCACACTCTACCGCTGTACATGGTGAGGCCCATGAGGTCTTGTTCCAGTCTAGGGAGTGAGACATGCGAAGCACCTATTCACGGCCCGAAGCAACTCCATCTCTGAAGCAGCTTTGACTCTGTGCTTCACAGTCTCATCCCCCAGACTCGGACCCTCACTCTCAGAACGCCACCTATTGAGGAACTCACTAGGCATTGCCCCCCTGTAGCATATTTTGAATATGGGAATATTCATACAGTGCTATTTAATCAGGGAACAATAAGGGTATTTATTTATTTTTTTGGCATTTCGGTGTGCTGTGGTAATGCACTGAAACTAGGTACAGCGCAAATGCTATCACAATAATATCTTCCCGTTGACATATTGGGATTCGAACCCGGGTCCATTGGATTACCAGTCCAGTGGCAAGACCACTCTGCCACACCTCCCCTTATGTTACAACAGTATCTCAATCTCACATACAATGAACTTAACTCTTTAACAATCAAATATATATATAAAAAAAAAAAAAAAAAAAAATATATATATATATATATATATATATATATATATATATATACAGTATATGTGTTTAATTTATTGGCAAGTCTTCGTACTTAGGAACAAGTATTTAACCTTCTAATAGTCTGTAGGGCAACTAACCTAAACAGAATATGTACAACTCTAGGCTCTTTATCTCTCCATTGACAATTCCCATTATCTGTCCGCTTAGGGCGTAACAGATTCTAACTTTGACTTCCGTTAATCACCTGGCAAGCTAGCTCATTTACTGAGTTAATGACCTCTAATGTCTAACTCATCAATATCGTTGCTGACACTGTCAACAAGGGCTCTACCTGTTAAGTGCTGAACAGTACAAGACTTCTTAGAGTAATTTAACTAATGAGTTGATGGTTGCTAGGGGAGTAATCTCGAAGTTAATTTAGCAAGTTACAGGGAATTGATCAAAAGGTCCTCCAGTTCTTTCTGAAGGCCTGGCAAAACTATCAATACTGCTACAAATACTCTATCGACCGTCTAATGGTACTATAATCACCTGTTCCAACTTTTAAAGAGGGTGATGGAGCTGGTTATCCAGGGCCACGACGTTTTGTCTTCTTACCACCTCAACGGCTGCGCCTTTGTCTGTTCTTCTTTCTACGAGGAGGTGGGGGTGAGGGGGGGGGGGGGGGTGAGGGGACTCTCCTTTACGGGACTGGGAAGGGAGTCTAGGTTTCCCGTCTCAACTCTTCCCTCAGGATTCGGGGTAGCTCTATCTACCAATTGAAGGTCAGTTATTTGAAATACTGATCTGGAGCCCCCAGGGTGTGCCTTTGTATCAGGTGTTGTAGTTCCAGCAGCTCTGGGTTGTTTATTATGGGAGGCTCGAGGGCAGTCTATCATTTAGTCTTTCGGTTTCTTAACATCTTTATCTTTAGCGCCTCGTTGTGTGCCTTTCTTTATGCCAGGTGCTGCCGAAGGGGGAGGAAGTTTGTGTCCTTGGGAACAGCGGTTTGATCTGTCTGTCTGGCTGCAGGTATGGGGTCTGAATAAGGGCTGGTGGTGGGTGGCTTGTTCCTCCACCAGCCAATCACAGGGCCTCTTAGGTCAGGTTGCAAGCTGTCACATGGGGGCAGGGAAACTCTCTTACTTCCTTTCTCAGTGTGTCCTTTCTCGTTGCCCCAGGTTCTTGTTTCTTTTTCATCTTTTGGCTAGCCAATCGGGTGTAGTGCCCAGGCGAGCGTCTTTGCCAATCCGAAGGTCCGTCTGTCTTGACGGCATCTGTTGCATGGCTTTCGCTCGCCCAATGGGGGAGCGTGGGGGTTGGGACAGCTCCACCCATTTCTTTGTGGAGAGTTTGTCCTCCATCTTGATCAAGGGCGAAGGGGGCTCGGGAATCTGGAGTGTCTTAAGGCATGGGATTTCGGCTGCTTTCATCTGTGGCTGTTCCGATTGAGGCTGCTTCCTTGACTTGGGTGATCTCCCAACGGGAATAATAGTATATGGTTATTATCAGACAGCTCAATTCCCGGTGCTATGTTTCACCATAGGTCCTGGGTGATGGCACCCACAAAAATACGTAGCTGCCAATCCTTTCCAGGTGTAGGAGGTGGAGATTAGAGGGACGACACATTCCTCGGCATCAGTGGTAACATCGGGATTCTCTCTGGGTTACTTGAAGATGACGAATTTAACAGTGAATAATCTGGTGACAAAGGCAAAAGCTTATCTGTATCAGTGAAGATGGGAGATGTTCTCGCTGGAGTCTGGTAGAAGGCTGTTTGGTGACACAGCTTAGAGCTAACTGCTTCGTACGGCAGTGAGGAGTTTGCCGGTTGGTCTACTGTATACCGCTGAACTAATCACAATCAGACTAATTTTCAGCATTAATGACTCCTGATGCATGATATTATTATTATCGTACTTGGTATTTATTCACATCGTTTGTATCTTAATATATGTACAGTCACGAGCATAAATACTGCGACACCAACCAGATAATGTTCGCCCGTTTGTCTCCAAAGGTATTGCTAAACTTTGTATTCAAACTCCAATGATTTCTTTGTTCATTCTAGCTACCGTCAAACGATATTATTCAGCTTAATATAAACCTCTCGCGATGAAGGAGTTGACGTTATCAGGTTAATGTTGAAGTATTTATGCTCGTGACTGTACAGTATAGTTCTCTGCATATAAAGTTACACCAGTTCGAATCTTTGAACCTTTTAAGTCAAGTTCTGATGCATCTGGGCTATAATAATGTAGTGTATTGTCCCGTTTGCGTTCGCTAACGGTACTGATCTACAGTATATGGGTGCGTCGCCACTGTTCCTCTTGACTGTACATCCGCCAATATATCATAACCATGTGCATTTGCTTTTCACTTGTTTAGTCATTCAACTATTTCTGCCTATATCTGCATCTTCAGTAATCGCAGGTTTGATTCCAGGACATCAAGGGGATATAGTATTGTGTGTCAAGTCGTGTATTATCCATTATCTGTATTTTTCTTAGCTAACAGTATAGTGTCTTGTCCCTATCTTTATTGTTCAGCTATTGTAAAGCTTTCATAGACAAATTTGAGTAAGCGCAGATTACGAGGGGATATTTTTCAGGTATTCAAGATCATTATAGGTATAGACAATATGGATGCAAACAATTACTGTACTTCACATTCGATTACTCAAATTACACACAAGGTAATATCTGTAAAATCATCCGTAAGCCATTTCACTCCCATGAAGTAATTTGTTTTAAACCGAGTAGTAACTTAGCAATATCATAGCCTGCAGCACTGTTGAAACCTTCCAAAATTGTTTAGACAAATATCTCGTTTTTCACCCCCGACTGACTTCGTTTACAGATGAATAACAGGACATGCCCACATTAGGCTACCTCTTTTGTACAATGTCAGATTTTCCATTCTGCCTGGAAAAGATAAATTCTGTCCTTTCTAAGCCTCCTTTTCTCTCCTACATTATAGTTTAGGTAGTTTAGATACAAGCAGCCTCGTAATGATCAGTAGACCTTTTGTTGCTTGCTTTCCTTTGTAATTTGTACTCTCTCTATCTCTCTCTCTCTCCCCTTCAACCTTTCCCCTCTCTCTCTTTTATTTCTCTCTCCCTTTCTCCCCCTCCATCTCTCAACGTGAGCCACTTCACACAAAATTCCATCTGCCTGAGAGAGAGAGAGAGAGAGAGAGAGAGAGAGTACTGTATTGGAAGAGAAACACACGTATGGATATATATATATATATATATATATATATACTGGTATATATATATATATATAAACTGTATATATATATACACAGTATATATATATATATATATATATATATATATATATTGCCGGACGCATTACTCCCCGTAATGAGGGTGGCTATATACAGAATGCCCCCAAGCGGACCTATTCCCTGTAAGAGGGACAACCCGAGCCAGTTTACTGAAGGACTTGCAGGATTCACTACTCAATTTAGGATCCGTCTGACTCCGAGGCCCTCTGTTTATCTTATTAGCACTATTTTTCTACAATGGTGTTATGGCAAGTCCATTCACTAACCTGCCTTACCCTTAGGTAAGCAGTACGGATTTGTATCAGGTTTACTCCCCTAGATAGGTTGCCGACCAAGGCTGACGAGTCCCATCCACCCAGATTTTTATAAGGTCGCCTCCCCTAGATGAGTTGCCGACCAAGGCTAACGAGTCCCATCCACCCGGTATATATATATATATATATTGTGTATGTGTGTGTGGAGAGAGAGAGAGAGAGAGAGAGAGAGAGAGAGAGAGAGAGCGAGCGAGAGCGAGAGAGAGAGAGAGCGAGCAGGTGTCCAGACCAGCTGACACTCGGGTTTTTGGGCTGTCAAGACCACCAGGCTGGGTGGAGGAGGAGGAGGAGGAGGAGGGAGAGAGAGAGAGAGAGAGAGAGAGAGAGAGAGAGAGAGAGAGAGGGAAAACTAGGGAGTGAGAGTAGGGTGTGCGAGAGAAAACAAAAAGTTTCGAGGAGTTATAAGGAATGGTTAGTATCTCAAAAATCATGTGGTCCATTCCAAGGAGATAGGGCTGGTCTAGAAAAATTATAATGACTGAGTGTTTAGTGCCATATACTCTTTGGAGATACAGCTGTACGGAATAATGTAATAATTAGTATCTCAGAGACTTTGTGATTCATTTTAGCACAATTTATTGAACTCGCTACTTAAACAGTTCTGCTGCGGAACTATTTTCAAATTATTACGATCATTCCCTGAAGGACAGGTTTTGTATGTGGAAAGTTTCCACATATTCTAGTGTATAAAAATATAATTATCTCTTCTTGAATTTGCAGCCATAGTGTGATCATCTGAATACTGTGACTAATGGTGTTAGTATAATCCACCTGTTAAATTAATTTCGTATATAAGTAGGTCAATGAGTTCGCTATTCAAAGTACGTGTTTCCTTCCCCAGTGGTTACAACCTGGGGCCGGACACTCCAAACCTTTACGGTACCTTATCACCTACTGATCACCCTAAATGCCGACATCCTTACCCTAACGCCATTAGCACTCTAACATCAATCATAACCGGATATTATCGTTTATAGTATTCTAGATTTAGAGGGCATCAAGGAGTTATGATGTCGAGGGCATGGAATAAGCTGTTACATTATTAGTTTCTTATGCCTCTCACCTCGCCGTTACTTAAGACTTAAGATATCTTTGAGTATCCAGTCCCTGTCCTAAATTAGTGTATTTATTAATGGAATTATCTCCGTTACCTTCGTAGCTCAAGCTTGAAGAAGAAGAAAGTAATGAAGGTTAGTGGCATCTGCCGCAGAGTTTGGACAGAGACAAGGTACAGTAGGTGAAACAGAAGACAGTAATAGTGACAGTGGTATACTGATTTACATTGTTGGACTTATTCTAATCTCTCTCTATGTTTCTTGAGTGATAAAGAATGACATGGTATATTTCAGAAGGGAAGAGCAGCATAGAATGTAATAACCAAAATATCCTTTATGCTGTATTGACACTCTAATAACACTATCTGGTGGGTTGTTATCATCTTTGGTTTAATTAGTATTCAGGATTTTGCTTGTCTTTGCCATTTTTGAGCAATGTATTTTAATGTGTCCCCTAGGCTAACAAAAACGCCTTCCCAGACTTCCTACAAGCTTAATAAATACCCACCCAGTCCCCCTTCAAGCTAAATTTCAACATATTTCGATGACAAAATGTCCTGGCCAAGGGGCGATATCTTCTAAGTTACAGGTTCGCTCTCGCTCGCCCCTCGCCCGGAAAAAAGAAATCGACACCTGATTTGGGTGGAGCGTTTTATTGTTGCCAAACTAATGAGGGTGAAATTTCTTAAAATGTCCAAACTAATGAAGCGAAACATGGGAGATCCAAGATGACCCCCGTCGGACCAAATATAGTTAGTATCAGGGAGTTAGTACTGTACAAACCTTCCTGAGAGAGAGAGAGAGAGAGAGAGAGAGAGAGAGAGAGAGAGAGAGAGAGAGAGAGAGAGAGAGAGAGAGAGAGAGAGAGAGAGAGAGAGAGAGAAGAGAGAGAGAGAGAGAGAGAAGAGAGAGAGAGAGAGAGAGAGAGAGAGAGAGAGGAGAGAGAGAGAGAGAGAGAGAGATAGAAGAGAGAGAGAGAGAGAGAGAGAGAGAGAGAGAGAGAGAGAGAGAGAGAGAGAGAGAGACTTAATCATTTTTCGTCTTTGTGATTTCAGGTCTTGTATATAAATTGTGTGGAAAAGTAAGTGCCTAAGAATTTATACCAGAACATGATAAATAAATAGATAAATATGTCAATCGATAGGGAAGTCAATATATAATTAAGTAAGTCAATATGTAGATAACTAAGTAAATAGATAGATACATACGTAAATAATAGATGCAGAAGTGAATAAATATATGAATAATTTAATAGAAAGCTAAATAATTCAATAGCTAGATAAATAAGTCAATAGATAGATACATAAGTAAATAAATAGATGAATAAGTCAACTGATAGATAAATACGAAAGTAAGTAGATATACAGTATAAGTCAATAGATAGATAAATACGTAAATATATAGGTAAATGCATAATTAGACAGATGAATAAGTCAATTGATAGATACATACGTAAATAGATAGGTAAATACGTAAGTAGATAGATAGATAAGTCAATAGATAGATTAATACGTAAATAGAGATAGAATGAAAACATATATATTGTATGAATCTTTAATTATGTGCCTCACCCGAAATTGATCAATAGATAGATCTATCTATCTATCTATTGCCGGACGCCGTGATCCCTTTACTCAACACACTCTTTACTCAGCACACTGCCCAAATACTTAAATGAGCTGACATTCTCTATAGCCTGACCGTTCAACCTTACCTCACACTCTGTGGCTGCACCCCTTGCAAAGACCATACCCTTGCTCGTCCCTGTATTTACCTTCAGATTCCGTTTTTCACACACTGTTCCAAACATATTTACCAGCCCATGCAACTCCCATGGACTATCGCTCATCAGAACTGTATCATCAGCAAGCAGCAGTACAGGCAACTTCTACTAGTTTCCTTCCCTTATCAGAGGTACACCAACATCCACTGCTCTTCCTTGTATTTCTTTCATGTCTCTATCCATAAATATATATATATATATATATATATATATATATATATATATATATATATATATATATTGAACAACTATGGGGACATCACACACCCTTGCTTTAACCCAACATTCAGATGAAAGAACTCGCTCTTCTCATTATCCACACGTAATGATGCCTTTGCACCCTCATACGTGCTCTTCACTGTTTTCAGCAACTTGCCGTCGTCTACTCCGTATATTCTCCTCGGTACTTTCCACATACCTTCTACATCAACTCTGTCATAGGCCTTCTCCAAGTCCATAAAGTCAGGGTGAAAAAAAAGACATGTTTTTTTTTCTTAAAAAAAAACCCCTCAAAACCATTTTTTTTTTAAATAAACCAAATAAACCACGCTATTTGTGTTTTTTATGATTTTTTGTTTATTTTAATGACATTTCTATATACATATTAATTGTACAAGTATATATATATATATATATATATATATATATATATATACTGGGTAATTTATGCAAATGTAAATGCTATATTATTTGTGTGCAAATTAATATAGACAGTTTTTTAAAGCACTTTTTCTTTTTTCTTGAATAGAACACTTTTTTATGGCATAAATAAAATTCATAAATCAGAATTGTATATATATATTCATGGGTATATCTGAAATTAAAAACGCCATATCATTAATAGAAATATATGCTGGATAAAATGTATCTTGAATTAACTCTAACTCATGTTAATGAAATATTATCCGCAGTAACAAATATAGTTTGCAATGTAATTATCCTATAATAATACTGACATTGCTCTGTGATATGGTAACAAAACTATCCTTTGTTTAACAATTTTTGCAGAACTGTATGATCTCTTTGTCAATTATTTCATAAATATGCTGTTATATTACCCTAAAATTACCTTAACTCTTTTCAAAATTTTAAAATCACACACAAAAATAAAATAACCTAAACAAAAAAAAAGTGGTTTAAACCACTTGGTTTAAATCATTGATCAAAACCAATCCACCCTGCATAAAGGCATACAACTTAAGTCCCTTCCCCAGATATTTCTCCACAACATATTTCAGGGCAAAAATGTGATCTACACATCCTCTTCCCTTCCTAAACCCGCCCTCCTTGTCACCTATCCATTTGTCAGTTCTCGCTCTCACTCTCTCAATAACTACCCTACTGTTCACCTTCCCAACTACGCTTAGAAGACATATTCCTCGATGGTTACCACACACTCCTCTTTCCCCTTTACCCTTATACAGGGGGACTATTATGCATGTCTTCCAGTCATCAGGTGCACTCCCCTTCTCCCATGCTAGTTTGCACATCTTCCATACCCATTCGATCACTATCTCACCACCATACCTCAGCATTTCCCTACACACTCCATCTATTCCTGTTGCTTTCCCCATCTTCACGGCTTCACACACTTCTGACCTGATCCCCACCTCCTCCTCCCCTACTTCTCTTCTTCTCCCTCCCATACCCCATCCAACTATGTTTGCTGGTGTTTCATTCCTTACATTTAGCAATTCGTTAAAGTACTCCCTTGTAGATTATTATAATTATTATATGAGATGCCGAAGCCTCCAACCAGGGTGCAGAAACACCAGCAGGAGGATGAATCCACAAAACACACCCGGAGGCACTGGAGAGAGACTACGGCAACTAAGAGGGAAAAAAAAAAAAAAAAATTTATTGAACACAAATACAATTAATAATAAAAGATTATGCAATGGAGGATGTCAAGTACAAATAAAGTACAATAATATAAATAGAATGAGATAAGTTAAAAATTTAGAATTACTGCTGCAAAAGAGCATTAACTGTAGACTTAAAAATGGAGATATGAGCTGAATTGACTAGCTCATTTGGCAACTGATTCCACAAGTCAACCATGGCCGGCACAAAACACCGTGAAAACTGTGTAGTAGAAAAATTCACACGGTTCATTAAGATCATTAACACCTTACGAGCTGCCTAGGCGGTAATTTATATGTACCGCCCAGCGGGGTATTTTTACCCTAAATAGGGTTGTTTACGTGATCATTTTCATGCCTAAATAAGACCCAGAGCGTAAAACAAGTATCTATCCCTGAAAGGGCATAAACAGAGCTTTCCAATGACACCCCAACCATTCTTGTACGACCGCTAGTTTTCTTGCAACGATCGCGCAACACGAGTGCAAAAACCATGTAATTAGGTAGTTTCCCTACATAATTCCCTATGTAGCGAGTGCGTGAGGGTGGGGGAGGGTGGGATTCATGTCAGTAGGTCCGCCGCGGTGGTCTGGAGCAGTCATACGCTTGCTACTCTCCTGCCACCACTTATCTCTCTCTCTCAGCAACATTACGTGGTGAAAATGGCACACAACATAAGTTGTGAACCGCCACTTAGTCCATATTTATTTCACACGACATAAGTTGCGCGCCGACAAAGAAGGGTTAAGATTGCTAGTGAATCTAGTTGCACGAGCCCGGACATAGGGCCCAGGCAGAACCCCATGTAAGTGATGCTGAGGATTGTTAAAAACTTTAAACAAATGACTAAGGGCACCAACTTTACACCGATGATACAGATACAGGTAGAATAAAACTGATAGAATTCAAGGACCTGTCAAGCAACTTGAGATGGCAGTCAGCTGCTGACAACCAGACAGGTGAGCAATACTCGAAGTGTGGCAAAATAAAAGCATAAAATTACTTGATAACTGTGGCGTCACAAGCAAACGTTTTATAACACTTGCGAAACAGACCAATTTTCTAGGAAATGGAAGAGGAGTAAGACCGAATATGCTTTTCAAAAGTAAGTTTGGGATCCAGAGTAACTCGTAACTGTTGCTGAGGCTGAGAATCAGACCTACCAAATGCAGAGTATCCACATTCTCAATTTGCTTGCCAGAAACTTGTAGATAAGGATGGGGAGGATCCAAGGTACGAGATCTGCTGATGATAATGGAATGTGTTTTACTAGCATTAAGTTTCATACCCCAAAGTTGACACCGTGATGTAATTTTGGCTAATTCCCTATTCAGAGCAGTAGCAACCTCGTGTCGATCAATTGGTGATGGAATTGACGCATATAAAGTAGTATCATCAGCATAGGAGAATAGTTATTTTCAAGCTCGGAGCTCAGGTCAGCAGTAACAATAATACAAAGCAAAGGCCCAAGGACACTGCCTTGTGGAACACCAGAAACAACAGGAACAGAAGGGGAACGACACCCATCAATGACCACAGACTGCGATATATTCGTCAACAAATCTTCAAAGGTCCTAAATATATTGCCACCAATACCGATGAGTCGTAACTTATACAGAAGTGCTTTTATATATATTTATGATTGACTAAGTCAAAATCTATATACAGAGATATAGCAAAGCTATAAAATAATATAAACTATTTTATATAATATTAGTAGGGGTAGGAAATTTATGTCAGCCTATTATATATCAGAGAGAGAGAGAGAGAGAGAGAGAGAGAGAGAACTTTAATTAATCAATTATTTAGTGAGAGAATATATTTTAACGACGTACATTTTACCACATGAATATTTATACACTCCGTGAGGATATGTTTCGAAGGAAATTGTGTACTGATTGAATTGGAAATATATTTTCTTCGTACTGTACTAGTTAAATATAACCAATTAACTGCTTTATAGGAAATAATTGTTATGCGTTAATTATAATGTGTTTCCTTCCCTACACAAACTCAGGGAGCGGATATAGTATATTAATGTGGCTAACTATACAATCATGATCTTCAATTATTGGCTTGCTATTATTTCAAGATACCCTTAAATAAATCGCCACAGCAACCAAAGGCTATAATGTATTCAAACAACTAATGAAAATGTGTTTGAAAGGGATGTTTTATCAAACCTGTTCATTCAACACTATCTGGTCCGGGGTCTTGTGGGTTATTAGGATATTTTGTTTCATTTGTATTGAGGATTTTGCTTGTTTTTTTTTGCAATTTTTGAGAAATGTATTTTAGTTTATTCCCTAAGCTAACAAAAACACCTACCCAGAATTCCTTTAAAGCATAAAATAAATAAATAAATAAATAAATGCCCACCCAGACCCTCTCCAACCTAAAATTGCACATTTTTCGATGGAAAAATGTCCCGGTCGAAAGCCGATTTCTTTTAAGTTACGGGCTAGGTATCACTCGGCCAGAACAACAATCGTGATCGCATTGGGGTGAAGCTTTTTTTTGTCGCCAAACTAATGGGGTGAAACTTCTTAAAATCTCGAAACTAATAGATCAAAACGGGGGAAGTCCAAAAAAAACTCCCTCCGACTAAATAGGGTCAAGCCAGATTCAAAACAAACTAAACCAGACCAAGCCAGTCCCAGCCACAGCAAGACAGAGTAAACCCCCAAAACACAACCATAACCAAACCCCAAAACCCAGTATGACTAAAACCAACCAAACCAACCCGCAACCTGCTATAGCAAACCAGAATCAAGTCAAACCGAACCAGAATCAACCTAAACCCAACCCAAAACGAACCAGAATCAACCTAAGCCAAACCAGAATCAACCTAAACCCAACACAAACCGAGCCAGAATCAACCTAAACCAAACCCGAATCAACCTAAACCAAGCCAAACCGGAATCAATCTAAACCAAACCAAACCAAACCAAGCCAAACCATAATCAATGTAACGCAAACTAAAGGAAGCCAAAATCAAGCCCCAGGATATAGAACCCTGGGTCACGTGATCAGAGGTTAACGTGCTAACCGCCCCACCATTCTAACTTAACCCTATTTGATCCAAGGGGGGTCATTTTGTCCCCACCCCTCCTGTTTTGATTCATTATTTTGGAGATTTTATGACGTTTCACCCCATTTGTTTGGCGATAATAAATTTCTTCCCCATACATATGTCGAAATATATTCTGGGCGAGCGATAGCAAGCCTGCAATTAGAAGAAATCGGCGTTTGTCTGGGGCATTTTTATATACAAAAATGTACACATTTATCTTTAATGGGGTCTGGGTGGGCATTGTTTAGTTTGAAGGAAGTCTGGAGAGGTGTTTCTGTTAGCCTAGGGAACAAACTAAAATTTGCTATTGCTCGAAAATGGCTGGATGAAGCAAAATCGTCAATAATTACTAAACAAATATGATAATAACCCACAAAAGGTCGGATGAAATAGGGTTAACTAGTTGTTGTAACCTGCCAGACAAGGGTTACCGTACCATAGGTCATTTGGCCCCAACACAGCAGGTATTGGTATTTGGCCCCAACACAGCAGGTATTACACTATACAACTCTTACCAGTAGGTCTTGTTGTTGTTGTTGTTGTTGTTCCCCAAGCTGCCTGGCCGAACAGCCCCAAGGCCCCGAGCAAGGCCAATGCCATAACCGAGCGCCCCCACAGAACCCTCCCCGCCGACCACAATAAAGCCTGGGTGACCGAAGCCACTCCATGGCGGGGAGCTTGAGGAGGGTGCGGAAACGCCCGGGAAACCAAAGCCCCACCCAGGGCCCTGTGCCCCTCAGCAATTATGAAGAGAAAGTTGAGGGGCAAGGGAAAAATGTGACGCTTTGGCTTCCAATCTTGGTAGATTGGGAGGTCAATCCACGTTAGAGACGCCGTCACTTGAGATCTAGAAAATATATAAGTAAAAGGAACAGTCAGAGTAAGCTATGGGTATGGCAGAGATTGCTCAGTTCTCACTCTGATAGACCAGCCCATCACCACATGACTAGAACCCAATCCTCTCAGCATCAGCTAGGAAAGGCCCTAGAAAGCCGCCTTTGGCGGGGGGATAGCTCCCCTATTTCAACCCTTTTCGGGGTTGAGCACCCGCCCAACCTAGGTCTTGTTGTAGCTACCAGTCAGTGGAGGGCCAAATATTCCTTAAGGGGGGTCACCGGGTTTTTTTTTTTATCTGTCTCTCCTTTTCTCTCTTGCCCTGGCTTGTATCCATTCGGCCCCATTCAGCCAACTGTTTTAAGACCTTTATCCCCATCCAGGTGTCGATTTCTTCCTGGCGAGCGATAGCGAGCCAGCATTGTATGGAGAAATCAAGCTTCGCCGGAGACATTTTTCTATCTAAAATTGTACAAATTGAGCTTGCTGTCAAAACAAAAATACATATATGCTGGCTCGCTACCGCTCGCCAGGAAAATATTGACACCTGTATGGGGTTAAGCGTCTTAAAACAGTAGGATGAATGGGGCCGAATGGATACAAGCCAAAGAGAGAGGGAGAGAAAGAGAAAAAAAGCGAGGTGGGCACCCTTAACCCTATTTAGTCTGAAGGGAGTCTTTTGGAACCACCTTTGTTCGCTCCATTAGTTTGGAGATTTTAAAAAGTTTCACCCCATTAGTTTGGCGATAATAACGCGCTTCATCCGATTTCTGAGCGAGCAATAACGAACCTGTAACTAAGAAGAAAGCGGCTTTTGGGCGAGACATTTTTCTATCGAAAAATGTACACATTTAGCTCGAAAGGGGCCCGGGTGGACATTTGTTCATTTTATAGTTTAGGGGACAAACTATAATACATCGCTCTAAAATAACTAAAACAAGCAAAATCCTAAATCCTAAATAATAATTAAACAAAATAGCCTAATAACCCACAGGACGTCAGATCAGATAGTGTTAAGTCGGATAATGCAGGTGGTATGTGTGGGATTGCCCGATATAAGGATTAAACCAAGGCAAGCCAGAATCAACCCAAAAATAAACCAAGGCAAGCCAGAGTCAACCCAAAATAAACCAAGGCAAGCCAGAATCAACCCAAAATAAACCAAGGCAAGCCAGAATCAACCCAAAATAAGCCAAGGCAAGCCAGAATCAACCCAAAATAAACCAAGGCAAGCCAAAATCAACCCAAAATAAACCAAGGCAAGCCAGAATCAACCCAAAATAAACCAAGGCAAGCCAGAATCAACCCAAAATAAACCAAGGCAAGCCAAAATCAACCCAAAATAAACCAAGGCAAGCCAGAATCAACCCAAAATAAACCAAGGCAAGCCAAACTCAACCCAAAATAAACCAAGGCAAGCCAGAATCAACCCAAAATAAACCAAGGCAAGCCAGAATCAACCCAAAATAAACCAAGGCAAGCCAAAATCAACCCAAAATAAACCAAGGCAAGCCAGAATCAACCCAAAATAAACCAAGGCAAGCCAGAATCAACCCAAAATAAACCAAGGCAAGCCAGAATCAACCCAAAATAAACCAAGGCAAGCCAAAATAAACCAAGGCAAGCCAGAATCAACCCAAAATAAACCAAGGCAAGCCAGAATCAACCCAAAATAAACCAAGGCAAGCCAGAATCAACCCAAAATAAACCAAGGCAAGCCAGAATCAACCCAAAATAAACCAAGGCAAGCCAGAATCAACCCAAAATAAACCAAGGCAAGCCAGAATCAACCCAAAATAAACCAAGGCAAGCCAGAATCAACCCAAAATAAACCAAGGCAAGCCAGAATCAGCCCAAAATAAACCAAGGCAAGCCAGAATCAGCCCAAAATAAACCAAGGCAAGCCAGAATCAGCCCAAAATAAACCAAGGCAAGCCAAAATCAACCCAAAATAAACCAAGCCATGCCAGAATCAGCCAAAAATAAACCAAACCAAGCCATAATTATTTTAAGACATATCAAATCAACCCAGAATCAACCCCAAACAAACCACACCAACCCAAGCCAAGTCAAAATTATATCAAGCCAAGTCATTAGCTTCTGTCATCATCATCCAGTGTTTATAAAACTACCGTGGTGGAGAGAGAGTGAGAGAGAGAGTGACAAAGAGAGAGAGAGAGAGAGTCAAATTAAGACATAATTAACCCAGAACCAAAGCAAATAGTCAAGTCAAACCAAGCAAGAACCAATTAAAGAAACTAGCCAAATCAAACTAAATCAAGCAAATATCAATCACAAACCAAGCCAGTAATTAAGCTAAGCCAAACCAAGCCAGAACCAAACATAACCAAGCCAGACCCAACCGTAACCATGCCAAAACCAACTGTAACTAAGCCAGAACCAACCTATATCAAACTAGAACCAACCGTAATCAAACCAGAACCAACCATAACCAACTGTAACCAATCCATAGCCAACTGGAACTAAGCCAGAACCAACCTACAGTATATCAAACTAGAACCAACCGGAACCAACCATAACCAAGCGAGAACCAACCATAACCAACTGTAACCAATCAATAACAACCATAACCAAGTCAGAACCAACCATAACCAAACCAGAACCAACTGTAACCAATCCATAACAACCATAACCAAGTCAGAACCAACCATAACCAAACCAGAACCAACTGTAACCAATCCATAACAACCATAACCAAGTCAGAACCAACCATAACCAAACCAGAACCAACTGTAACCAATCCATAACAACCATAACCAAGTCAGAACCAACCATAACCAAACCAGAACCAACTGTAACCAATCCATAACTAAGCCAGAACCAACCATAACCAAGTCAGAACCAACCATAACCAAACCAGAACCAACTGTAACCAATCCATAACAACCATAACCAAGTCAGAACCAACCATAACCATAACCAACCATAACCAATCCAGAACCAACCATAACCAACTGTAACCAATCCATAACAACCATAAACAAGTCAGAACCAACCATAACCAAACCAGAACCAACCAGAACCAACCGTAACCAAACCAGAACCATCCTAAACTAAACCAGAACCAACCATAACCAAGCCAGAACCAACCTAAATCAAGCCAGAACCAACCTAAACTAAGCCAGAACCAACCAGAACCAAGCCAGAACCAACCTAAATCAAGCCAGAACCAACCATAACCAAGCCAGAACCAACCTAAATCAAACCAGAACCAACCTAAACTAAACCAGAACCAACCATAACCAAGCCAGAACCAACCTAAATCAAGCCAGAACCAACCTAAACTAAACCAGAACCAACCATAACCAAGCCAGAACCAACCTAAATCAAACCAGAACCAACCTAAACTAAACCAGAACCAACCAGAACCAAGCCAGAACCAACCTAAATCAAGCCAGAACCAACCTAAACTAAGCCAGAACCAACCATAACCAAGCCAGAACCAACCTAAATCAAACCAGAACCAACCTAAACTAAACCAGAACCAACCATAACCAAGCCAGAACCAACCTAAATCAAACCAGAACCATCCTAAACTAAACCAGAACCAACCTAAATCAAGCCAGAACCAACCTAAACTAAGCCAGAACCAACCATAACCAAGCCAGAACCAACCTAAATCAAGCCAGAACCAACCTAAATCAAGCCAGAACCAACCTAAACTAAGCCAGAACCAACCATAACCAAGCCAGAACCAACCTAAATCAAACCAGAACCAACCTAAACTAAACCAGAACCAACCATAACCAAGCCAGAACCAACCTAAATCAAACCAGAACCATCCTAAACTAAACCAGAACCAACCTAAATCAAGCCAGAACCAACCTAAACTAAGCCAGAACCAACCAGAACCAACCATAACCAAGCCAGAACCAACCTAAATCAAGCCAGAACCAACCTAAACTAAGCCAGAACCAACCATAACCAAGCCAGAACCAACCTAAATCAAACCAGAACCAACCTAAACTAAACCAGAACCAACCATAACCAAGCCAGAACCAACCTAAATCAAACCAGAACCATCCTAAACTAAACCAGAACCAACCATAACCAACCAGAACCAACCATAACCAAGCCAGAACCTGTTCTACTGCTGTCCGCAATAAGGAGGAAGCATTCAAACGGTACCGACGCCTTAAAACTCAAGACTCTCATTCTTCATATGTTTCTGCCCGGAATCAAGCCAAATCTGTTCTTCGACTTGCCAAACACTCTTTCATCAATAATAAATGCACTGAACTATCCAACTCTAGCTCTTCCCAAGCTTTCTGGCATCTAGCCAAAAACCTCTCCAACAATTTCTCTTCCTCGTCTTTCCCTCCCCTTTCCCACTCTGATGGCACAACCATCACTTCTTCCTCTGACAAAGCTAAACTCTTCGCTCAAACTTTTGCTAGAAACTCCACCTTGGATGATTCCGGTGCTATTCCTCCCTCTCCGCCCTCCTCTCTCTTACTTATGCCTAATATCCTAATCTCTTCTAAAGATGTACTTTCTACCCTCTCTGGGCTTAACACTAATAAGGCGTACGGTCCGGACGGTGTTCCTCCTGTTGTTCTCAAAAACTGTGCTTCCGTGCTGACTCCCTGCCTAGGCAAACTCTTTCGTCTCTGTCTATCCTCTAACGTCTTCCCTTCATGCTGGAAGTTTGCTCACATTCAACCTGTCCCAAAGAAGGGTGACCGCTCTCAACCCTCCAACTATCGTCCAATTGCTCTTATCTCTTGTCTTTCTAAAGTTTTTGAAACTATTCTTGCTTCCAAATTTCTTAAGCATTTCTCTTCTCATAATCTGCTCTCAGATCGCCAGTATGGCTTCCTTAAGGGTCGCTCTACTGGTGATCTTCTTTCATATCTTACTAACTCTTGGTCATCCTCCTTTCGGGACTTCGGTGAGACTTTTTCTATTGCACTAGACATATCGAAAGCCTTCGATAGAGTCTGGCATAAATCTTTAATTTCTAAACTACCCTCCTTCGGTTTCTATCCCTCCATCTGTGCCTTTGTCTCTAATTTCCTTTCCGGCCGTTCCATAGCCGCGGTTGTGGACGGCCATTGTTCACTTCCTCACCCTATAAACTCCGGTGTTCCTCAGGGCTCTGTCCTATCTCCTATTCTCTTTCTAATGTTTATAAATGATCTCCTTAACTGTACCTTAATTCCCATCCATTCATACGCAGACGACTCAACCTTACACTACTCCATTAGTTTTTCAGAACGCCCCAGCCAGCAATCCCTCAACGACAAACGTAATGAAGCCATAGCACTCTTAAATTCTGATCTAAATACTATTTCCAATTGGGGCAGAGAAAACCTTGTTAACTTTAATGCTTCCAAAACCCAATTTCTCCATCTATCTACCCGTCAGGATCTCCCAGCGGACTATCCCTTATTCTTCAACAATACAAAAATCAACCCTTCATCTTCTCTCAATATTCTTGGTGTCTCTTTTTTTTCTGCTCTCATTTGGAAGGACCATATTACCAGTCTTGCTAAGGCAGCCTCCCAGAAGCTGGGTGTGCTCAACCGCCTTAGGGGGTTCTTTTCCCCTGCACAGCTTCTTGCTCTGTACAGGGGCATAGTGCGCCCTTGTATTGAGTATTGTTCACATGTGTGGGGAGGTTCCTCTCACACCACTCTCCTAGACAAAGTTGAAAGGAAGGCCTTTCGTATCATTAACTCCCGTCCACTCACCAACTCTCTGCAATCTCTTTCTCTCCGCCGCAATGTTGCATCTCTCTCGCTATTCTATCGCTACTATAATAATCAGTGTTCCTCAGCGCTATCCCAGTGCATACCACCTCCTTTACGTAGGGCACGTGGTACCCGTCTTGCAACTCAATCCCACCCCTACTCTGTGCAACTCTCCAACCCAAGAGTGAAACGTTACTCTCAAACTTTCTTCTACTCAACAGCTGAGCTCTGGAACTCTCTCCCAGAATCAGTCTTTCCCTCTTCCTATGACTTAAATTGCTTCAAACTCCGTGTGTCCAGGCATTTTGGCTCGAACGTCCCTTGATTTTGGCCCTGTCACTCTTTCAACTATGGGGGAGGCACTCGCTATAGGCAGTTATGCCTTTTGCCTCTCTCAATCACATAGAAAAAATAAATAAAATAAAAATAACCTAAATCAAGCCAGAACCAACCTAAACTAAGCCAGAACCAACCATAACCAACCATAACCAAGCCAGAACCAACCTAAATCAAGCCAGAACCAACCATAACCAAGCCAGAACCAACCTAAATCAAACCAGAACCAACCGTAACCAAGCCAGAGCAATCTGGTCCAAAAGAGCCAATCAGCGATGAGAGCCCCTGGGGTGGCAAGATGGCGGCGACAGCGTCATTACCTTCTGTCACCACCATCCTCTGTTTATAAACTGCTGAGAGAGAGAGAGAGTGAGAGTGTGTGTGTGTGTGTGTGAAAAAGAGAGAGAGAGAGAGAGAGAGAGAGAGAGAGAGAGAGAGAGAGAGAGAGAGAGAGAGAGAGAGAGAGAGAGAGAAAAGAATACAAAGGAAAGCTAACAACAACATATACAGTATATTGTTTTTTTTCGAAGCTACTTTTAATTAATGTATATAATTGGATCTCTCAACATAACACTCACCCCAGCCACGAAATCATTCAGTCAACCCCTTGGGGTATATGATGCGTTTTGACTGTTTCTTCTGGCTGTTATTAAACCATTTTATTCAACTTAACAAGAATTTGTTGTGGGAGTTTAACAGGTAATTGGTATAGTTTTCACCACTTTGATTCCTGGAGATCCTTACTAAATTGCTTTAATCACTTCTGTACTGGTAACGTCTTTTTAATTTTATTCTAGCTATAATTAGACGATGTTGTGCCGTTTAAGCACCAGTGTCTTGAAGATCCGCAGATTCGCTCTTATTTACAGGTATCAACAATGCCATATACTTTTGCTAAGTGAATCCATAACCCCATATGGGCCAATCTGAGAACATCCAATGTCTCTGCTAGGATCACTGCGTCTTCTGCAAACTCAAGATTGGTGATCTTGAAATTGCTGACATCTGCTCCACAGCGACTCTGCCCAACTGTCCGGCCCAGTAACCAGTCCTTATAAATGTTGAAAAGTGAATGTGCTAGAACACTGAGTCGAAGGCCATCTTGAATTCAACATAAACTGCAACCAACCCTTTTTGCACACTGATCAGTGTAATACCCCGGTAGTTATTGCAGTCCTTTCAGTCCCCTTTTCCTTTCCAGATAGGGGTGACCAGACCCCTTTTCCAGTCTGCCATGCAACACTCAGGACTACATGTAACCCATGGACCATGGACTCGCCCCCAGCTTTCAACATTTCTCCAGGAATGCCACAAATACCGGGAGCCTTCCCACCCTTCAGCTTAGCCACAGCCTCCCTTACCTCGGCAAGGGAGGGAAGGTCATCACTAATTGGCAGATCAGGGACTGGTGTCCACTGGATGAATCTGTCCGTTGGGGGCAATGGCCATGTACAACTGCTCAAAGTACTCAACCCAGCGTGCTCTGCGCTCATCATTACCCAATGTGAGTTGGCCATCAGCTATCCGAACTGAACTAATCTGGGGAGTAGGCTTTGAGCGGAGTTTCTTCAGGACTCGGTTAGCAGTCCGAAGCTCATTTTCAGAGAAATGCCCCTCAACCTCCTCAGTGATTCCCCTGACATACCTCTCTTTGTCTCTCATCAGGGACGTTCCTGCTCTGCGAGACAGTGCCCTGTGCTGACCCAGATCTCCATCCAATCTGGCATCACGACTCTCTTCCGTGTGTCTCGATAGAAAGTCTCTCCTTGACCTCGGTTTGACTCCAATGCATTCATCAGCTGCCGACAGGGTTCCACGTTTAATGTTTTCCCACAATTCTACAGGGTCTTCCATGGAGCCAAGCTCTTCAAACCGGATTGAGAATGTCACTGTATACTTGCTTGCACACTGCTCTCCTTGATGGTACCAATTCATGAAATTCTGGGATCAACTTCTGATAAAATACTCTTCATTTATGGAAAGCGATATATTTGTCTTATCAATTTTTAAGTGGTTGGACAATGCAGCAATGGGATGGCTAGGTAACCCATTACTTAAAGCGCGCACGCATGAGAGAGAGAGAGAGAGAGAGAGAGAGAGAGAGAGAGAGAGAGAGAGAGAGAGAGAGAGAGAGAGAGAGAGAGAGACGTGTGGGTGTATATAATTAGAGAAACTCAGGTACAGTGGAATAATACACTAGCCTGGCGTGGAATTTCGGTGTGTATCCTAGGTTCGAGTCCTTGGAGTGCCACATGTATTTGTTGATTTCATTAATTGAGTTTAGAAGTAAAGTTGGTTGGTGAAAAAATATGAATTAATTCTGGTTCAGGAGCAATTTATAGCGAGGCCTTCCCGAGGGTTAAGTGTCCCATTAATTACTCCTTCCATTCTTCTATACACTAGGCTACCATAGCACAGTTGGAATGTATGTACACCCAGAAGTGAAAGTCCCTGCATAGGGTTTACCCCCTACTCCTACTACCCCAGAAGCTAGGAACGGGGTGGTCCCTGCCTAGTCCCCCTTACTACTCCTACCCCAGGCAGAAGGGCCAGAGTGTGCCTGTCTGTCATCCCTTCCTTCCCCTCCCCTCCCATGAAGAGAACAAACTTCCCCCACTCCCCCCACGCACACTTACACCCCAGCCCAATGCCAGACAGGAGGTTGACACACACACACACACCATTATCAATTTCATAAGTAATGGTATCGTGTTTACCTTCATTAACTTACCCTCTGACGGTTTTGACGCATTTTGATTGTTTATCCTGGCTATGATTAGACGAAAAATTACAGCTTAGGAAGGACCAATGTGAAATAATGTCCTAATCTGAATTAAATCGTCTAATAATAGCCATAAAGCAGAAAAGAAGAGTGTCATCGATTCTCAGAGGCTTAATATATGATTTGTTATACATGTATTATCATGTAGAAATTATACACAAACATACAATAGCTACTCGCTTTACATTTGGCAGCATAACAATATGCCATGTTTGCTATTTGGTAGTATTATAAAGCAGTATAATCTAGTAATGAATTATTGTATTTTATGGTGTCTCGGTGTATAACACCTATTGGAAAATATTATCAAGGAAGTGGGTTACTAAATATAGCAAACTGCATAGGCCTACAATATATATTTCGTGCATAACTCAATAGGCCTACTGTAAAATCACACATATATATATATAATATAATATATATATATATAATTATATATATATACTGTATATATACAGTATATATAGAGAGAGAGAGAGAGAATATATATACTGTATATATAGACCCTATATATATATATATATATATATATATATATATATATATATATCTATATCTATATATATATATATATATATATATATATATAACAGATATGATAACATATCACTGTAATAAGCAGTAGTAAGCAATTGGTAGACATATCTCACGTCGGATATATATATATATATATATTGAACAATTAATTAAAATCGAGGCAAACATTTGTGGTAAAGCATTTCCGTCATGAGTTATTGGTATATTTAGAGTAACTGGTAACCGTGTTTAAACTTTGATACTAAATGAGTCTCTATTCATGCTGTTCTAAAGCTGATTTTCCTGTGTCGACTGCTAAACTATCACCTTTCCTCCTCCGAACTACATACTTGCATAGTTTGAGTCTCGTTTAACCCTTATTGCTTTCTGACATTAGGAGTGAGATTAGTATGGTTCTTCATATAGAGCTTTTTACCAACTCTTCTGCTACTACTGGAACACCACAGTTATTACAGTTCAGGCCTGCCAACATTATTCAGGATAAATCCTATGACCCTAACTATTCAGTTACACTATTAATCTAATTGATTCTGATTAACTTGCACTAAAGATTAACGTTAATAATAGATGTGTGCTAATGTAGAAGCAATACAAATAATAATTACAAAAGTAAATGAAAAATCTGTTGGTATCCCTTAAGAACCGAGACAAAATTTTCAGAGAAAGAGAGAGAGACAGACAGAGAGAGAGAGAGAAAGTGTTAATATTCTCGAATATGCACCAAAAAGCCTAACCACGGATCGAGCATTGAATGAATATACCACTTATAATCAATTAAGCAATCCATAAAATATGTTTTTTAGTCAGTTCCAACATCTCTTCAGAGGTATTCAAAAATTACAAGATTACCATTTCAATGTGCAAATCCATTAAATACCAATGCATATTGCGCGGGTGGGTGAATACTATCGATCTATCTATGTATTGCCTGACGCCGTGATCCCCGAAGGGTTGGCCACGGGTGAATACAATAATTTGTAAATAACTAGAAGGGGTGATGGTATTGGAAATTTACATTATAAATACAAACATGATAGAATACTAATTACGCATAAATCATAAGTGTTTGTGTGTCAAGCTACGGATAGGTGACAGATAGTGTAAATGATCTTCATTCTGTAAAATCAGATAATTTATTGCAATATAATATATATATAGAATATATATAGATTACCAATTACTGACATGGTCTCGGCCTCGTTGCAAGGTTATTTTATTCAGTGTTCGTGGAAAACAATGGTTGTAATCGGCGGTTTCCTCCTGTGTGGGGTTGGGGTAGGGTGTGAGTGGGGGGCCTGCTTGTTTAATCTCTCCATTATAGGGTAGGGGAAGGAAGGGGTGACGGACTGGCACCATCCCGTCCCTTCTGCCTGGGGTAGGAGTAGTAAGGGGGACTGGGCAGGGCCCACCCCGTTCCTACCTTCTGGGGTAGTAGGAGTAGGGGGTAAACCCTATGCAGGGACTTTCACTTCTGGGTGTACATGCTCAGATTATTATGCAGGATTCAAAACTGCATAATAAATCGTAGGCTTGTGAATAATTTTTTAACTGTCTTGATAGCGTAATGCATAAATGCGCGGAATTTCGGTGTGAGTATTGTAGGTTCGAATCCTTGGAGTGCCACATGTATTTGTTGATTTCATTAATTGAGTTTAGAAGTAAAGTTGGTTGGTGAAAAAATATGAATATGAGTAAAACACTTTTTAATCACATATACAGTATATACCATATATATATATATATATATATATATATATATATATATATATATATATATATATATATATATATATATACTGTATATATATATATATATATATATATATATATATATATATATATATATATATATATATATATATATATTATTTTTATTTTTTTCAATGTGATTGAGGGAGGCAAAAGGCAGAACTGCCTATAGCGAGTGCCTCCCCCATAGTTGAAAGAGTGACATGTCCAACATCAAGGGACATTCGAGCCAAAATGCCTGGACACACGGAGTTTGAAGCAATTTAAGTCATAGGAAGAGGGAAAGACTGATTCTGGGAGAGTGTTCCAGAGCTCAGCTGTTGAGTAGAAGAAAGTTTGAGAGTAACGTTTCACTCTTGGGTTGGAGGGGTTGCACAGAGTAGGGGTGGGATTGAGTTGCAAGATGTGTACCATGTGCCCTACGTAAAAGAGGTGGTATACACTGGGAAAGCTCTGAGGAACACTGATTATTATAGTAGCGATAGAATAGCGAGAGAGATGCAACATTGCGGCGGAGAGAGAGAGATTGCAGAGAGTTGGTGAGTGGACGGGAGTTAATGATATGAAAGGCCTTCCTTTCAACTTTGTCTAAGAGAGCGGTGTGAGAGGAACCTCCCCACACATGTGAACAATACTCAATACAAGGACGCACTATGCCCCTGTACAGAGCAAGAAGCTGTGCAAGGGAAAAGAACCCCCTAAGGCGGTTGAGCACACCCAGCTTCTGGGAGGCTGCCTTAGCAAGACTGGTAATATGGTCCTTCCAACTGAGAGCAGAAGAAAAAGAGACACCAAGAATATTGAGAGAAGATGAAGGATTGATTTTTGTATTGTTGAAGAATAAGGGATAGTCCGCTGGGACTATATATATATATATATATATATATATATATATATATATATATATATATATATATTATACTGTATTATAAATTGAAGAGAAACACCAGGGCGTAAGAGAAGAACAGGTTCATCATGTCTATATTTATTGTAACGTTTTGTAGACACTTACTCCATCATCAGGCAAGTCTAAAAATAACAGATACACACACTTGTAAGAGATCAATTACGATATCAAGGAAAGGAAGGCGACCGTTTGATTCAGTTTCGGAGGTGAATTCAATATTTCCATTGTTTGAGTTAAGATAGGGTAGAAATTGTTGGAGGTGTTCTTTTTCTTTGAATATATATATATATATATATATATATATATATATATATATATATATTTATTAGAGAGAGAGAGAGAGAGAGAGAGAGAGAGAGAGAGAGAGAGAGAGAGAGAGAGAGAGAGAGAGAGAGAGAGAGAGCAACAATTAGAGCAGGATTAGTAGAATAAACTGGTTTCCTAAAAGTTATTAATAATCATATCAATATAACACACAGTTAGTTTGACAGACAGATAGATAGATATTTACCTCCGTCAACGAAGTTGGATGGAGGTTATGTTTTCGCTCCGTTTGTTTCCCCTTTCTGTTTCTATGTGCACGAAGGAAACAAAAGTCAAAGCTGCCTGTAACAATTGTACCCCCAAAGTTGGAAGAGTGATAGAGAGCCAAAATCAAGGTATGTTCGAGTCAATATGTCTGGACACACGGAACTTGAAACAGTTTACGTCATAGGATGAGGAAAAGGCAGATTTAGGGAGAGAGTTCCAGAGCTTACTTGTTGAGTAGAAGGAAGACTGGGAAAATCAGTTCACTCTTGGATTACAGAGTTGGACAGAATAGGGGTGGGAATGTTTTGAAAGGCGGGTAGCCCCCACTCTCTGTAAGGAAAGAGGTATACACTGAGAATGCTCTGAAGAACACCGATTATTTTAATAGCGGTTGAAAAGTGAGAGAGATGCAACATTGTGGTGTGTAGATATTGATTGTTGGGAATTAGTAAGAGGAGGTGAATTGATGAGACGAAAAGCTTTTGACTCTACCCATTCGATATGTGTGATATCGGTGGAACCTCCCCACACACGCCACCAATACTTGATACATGGGCGCACTGTGCTGTTGTACAGAGCAAGAAGCTGTGCGGGGGTGAAGAACCCACGGAGACAGTAAAGCACACCTAACTTCGGTGAAGCTGTTTTAGCAAGAGTGGTAATATGATCTTTCCACGAAAGGTCAGAATAATAACAAACTCCAAGAATATTAAGAGAAGATGAAGGGTTGATTTGTGATCCGCCTCAACTCCAAGTGGGTTATGCACAGTACCAATGAGGCGCCGTGTACTTACAATTTGCGTACTTGGAGCTGATAAACTAATGTAATGGTTTTGGCTAGATGCCAGAAAGCTTAGGAAGAGCTAGTGTTATAAAGTTCATTACATTTTGTTAATGATGAAAAGAACTTTTGGCAAGTGCAAGAACAGATTTGGCACGATTCTGGGCAGAAACATAAAAATTTCTAGATTCATTAATCTGAAGGCGTCAGTACCACCTGTGTGCTTCCTACTCATTGCGGATAGCAGTAGAAGAAGCTAGAGTAAACCAACTATCTTTTATATTAGATTGAGAATAAGAAAATGGAATGTATGCCTCCTTTCCCGAGATGATCACCTCAGTAATGCATTCGGCACAGCCTGAGGTTTCCTAATCATGGAAGCAAAAATCATTCCCTGGGAAATCAAAGAAGTACTGTCGAAGAGCCTCCCAGTTGGCAGCACCAAAATTCCACAAGCTCCACTGGCTGGGTAGATTGGATGGGCTCACTGCTGAGATAGGACAGGTAACAGAGATAGGGTTATGAATGGAGGAGCCCAACCCCAACAGAGAAAAAATATTTACAGTTTAAGCAGAAGGATTAAAGCTTAGAGTGAAACAAGAGAAACTATTATTTTATCCATATTTGTATATAATATATTTGATAGTGTCAGAAAGAGCGGTTTCAGTTGACATATTTTATCTAAAGCTATGTTGGATTTTACTGATACCTTGTGATGAGTTCGCCACACTTCTAGCGGCACCGAGGAGCGCGCCGCCCCTCGTTCTGGGTGGTGATTTGGTGCAGCAGACTGTTCGAAGGGGCATCACGCTCCCCCTTGAGGAGCTGATACCCTTCTAAATGTTTGTTAAGCTGAGCTACAATTATCCTTTCCAGTATCTTAGAAAGTATTGGCAACAGAGCTATTGGACAGTAATTATTAGCTTCGCTTACATTACCGGACTTAATAGTAGAGACGACAACAGAGTGTTTCCATGTTTCAGGAAATACTCCCGTTACTATTGATGTATGTAATATGAATGTTAAATATGCATGTTAAATATGTGATAATTATTGAAGAGAGTCTCTTAAGAAACGTAATGGGATGCCATCAGAACCGTAGGAGTTGGTACCTCTTAAGTTTTTTACTACAAGAATAATGGTATTACTATTTGAGGGTTCTGGTCGAAAGACATTAATTTGATTTATATCGCCATGTAAGTCAATATTACCCAGTTGTGGTATGTCACCGATATATCCCAGATATTGCTGAGATTTCTAAAATGTGTTTTTACCAATATTAGCAAAACATTTCATCATTCATAAGTAACTCGTTATCTCTTCTTTTTAGTATTTGGAACCAATACTCTCAAAGTGGCTTTAGTATTACCTTTTCCTTCTTTCAACTGTTTATTGTAATGCTTTGATTTAGGTGAAACATCCCTTTTACTTTTTGTATTAATGTGTAATATTAGTCTTGTAAGCTTACATTATACCTATTGTTTGTAAGATTATTTTGTACATTATTCCTTTCCTGCATTAGAGTTCTGAATATCATCGGTGATCCATGGGGCAAAGGGCCTCATCACTTATTTTACTACTATAGGTGCATATGAATCTAAACATGAGAGAGAGAGAGAGAGAGAGAGAGAGAGAGAGAGAGAGAGAGAGAGAGAGAGAGAGAGAGAGTTAATTAATAAATGAATGAGTGAATTATAATATGATAATGCTATTGTGTGTGAATGCTCATGCTTGTGTTGTGCTTATACATAAACGTGTGGATATATACGTTGTGTAAGTTTATATACTATATGTTGTGTAAATGTGAGTTTGCAAGCTTCTATGTATGTGTATATTGACTGTGTGTGTGTGTGTGTGTGTGTGTGTGTGTGTGTGTATATATCCATGTGTATTGCGTATATGTATTTTTGTGTATATGTATTTTAATGGGTGTACATATGTGTGTGTGTTTATGTGTGTGTGTACTGTGTATGTGTGTGTATATACAACGCCATTTCGGTGCCACTTGGTGTCATTATCATCCCTTTACACTTGAATACGTCCAGACCCATGTATATGTGTGTGTGTGTGTGTGTGTGTGTGTGTTACTCAGTTACTCAGTTACTTGTTCGTCAAGGGGAATCCACGCAATGCGAGCTAAGCTCATTATTATCGCGCCTCCTTAACTGGGAATGTATTGCGTGAAATGCATGTTAAGTGTTTTATGTACTGTTGGAATGGCTGTGGATGTGTGTGTAGTCTGTATTTTAGCCAATTGGCGACATCGGAAACGAAGGCTTAGGGTGGATCTGTATGGTACCATTCTCACTATAGACGGTACCGTCTCGCCCGAAGGATTAGGTAGCCATCAGCTTAGGTGAACCATATGATACCCATCTCGCCTTGTACCATTTTTGCCAACCCCAGAGGGGATGTCACAACGTCGCCCACTTATTCCAGGTACTTATTTACAGCTAGGTGAACTGAGGCTAACACATGAAAGGAGACAAGCCCAATTTGTCTCCGCCCGGCCGGGGATTGAACCCCCGACCCCTCGTGTGTGAGACGAGAGCTCTACCTACTAGGCTACGGGTTGTGTGTGTGTGTGTGTGTGTGTACTGTGTATGTGTGTGTTAATGTGTGTGTTGATATGTGGGTGTATGTGTTATGTATGAGTGTGTTAATGTGTGTGTTGATGTTTGTATTTATGTATGTGTGTGTAATAATACTAATAATAATAATAATAATATACGGTTTATTGGTAATTGCAGCCGTTGGCTGAAAATGTACAGAGGAACAGTTTGTTGCTTAACTCTAACTTATATTAACTTTTAATAAGGACCAAACCAGGAGATTACACAAGAGCTATTTGATCAGTTAAATATTATGTTTGCAGATGATTTTGGAGTCGAACTAATAGTTGTACATTTTAAAAGGGTTCTCTGAAAGCTTGTGAGTTGAATTACTGTGTATCTAGTATAGAGCTGACATAATCTCGTATGACTGATTACTGTTTGTCTAGGGTGGTTTTTCTAGTTGGTTTCTGTGCTATGATCACTGTTCACTTGAAATATGGTAGTAGTGTGTGTTGATGTGTGTGTGTGGGGGTGGGTGTGTATGTGTGGGTGTGTACTGTGTATGCGTGTGTTAATGTCTATGTATCTATCATCTATTGCCAGACGTCATGATCCCCAACGGGCTGGCAACGAATGAATTGCCCTCAAGCACCTCTGTCCCCTGTCAGCCGATGCCCCTCCGCCCAACCAACACTGCTTTCTCTCATATGCCTCTCAACTCCATCCTTCCACCTCACTCTGCCTCTCCCTCTCTGTACCTCCACCTCACTCTCGTACACTCTCTTAGCCATTCTCTTGCTTCCCATACGTTCCACATGGCCGAACCATCTCAAGGTGATCCTTTTCCCTCCATGTAACTCCACATGCCCCTCTTTAGTACTGTAACTCATTTCCACTCCTCTCACTCTTGATTTGTGTTTCTCCAACAACGTCCATGCTTCACTGCCATACGTCAATGTCAGGATTACCACACTATTATGCAATGACTTTTTACTTTTTATGCTGACCACCCTATTCCTTGTCACTGCTTTAAGCTTTCCTACAACCCTCTTCCCCTGTTGTACCCTCTCCCACTTTTCATCCTCCATACTCCCATCTTTACTCATCACACTTCCCAAATACTTAAATGAGCTGACATTCTCCATAACCTGACCATTCAACCTCACCTCACACTCTGTGACTGCACCCCTTTCAGTTACCATAACCTTACTCCCGTATTTACCTTCAGCTTCCTTTTCTCATACACGGTTCCAGATATATTTACCAGACCCTGTAACTCTCACTCATTATCGCTCATCAGAACTGTATTGTCAGCAAACAGCAGTACAGGCAACTTCCACATTCCTCCCCAAACGTCCCCCACAGCACCAAATCACTACACCCTACAAATACACATCTCTAACATCCCCAACATCATCCTGGGTGGTGACTTCAACGCCAAGTCGTCCACCTGGAATGTCAATAATCCCGACCCAGACAGAGGGCTGATGATCAACAACCAAACAGGCAACCTCTTCATCCTCAATAACATCCATTAACATTCCCATATCCTCCACCAATCCCTCTACCACCCCTCATCACCAGACATCACCTTTTGTTCCCCCAACCTCGCCCCTACGACATCCTGGAGGGCGGTCAAAATCTTAAGTTCTGACCACCTCCCATTCATCATCACCACCAAAACCATAATCACCCCAGCAGGCCACAGATACATATACACTAATTATAAGAGCCAACAGGGAAGCTTTCACAAATGAAATTGAACATCAGCTCGAAACTCTAAAGTCTAAACAGTATATTTATCACAAACATCAACGATGCCATACACTCGTTCAATACAATTATTCAAAATTTAGACAAAAAATCATACCTAGAGGTAACAGAAAGCAACACAACCCCTATTTTACACCAGAAACTAAAAGCCTCATCAGACAACGTGACACATTAAATCACTCCCCACACATAGGATGCTGCACAGCAAATACAAGCACTAAACACTCAAATTAACAACAAAATGCTACAACAACATACACTAAACTGGAATAGTTACCTCCAAACACTTGATCACAAAACAAAAACCAGCAAACTCTACAAAACACTAAACGGCATAACACTCTCCAACAGCAACACAACAAATCACATGCTGCCATCACAACAACAGACACCATACCTTCAAACAAACAACAAGCAAACATTCTCATCAATAATTTTTCACGAGTCAGCCATCTTAACCCCCACCGTGACAATCGACGAGTCATCCAACGAAAGCGACAATTGCCTACAGACCTGGACTATGCACCCTTCATTAACAGTCAGACAAAGCACATCATCAACAACCTCAAACACTCCTCCGCTTGTGGCCCAGACAAAATAAGTGACATACACCTTAGACACATGGGACCACAAGGCATTCAAGCACTCACCAACATATCAAGCTACAGCTATTCACACAACATAATAACCAACATCTGGAAGTATGGTGTCATCATCACAATCCCAAAAACAAACAAAGACCTACGCTACCTTCCTCACCCCTCCCCATCACTCTCCATTGCAACCCCTCAAAAGTTACCAAACGCCTCATATTACAACTAACCACACCTCACATTCCCTTAGCTACATCACAACACAGCTTTAGGCCACAATACTCCACAAACACCCTTCTTACAGACCTCACACAGAAAATGTTGATGGCATCAACTCAGATAGGCCAGCACACAGAACACTTCTTGTTACAATTGACATTAGTAAAACTTTTCATGCTATTCCCTGCCACAACCTTACAAACAAAAATTATCAACACAAACATGCACAATAACACAAAACGAGGGCTGGCCAACTATCTAGCAGGCAGATGTACTCATGCAAGATTTGCTGACCAGTCATCGAACATCAGAAATTTCACAAACGAAGTCCCTCAGGGATCCGTCTTGTCACCAACACTCTTCAACCTATACATGCATGACCTACACA
This sequence comes from Paralithodes platypus, assembly GCA_032716605.1. NCBI lineage: Eukaryota > Metazoa > Arthropoda > Malacostraca > Decapoda > Lithodidae > Paralithodes > Paralithodes platypus. Next base: position 19,829,591 of record CM064491.1, on the reverse strand, counting down.
TACCCCACACACCCCTGATACACACAGCCTCTTACGCAGACGACATAACACTCACATGTACACTTCGAGACGCAAACATAGCAGCAAAACTCCTCCAACCGTACCTCAACACACTACATGACTGGTTCACTGCAAACAGACTCAAACTAGCCAAATCTACAGCGACCCTTCTCACAAACTTTTATTTTTCTATGTGGATGAGGGAGACAAAAGGCTTAACTGCCTGTAACGAGTGCCTCCCCCAAAGTTGAAAGAGTGACAGGACCAAAATCAAGGAATGTTCGAGGAATATGATGAGGGAAAGATGGATTCAGGAACGAGGTCCAGAGCTCAACTGTTCAATAGAAGAAAGATTGGAAGTATCATTTCACTCTTGAGTTGGAGAGTTGCACAGAGTAGGGGTGGGATTGTGTTGCAAGATGGGTAATATGTACCCTACGTACAGGTGGTACACACTGGGAGAGCTCTGAAGAACACTGATTATTGTAGTAGTGGTAGAATAGCGAGATGCATGCAACATTGCGGAAAAGAGAGAGAGATTACAGAGTCGGTGAGTGGATGGGAATTAATGATACGAAAGGATTTCCTTTCTACTTTGTCTAGAAGTGCTGTGTGAGAGGATCCTCCCCACACATGTGAACAATACTCAATACAAGGACGCACTGTGCCCCTGTACAAAGCAAGCTGTGCAGGGGTAAAGAACCCCTTGAGGCGGTCGAGTACACCCAGCTTCTGGGAGGCCGCCTTAGCAAGACTGGTAATATGGTCCTTCCAAGAGAGAGCAGAAGAAAAAGAGATACCGAGAATACTGAGAGAATATGAAGGGTTGATTTTTGTATTGTTGAAGTATTGCTGGGAGTTCAAAACGGGTAGATAGATGGAGAAATTGGGTTTTGGAAGCATTAAAGGCAACAGTGTTTTCTCTGCCCCAATTGGGAATGGTAGTTAGATCAGAAGATAAGACTGTGTTGTATGGCCTTATTATATTTGTTTTTGAGGGATTCCTTGCTGGGGTGTTCGGGGAAACTAATTGAATAGTGTAAGGTAGAGTCGTGTGCATGTGAATGGATAGGACTGGAGGTACAGTTAAGAAGATTATTTATGAAAATTAGAAAGATAATTTGAGATAGGACAGAACCCTGAGGAACACAGTCTTATCCCTCACCTCACCTTAACCCTTCTTTAGCGGCCTATGCGGTTTATTTATGTGTACCGCCCAGCGGGGTGTTTTTAGCCAAAATAGGGCTGTTTACGTGATCATTTTCATGCCTAAATAAGACCCAGAACGTAAAACAAGTATCTATCCCTGAAAGGGCATAAACAGAGCTTTCGAATGACACCATAACGATCCTTGTATGATGGATAGTTTTCTTGCAATAACCGTGCAACACGAGTGCAAAAAGCAGGTAATTCGGTACTTTCGGTACATAATTGAGTATGTAGCGAGTGAGAGAGGGAGGAGGGAGCTGGGATTTGTGTCAGTAGGTTCGCCGCGGTGGTCTGGAGCAGTCATACGCTCGCTAGTCTCCTGCCACCACTTGTCTCTCTCTCTCAGCCACATTACGTGCTGAAATTGCCACTCGACCTATGTCGAGCGCCGCCACATAGTCCAGCTTTATTTAACTCGACTTAAGTGGTGAGCCGCTTTTTAAGGGTTAAACAACATTCCCGTAACACACACACACACACAAAATACTTGGTTTAACATACAATACATCAATGTCATTTAAACAACATTTTATAAGCATCAAAATCACACTGACACCAAGACTAAACGCTGTCAAGTCACTTGCCCATGACAGAACATCCTCACAAACCAATAAACGTCAAAACAACACCTAGCACTTGTATCATACACAAATATTGTCTTCACTCCCCCCTTGCCCACCATAAGCCAGACTCCAGAAGCATATCCATACTCAAATCACCCACCGATCCATCCAGTCACTCAAAGACAACACTCGGCTTCATGCACGGCCCCCTGAAGTCCATCCCTCAGAAACCCTCCTTTCCTGTGAAGACAGAGTCCACCTGGCTAGGCTGCGATGTGGGCACCAACCAGCCCTTCTGAATTATCAGAAGAGGCTGGATGACTCCATCCAGGGCACCTGTCCGGGGTAACACAACACTGCACACTAACAAACACATTATGGAAGACTGCATAACACACAGCCACTTAAGCCAACAACACAACATTGTGGGAAAACCTGGTTTCGGATGTGGCCTTCCTTAAGAGCTCAGGGCTGTTCGGCCTGGCAGCCTAGGGAATGACTACTAATACTAGTACTACTTCCACTAATTTTCTTCCTTTATCAGGGGTACACCAACATCCACACCTCCTCCTTGAATTTTTTTCATGACTCCATCTACAGGATATAGATATTGAACAACCATGGGAACATCACACACCATTGCTTTAATCTAACATTCAGATCAAAGAACTCGTTAATGTGTTAATGTGCATATGCAAACCTGTTGACCTATAAAACGTGTATATCGGTTCGCTACTCTTCTAGTGGCACCAAGGAACGCACCACCGGTCGTTCTGGTTGGTAATTTGCTGCAGCAGACTGTTCTAAGGGACAGCACGTTCCCCTGTGAAGATGGGCTCATCTGGCACCTTTTGAAATTCAGCATCGAGGGCCCTCGTGAAGCTGTCTAACGAGACGCCCCTCATGTCTCTTATTCGCCGTGGGAGTTTGTTGAAGAGACTATGTGAAAACCAAACCTCTCGCAGCGATCCCGTAGTACCCTGATTTTTCATACTGGGGATATCGCATTCCCAACCTCTTCTATCACTGAAATTCATGATTACCGGGGTGTATATATTCGGTACTATACCTTCAGCAATTTTTCACATATACTGTATATTATTAAGTATTGCTCCCTTCTACGTTCCAACGAGTACAGTTTCAGTATACTTTAACGCTCCTAATAGTGTAGATGTTTTACTGAATTTAAATGTGAGGTGAAGTTTCTCTGTATGCTCTCTAAGTCATTTAATTCACTTATTTTGTATGGGGATGTTAATACGTTGCAGTACTCTAGCCACGGTAGAACCAGAGATCTGTAGAGCGTTATCATAGGCAACTCACTGCACGTCCTAAATGTACATTGAATCCAACCTTTTAGCCGTTTTGCAGCTGCAACTTTGACCTGGTTATGTACTTTGTAACTCATAATTTCAGACATTAATACCCCAAGGTCTTTCACACTGTCTTTACGTTCTATCATGTGGTTAGATTCTGTTTTGTAATTTGAGTTCCCTTTAACAACATTATCCTCTCCATAACGTATTAGTTGGAATTTTTCCCTAGTCCACTGGAACATTCCATTTATATCTGTCTGCAGCCTGTCCGTGTCTTCCTGTGTGTTTATTCTCATACTTAGTTTTGTGTCATCTGCAAAGGAAGATACTGTACTGAGTCTTGTGTTCGCATCTATATCTTTAATCAGAATGAGGAAGAGAAGGGCTGCTAGCACTGTTCCTTGGGGAACTGAGCTTTGACATCCGAAAGCTCAGATATGGCTTGGTTGACTGCTACTGATTGCCCTGATTGCACTGTCTTTAAGTTCTATCATGTGGTTAGATTCTGTTTTGTAATTTGAGTTCTCTTTAACAAGATTATCCTCTCCATAACGTATTAGTTAGAATTTTTCCCTAGTCCACTGGAACATTCCATTTGTATCTGTCTGCAGCCTGTCTGTGTCTTCCTGTGTGTTTATTCTCATACTTAGTTTTGTGTCATCTGCAAAGGAAGATACTGTACTGAGTCTTGTGTTCGCATCTATATCATTAATCAGAATGAGGAAGAGAAGGGCTGCTAGCACTGTTCCTTGGGGAACTGAGCTTTTGACATCCGAAGGCTCAAATATGGCTTGGTTGACTGCTACTGATTGCCTCTGGTTAACAAGGAAGTTGTGTATCCACCTTCCAATGTCACCTGGTATCCCTTTTGCTTTAAGTTTGTGGGCAATTATACCATGGTCACATTTATCAAAGGCCTTCGCAAAAATCAGTGTAAATGATATCTACGTTTTTCCTCTTTTCTATGTAATCAAGAATTCTGTCATAGTGTTCTAATAGCTGTGAGAGACACGATCTTCCTGCTCTGAAATAATGTTGACCCATGTTGTGCAGATCGTTTGCCTACATAAATGTTGAGATTTTGCCTTGAGAAAATGTTAATGATGTGGGAGGTTAGAGCTACCGGGTGATAATTTTTGGATAGTGTTTTACTTCCGCCATTATGCAGAGGAGCAATTATTGTGTTTTTCAAGCTACCTGGTATTTCTCCAGTGTCTAGACTTTTTCTCCATAATATAGCCAGGGGTTTTGAGAGGTTTTCCTTACATTTCTTAACTAGGATCGAATTCCATGAATCTGGGCCTGGTGTCGAGTGGGTTGGCATGTTACTAATAGCTTCTTCTATGTCTTTCGGCCTAAAATCAGTATCAAGAATCTGTGGGTTTTCTGTAGGGAGGTTTTCCATGAAAAATGTGTTTTGGTCTCTGACGGCTTTTGTTTCGTCAGGTTCACTGAACACCGTTTCATACTGCAAATGTAAGAGTTCGCTCATTTCTTTGTTGTCCCCTGTGAATGATCTATCTTCTTTACTCAGTGGACCGATGTATGATGCAGTTTTAGACTTCCGCTTGGCATATGAAAAATAAATACTTTCAGTTTTCCTTTATACCTGAAATAGCTCTCTGTTCTCGTCTTCCATTTGTAGTAGTTCATAGAAGATTCTTATTCTTTGCTCAATTTCCAAAATGTCTCTCTCTCTTTTGCCTGTCCTGTACAGTATACATGTATGTGTTGATGTGTTACTCACGTGTTACTCAGTTACTTGTTCGTCAAGGGGAATCCACACAATGCGAGCTAAGCTCATTATTATCGTGCCTCCTTAACTGGGAATGTATTGCGTGTAATGCATGGTAAGTTTATGTATCATTGGAATGGCTGTGGATGTGTGTGTAGTCTGTATTTTAGCCAATTGGCGACATCTGGATACGAAGGCTTAGGGTTAATCTGTGCGGTACCATTCTCACTACGGTACCAGTCTCACCCGAAGGCTTAGGTTGACCAGTAGCTTAGGTTGACCATTACGATACCCATCTCACCTTGTAACCGATCACCAACCCCAGATGGGACGTCGCAACTTCGTCCACTTATTCCAGGTTCCTATTCATACAGCTAGGTGAACAGAGGCTACACCGTTAGGAGACTTGCCCACATGTCTCTTCCCCACCCGGGTCTCGAACCCGGGACCTTCTGGTTGTGAGCCAGACACGCTATCAGTTACGCCACGGGGAGGTATGTGTGTGTATGCGTGTGTGTGTGTGTAATAATAATAATAATAATTGTCGGTTTACCTTAACTAGGAGGTCACATGCGACCTTTGGCGACCTTGAGGTGCCTGGCTTCCCACCGAGTGCATACGCAGATGCACTTTGTATTGGTGAGAAGATAATTATGTAGGCTAACACAGGCTGATAGCAGCTTGGTTAGGGAGGAACCACAATACAATTCTCTCGGTCGCTATGGCCGAAAAAACCTTTAGGATTCTGGTGGATTCGAACCCTCACCCTGGTCCCTTGCAGTCAGCACGAAACACAGCGCCTTAAACCACTGGACCATAGCGACCCGTGTGTATGTTTGTTTGTTGATGTATCTATGTGTTGATGTGTGTGTGTGTTGATGTGTGTGTGTGTTGATGTGTGTGTGTGAGAGAGAGAGAGAGTGTGTATAAAGCCTGGACCGTACACTTGTCAGTAGCAGGCAGCCTTATGCTTCCTGCCTATATATCTATACCTCTTCATTTATTAGTTTATTTAAATGTCTATCTAACTGGACGTATGTCTTTTTTTTCTATGTGATTGAGGGAGGCAAAAGGCAGAACTGCCTATAGCGAGTGCCTCCCCTATAGTTGAAAGAGTGACAGGGCCAAAATCAAGGGACGTTTGAGCCAAAATGCCTGGACACACGGAGTTTGAAGCAATTTAAGTCATAGGAAGAGGGAAAGACTGATTCTGGGAGAGAGTTCCAGAGCTCAGCTGTTGAGTAGAACAAAGTTTGAGAGTAACGTTTCACTCTTGGGTTGGAGAGTTGCGCAGAGTAGGGGTGGGATTGAGTAGCAAGACGGGTACCACGTGCCCTACGTAAAGGAGGTGGTATACACTGGGAAAGCTCTGAGGAACACTGATTATTATAGTAGCGATAGAATAGCGAGAGAGATGCAACATTGCGGCGGAGAGAAAGAGATCGCAGAGAGTTGGTTAGTAGACGGGAGTTAATGATACGAAAGGCCTTCCTTTCAACTTTGTATGTATGTATGTATGTATGTATGTATGTTTACCACTAATTATAAGGTGAACATAGTCTTTGCTTAGCCAATATATTTGAAATCAGTTAAACCACTCCCTACTAAATGAGATTTGACGAGGAGAAATTCTGATATTGAGAAAAGTGCGTGTTCTGCGTACCGGTACATTAGTAATAATTTTTTTTTTTTTATTTTGGCTCTCACGTCGGCTCTGATGGACCGGTCAGAATTTGACTCATACTGTAGCCTACATATGAAAGACACTTTTTAAGTCTACAATACTCCGAAAGTCCATCCTGCAACAGCGTCAAAATCATTATTATGATGTTCCGAGGTACGTATAGTACCTCAGAAGCCACAGGTCTTCGGGGCCTGATCTATGGACACTCAAATTTGAAGCGATAGATTATAACAAAAAGGAGCACTCAACTCAGCTTCCACCGTGTCAATCATGGTATAAATGAATAGGCCTACCTTGATGGTGGTGCCGTAGGACATGCTGATTACGATTCTCAAGCTGATTTTGTAAGTTCTTATATGAGTTACAAGTTACAATTTGCCAACATAATTATCTGTTGCGCCTTTGGTACTGGTGCGATGTCAATGAAAGTCTAAAAGACTGATCTACTGTGATCATTTTTTTATATTGACCAATCCTACCCTTGATCTCGTAACTGCAGGTAATGTAAAACCAACAACACCAGCCCAACTCAAAGTCCCATATCGGTGGACCTCGTTGCTGACCAGAATATTTCTTTGTCTTGTCTGTCGTCTGTCTGTGTGTCTATCTATCTGTCTTTACCTATTCTCCTCCCCGCCTCCTCTATGATATTTAAATTTAAAAAAGTTAGTGAGCATCTGGCGCAAGAGAGAGAGAGAGAGAGAGAGAGAGAGAGCGCGAGAGCGAGAGAGAGAGAGAGAGCAGGCTGGAGGTAACGAGGAAACAGCTGGTCTGAAGTGCCACCAGACACACACACACACACGCTCGCACATACACGTCACACACATACACACACGACACACACACACGTCACTCACACACACACACACACTCGCAAATACACACACACACACACACACACACCTGTATGTCAACAATGATTACAGTGACCTTTCGGTATGGAGCTAACAAATTGACTACTTGCTAGTGCAAGATATAAGGAAGTTCAAGCTGATTTAAGTACGTTAAATAACAATAAATACAATTATAATTCATCATAATGCTACATGTAAAGTATTTTTATATTTTCTGTCTATATATTGTAGATCTATACAGCCTGAACTACCTGATATCCCGAAACTCGCCAGTAGTTAATTGACCACTTGCGAGTTTCGGGCTATGATAAAATTGGTGCTCTACACATCAACATTTAACTGTATTGCCAGATAAAATACGGTTGCAGGACATATATAAATACATTAATCCAAATTCAACATACTTGCTCTCCATCAGAAAACTATGTTATTATTGCATTAATAGTTGATAGCTATGTTTACGGCTTCAACTTCCTTATAGCCTGAAACGCGCATGTAGTCAATTGGATATAATTATATAGTCTATTTTTTGTTTCCAACTGATGGTAAATTGAATCCCTTAGCAGCTGATTTCTCAATATATAATGGAAATATATGAAAATTCCATGTCTGCATCATATACAGTATATACCTAGCTAGTTCTCATAACTAAATTCCATGTCTGCATCATATACAGTATATACCTAGCTAGTTCTCATAACTAAATTCCATGTCTGCATCATATACAGTATATACCTAGCTAGTTCTCATAACTAAATTCCATGTCTGCATCATATACAGTATATACCTAGCTAGTTCTCATAACTAAATTCCATGTCTGCATCATATACAGTATATACCTAGCTAGTTCTCATAACTAAATCATATTTTGGTACACAATCTACATAATAGTCGAGTAACCAAAATCACAACATGACAATTTACCGTCAACTGAAAATAAACAAACTATAGTTAATGAACAGGAAGACAGCAATGAGTTGTACTCAGTGGAGTTTGTTTTCAATGGACACCTGTCTTATCAAGAGTTACTATAGGTTTGAGACACGAAGGGATGAATGAAAAATTTATTTTTAATAGTGGCTCTGGAATCAATGACACACTGCCAATAATCATATCTGACGCCATTTGCTGACTAGCAAGCCCTTCATAGGGACACTGTGCTGGTCCAACAGAGATATATCAACTTCATAGGCGACACCATAAAAATACCTTCGGAACATCACCAACCTATGTCACCTATGTGGAGTTCGCCACTCTGCTAGTTGACACCGAGGAACGCACCACCCTTCGTTTTTGTTTGAACATTGTTGCATCAGACTGTTCGAAGGGGCGGAGCGCTCCCCTGCGAAGATGGGCTCGTCTGGCACTTTTTGTAGTTCGTCATCGCGGGCTCTCTTGAAGCTGTCTAACAAGACGCCCCTCATGTCTCATGTCTCATACTCACCGCCGCAGAAGTTTGTTGAAGAGATGTGCTCCTCTGTGTGATAACCAGCTCTCTCGCAGAGAGCCCATAGCACCCCAATTTTTCATCTTGGGGATATCGCATTCCCAGTCTCTCCTATCACTGAACTTCATGACTATTGGGGTATGAAGATTCGGCACAAAACCCTCTACGATTTTCCACGTATATATTATCAAGTAACGTTCCCTTCTACACTCCAACGAATACAGCTTTAGTGATTTTAAACGCTCTTAATTGTGTAACTGTTTTACTGAGTTTATATGTGAGGTGAAGTTCCTTTGTACACTCTCTAAGTCATTAATTTCACTTGCTCTGTATGGAGATGTTAATACGTTACAAGTATTCTAGCCGCGGTAGCACCAGGGATTTGAAGAGTGTTATCATAGGCAATTCACCGCGAGTTTTAAATGTACGTAGAATCGAACCTATTAGCCGTATCGCAGCTGCAACTTTGACCTGGTTATGTTCTTTGAATCCCATATTTTCAGACATTATCACCCCAAGGTCTTTCACATTGTTTTTATGTTCTATTATGTGGTTGGATTATTTTATGTACTGTAACTTGTGTTCTATTTATTGAAATTATAATCTCTGTTATCATCATTTGAATTGGATACCACTATGAAGAATTAAATTAAATTCAAGATTGTTTAGCGTTGCACTTCCCGTTCCTCAAGTGAGACGCTTCGTCTCCCCACCCTGAATTGGATACCACTATGAAGAATGAAATTAAATTCAAGATTGTTTAGCGTTGCACTTCCCATTCCTCAAGTGAGACACTCCGTCTCCCCACCCTGAACACGTTTCTACTTCCTTCCATGCTATATCATGTTACAAAAGTAGGAATGGGAAGGGGTAGGTGGGAGGGAACATTACATCATTGATTCCAGAACCACTACTAAATATCAGGTTTTCATTCATCCCTTCAGGACTCAAACCTATAATTTTATAGTGGCTCCTCCATCATAGTCTGAAGTCTGGAGGGACATTACTATGTCAATAGTCTAAGGCTCCTCAAGGAAATAGAAACACGCTGTAAATACAAAAGGATTCTAGTTTAACTCCAAGTATTTCCACTACTTAATTGAATCAATACTACATAAAAGAAGCGTAAAACATCTTGCTCTACATGGCCTAACTCGCATAACAGAGGGAGACGAAGCAAAGGGGAAACCATATGTGTAACCACATTAATATGTTACCCCGGCATACACAATAAACATAAGTACCAGTGACTGTGTAGTTTCTGTGTGTAGGTTTTAGCAACTTAAACCAGGTTAAGATCTCAGTCCTATCTAAAATCCAAGAATTGAATCTTAACCCAGTGAAAGCAACTAGCATCAGCGATGATCACGAACGTCATGCTCAGGCATGCAGCAAACTCACAAAATATCAAGATCTGTCGACAACTAATAGCGACACCCTGCGGAGATCACGAGCGTCAGGTTTATAGGGCTGTCGGGAGGTTAACCTGCCGCCTACCATACATACCCTCCTTGTATAGGGTTATTAGGTCATCAGGAACTGTGCCCTAGCCCTTTACAATGCTCGGTGGAACCAAGGTGCGACATGCACTTACCAGGTTTTTAGGGCTGAGCAAGATCGTCCCCTTCAGTTCCGAGAAAGCGCAATACTCTAATGGGGTTTATAAGGCTATCGGAAATGGTGTCACAGCCCTTTATCCTTCAGACTTCGGGCCCTTTAAATACTCCCGCCAAGCCCTAACCCGGGTAAAATATCAAATTCTCTGGATTTTGCCGCGCTTTTTTATACACGAAAAAAGGGCCTAACCTAGCTTATATGTATATCCAGCGGCATTTTTCGTTGTTGTCTTGATTTTGGTGAAAACTATAAGTCTCTAGACCAAGTGGTTCAGTTTTTATGATAAAAATACTTAGTCAGTAAGCAGGACGAGACGCTAGAATGCATCGTTTACTCCCGAATTTCGTCATTTACCGATACTCATATATCTGCAAATAAATGGCCTAACCAGGTTTTTATGCATACCGGATGTAGATATGGTCGTTGCCATGCAATGGGTGAAGACTAGAACACTCGACATTGTGTAGTTATTGTGTGACGTGAGAAATAAGACGGCGAGTGAAGCGGGAATTCCGACCTTCGTCTGAATGCAGCGCCGCCGCTCTACCGACCGCGGCTACGGTCTGTTTATATTCATTCAACAATTTATTATTGATTATTGATTATGGATTATATATTATGTATTATGTAATAATATTGATTATATTGATAATTGATTATTGATTACTGATATATTTCACCATTGTAACTATTCCTAAGTCACTGTCGTCTGCTTTCATGCATGGTTTGGGACTAAGGAAAATTAATACAAGCTTTCATAAGGCTTGCTTGAAGGCAGGAGTCAGCTAACTGGCTGGCTGTGTGTTTTTGTTATTGTTGGTTATATGGACGACCCGCCAAGACAACAAAACTTTCTCTAGTGCGGTTTTAATTGGTTTTAAGCCTTAGATTAACCTGTAGGCGCTTCAGAGGCCATCCGGGTCTCATAGTGGCAATAGCTAATGGCCTCCTGAGCACCCATCCAAGTCTGGAGGGTTGAGCGTCGGAACAGCTGCGGCGTGTTATACTCAGCCGGATTTATTAGGTCGATAACCTGCGGTACCAGCCCTGAAACGAGATCGGCATCAATCGAAGCAAAATTCCAGAAAACGCCCCGACTGACTCACTCAAGATTCCAATTTACCCCTCTGACCTAGGCTAACCCAAGAGTTATCACCGTCAGAGGCCTGTGAATAAGTAAATAGGGATCAAGGGGGATTTCAGGTAGGCTGAAAGATCCTTCCCATTACAAATATAGTGTAGTCGAGATTATAGTAACGCCGACCGCCTGGGAAATGAGAGAGAGAAAGGCCCCGATGATGCGGTCCTCAACTTGAACTGTACCCAGTGCGACATGCAATTGTCAAAATATCAAAGCAGAAGGCAACCTGAGAAATACCTATTTTCGGGCCTATGAACTAAAAGTCACTTGTGGCTAAATAGGGCATTGTATCAAGTAATATATACATGCATATGAAGGTTTATTGTGAGAAGGCCTAATCTATAGGCTTCTAACACAAAATAGCGGAGAGACACAAAAGTTAAGCTTACTCAGGGCAGGGGCGAAGTCAGTAAAAATGGAATACCATACCTTGACGTCCCACATGGCACCTGCCAGCTCAGAAGAATACCTCGACATCATACATCATATCACCAGCGAAGAAAGGTCTCATAGAGATGAAGAATCGACAAACTAGTGAGTTAATTGCTCAATAGGTGGCGTTCTGAGAGTAAGTGGAGAGACACAAAAGTTAAGCTTACTCAGGGCAGGGGCGAAGTCAGTAAAAATGGAATACCATACCTTGACGTCCCACATGGCACCTGCCAGCTCAGAAGAATACCTCGACATCATACATCATATCACCAGCGAAGAAAGGTCTCATAGAGATGAAGAATCGACAAACTAGTGAGTTAATTGCTCAATAGGTGGCGTTCTGAGAGTAAGGGTCTGCGTCTAGGGGGTGAGACAGTGAAGCACAGAGCCGAAGCAGCTCTAAAGATGGGGCTGCGTCGAGCCGTGGGTGGGCGACTGGGCCCCGTGCAGCCTGCGAAGGCAAGACGGCGGGGGCTGGTTGCAACTCAAAGTCCTTCACATGTCTCACTCCCTAGACTGCAACGAGACCTCACAGGCTTCACCGTTGAATGTACAGGCTCTCAGCCAATGCCGGAGAGGGAGTAGTTGGAATATAGAAAAAAAAAAAAAATCACCAAGTGAAGAAGTTAACACGAAACTCAACCCAACTCACGTTGCTAGCCCTCACACGACCCCACAGGCTGCCTTCATGGAAGAAACCTATAAATCTGAGCTATTATAGGACCCCACAAGGAAAACTAGCTTTAATAAGAAAACACAATAAAAATGAGAGTCTGAAGCCCATATTTATTCTCACTGGGGCCAGACTCAGGTATCCTAAAATGAAATAGCGATCAAAATATAACAAAAACACTCTCCTAATGCACCCTAACTAGCTTGAGCACTCGAGCACTAGTTGCTTCAACACTTCTTAAATATAGAACAAAGACTCATTGGCAAAGAAGCGAGAGCGACTTTAGAGAGACTGCAGGAGACACTAGGGAGAAAGGGGGGAGAGGTGTTGCCGAGCCGAATGCTGGTCCAGGAAGGAAGTTGAAACTTGTTCAAGGTGGAGTTTTTTTTCTATATTCCAACTTACTTCCTCTCGGGCATAGGCTGAGAGCCTTAACATTCACCGCTTTACAATGAACAGTGAAGCCCGTGAGGTCTTGTTCCAGTCTAGGGAGTGAGACATGTGAAGCACGTAGAGCACAACGAGCACCTGCCATCTTGCCTTCACATGAGGCACGGTGCTCACTCATGACCCGAAACGACCCCATCTCTGAAGCCATCTCGTTCCCGTGCTTCACTGTCTCACCCACTACACTCGGACTCTCACACTTACACACACACAACGCCACCTGTTGAGCAGATAACTCACCAGGCATTGCACCCCTATAGCATATTTTGAATATGGGAATATTCATACAGTGCTATTTAATCAGGGAACAATGAGGGTATTTTATTGACGTTTCGGTGGGCTTTGTGGTAATGCACTGATACTAGGTACAGCACAAATTCCATCCCAATAATATCTTCCCATTGATACATCGGGATTTGAACCCGGGACCTTTGGATTACCAGGCCAGTGGCAAGACCACTCCACCACACCTCCCCTAGTGAGGAGTGACGGAGCATCTCAGTTGAGAAACGGAAGCACAACGCTAAGCAATCGTGAATTATATTTATATTTGTATTCTTTATAGTGGTATCCGATTCAAATGACATTCCGTAGGCATTTTAACAGTGTCACCTATGAAGTTGGTAGACCTTTGTTGAACCAGCACAGTGTCCATATATGGCTATGAAGGGCTTGCCAGTCAGTAAATGACGCCAAATATGATTATTGGCAGTGCGTCATTGATGGAGGAGCCACTATTGAATACAGGGATGTGTCATTGGCCCATTGCTGTTGACAGTCTTAAAACTATCTATTCCGACAACTTGTGGGTTATTATGATATTTTGTTTAATTATTATTACGGATTTTGCTTGCTTTTGACATTTTCGGGCAATTTATTTTAGTTTGTCCCTTAGACTAACAAAAATGTTTTTCTTCTAACTAGAATACGCCCACCCAGACCCCCAGCTAAAACGTACATTTGTTTGTTAGAAAAATGTCCAGGCTGAAGCCCGATTTCTTCGAAGTTACAGGTCGCTATTGCTTGCTCAGGGGAAGAAAAAAATCTACACCTGAATGGGGTGAAGCATCTTACTATTGCCAAACTAATGGGGAGAAACGTCCTAAAATCTCCAAACTAATGGATCAAAACATGGGAAAACCTCCCTTAGACCAAATAGGGTTAATGACATAGATTTTGCTCTGTGAGTGACCTCCAAGGTTACAGACAACATAACATTTTGAATCAGTTCAGCACATATGACATTTTATTAACTATATACCGTTTGTTCTGGCTAACATAAACACAATTACTTTACTCAGCTTTGGAAGACTCTCTAGACATCGTAGGGGCAATAACTATGACACTTGATCTTATTTGGTCCGAGGTGGGTCTTTTTAGAACTCTGTTTTGCCCTATTAGTTTGAAGTTTGAACTGTTTAAAACGTTTCACCCCATTAGTTTAATGATAAGACGTTTCAGGTGTTACACCCATTCAGGTGTAGATTTTTCTGGGCGAGCAACAGCAAGACTTCGGCCTTGACATTTTTCTATCGAATTTCAGTAGCATAATCTATGTGGCTGAGCAGTTTATCAAAATAGTTCGCCAGTGTAACATAATTGTGCTTATATAAATTGTTTGGATTTTTTTTACCACGACTGTATAGGAATGGTATAGAGCACTTATAGTGTCGGGTGGATGGGACTGTCGGGTGGATGGGAATCGTTAGCCTTGGTTGGCAACCTATCCAGGGGAGACAACCTTATAATAATCTGGGGTATTACAACTCATTAGCCGTGGTAGGCAGTGTACCTAGGAGGCGGTAGCTACACAAATCCCCATTACGATGGCGGGTTGGTGCAAGGAAGAGCATCCTTACCATAAAAATGCCTCAATTCTCACCTTTTGGTGGCCTGATGACACCAGAGTACCTGTACCATCTGCTGCTGATCTGAGGCTGCCCAGATGGGACAGCAGGATGCTTGACCCAGAGGGTACAGGGCATTGTGTCTTTCCAGACTGGCGCTTCCACTCCAGGTAGACCCACTAGCATAAGGGCCCGAACCTAGGAGTAGTGCCCTAGGAGCCTGACCTATCAGTGGGTGTATACTACCAAGCCAGTTGAAGTGCCTTGTGCACGCATGGGGTCTGTCCTTGTGGCTGGTTTTAATGGGGTACCTTGAGGCCTCTGGGTCTGCCTCTGACTCTGGTTTAGGAGGTGGTAAACTGCTGACTACTCTTGGGACAGGAGGGGGAAGTGGCAGGGTTGGGCTACGTTTTGTTCTTGTCTCACTTACATTATAAACATGAATAGCACAAGCAAAAAAACAAACAAACCGATAGCAATGGAGACTGAAGGCGACTCTCTGAATGAGAACGTGGGGAGCATGAGGAAGAGAACTGAGGAAGTAGCTGAGATGTTAGAAAAGGCAGCAGTGAATGTGTGTTGTGCCCAGGAGGCCCGGTGGAAAGGTGGGAGTGCCAGGTGGATAGAGGGAAAAAAAAAAGGATATTCATTCTGGTTGATAGGGGATGAGACAGGAATAGGTGGTGTGGGTCTCCTGGTAGCCGAAATGTGGATGGACAACATTATTGAAGTGAAGAGAAGCAATGTAAGAATCATGCACCTGAAAATGCGCATCGGCGAAAATGCGATAAATGTCATCTCAACTTACGCTCCCCCAAGCAGGACTGAGCTGTGAGGAAAATAACAGGTATTGGGATGATTTACTCATGGTAGTAGCTACGTTAAGAGAGAAAGTATTAGTTTTCCTGGGAGGGGACCTAAATGAACATGTTGGTAGAAGTACAGATGGATACTAAGGAGTACATGGTGGATATGGATACGGAACTAGAAATGCCAAAGGTGAAAGAATCCTAGAGTCTGGCGAGGCCCTAGACATGACTGTTTTTAATACAATGTTTTGGAAGAGGAAGAGTCACCTGATCACTTGAATCTGGTGAGAACAGCAGCCAAATTGACTACATCCTAGTTAGGAAGAATGATTGGAGCTTGGTTAGGAACGTGAAGGTTATTCCAAATTTCCGGGAGAAGAGTGCATTACCCAACATGAGTTGTTAGTATGCGAAATGAGGTTGAGAGGAAGAGAGTGTATTTTCCAGAAGTGAAGAGTGTGATTCCTGGATGAATCAGAATATAAAGATAGATTCTATGAATAAATGTTAAATGAGGAAAGGAAAAATGGAGACAGCATTGGAAATGTGAGTAATAGGTGGGAGTTCTTGAAGCGTAACCTACTGGTTACCACAAACAAAGTTTGTGGTATGACAAAAGGACCTCCTAGAAAATATAGAGTATCCTGGTGGTGGGATGACGAAGTTGAAGATGCCATCAGGGAGAAAAAAAGACTACTAAGGCATGGAGGAAGGGAGGGAGTAGTAAGGATGAGTACGTAATGGGTCAGACAGTGCTAGAAGGGAGGTTCATAGAGCCAAGACATCTATACATAACCTTCTCTCAGATAAGGTGAATAATTAAGAACATATAAATGCCATATTTTAGCTAGCTACACAGGTGAGAAATAGCAATAAGGATATAGCAGGTGAACAAAGTATAAAAAACGACCATGGAGTGGTGGTACATACTGAGGACGAAATCAGGAAAGCATGAAGGGAGCAGTATGACTGGCTGTTAAATGTGGAGTTGGAATGGGATAGGGAACATCTGAGTGTTTAGGAGCCAGTGCAGGGTCCTCCCCCGTGGATTAGTCAAACAGCTTTTAGAACTGCAATAATGATAATGAAAAACGGTAAAGCCGAAGGCTGCTCAGGCATCGTTGCCAAAATGTTGAAGGCCTCTAGGGAGGTTGGGGTGCAAATGGTAGCGCAGCTGAAAAACACAGTTGTAAGGAAGGAGAAGGTACACCTGACATTTGTTAAAAAGAGTGTGATAGTGAATATTTTTATAGGGAAAGGTGACTCTATGGATCCGGGCAATCACAGAGGACTGAAAATGCTCGACCAAGTTATGAAAGTTTGTGAAAAAGTATTTGAGGGTATGATTGGGGAGAGTGTGGCCATAAACGAGATGCAGTTTGGCTTCATGCCAGGCCGCGGCACCAGTTAGACAGCTTCAGGAGAAGTACCTAGGGAAAAATAGGGAACTCTATTATGTCTTTGTGTATTTAGAGAAAGCCTTTGACAGGTTGCCCAGAGAGGTTATGCAGTGGACCAGGAGAAAACTGGGCATGGAGGAGTGGTTGGTGCGAGTGGTAATGAAGATTGTATCAGGTCTTCTGAGCGGCGGTGAGAGTGAAAGGGAAGCTGAGTGATAAGTTCTCGGAGAATGTTGGAGTGCACCAGGGTTCAGTCCTGAGCCCGCTCTTGTTTGTCCTGGTCTTGGAGGCACTGTCAAGGGAGTTCAGGTCGGGTCTGTCTAGGGAGCTGCTCTACTTAGATGACCTGGTACTGATTGCTGACAGTGAGGTTGAGGCTGAGATGATGTTCCTAAGGTGGTGGGAGGGAATGGCAAATAGGGGATTAAGAGTAAACTAGGCAAGACAAAAGTCATGATAAGCGGCGGCAATGACCGCGGAACTGTGGTACAGAGTGGTAGTTTCCGTTGCCCTGTCTTTAAAAAGGGGGTTGGGTGTAATTCAGTTAAGTTTTGCACATGTCAGGGATGGTTCCATAATTTGAGTGGCCCCTTATCACGAGCCAGTAACTTTGAATGTGCCATATGTAGGAGTGTCTTGGCAGTACCAGATCCACCTGGTAGCGTAAAGTTCGGGGATGTGCACCTGGAATGTGTCAATTAGTTTTGTACTTGGGCGACATGATTGCTGCTGATGGTGGGGCTGCGGCCTGCTCAGTCGCGACAGTCAGAAGTGGATGGAAGAAGTTCAGAGATATGCTGCAGTTACTGATTGTGAAAGGGTTCTCCCTGCAACTAAAAGGGAGGTTATATAGTGCTTGTGTTAGAAGTGTAATGGTTTATGCTAGCAAAACGTGGCCAGTCAAGATGGAAGATATAAATAGGATGGAACGAAATGCAATGAGGATAGTGAAATGGATATGTGGGTCTGGTATGAAAGGCAGAAATCCAAGTGTGTAACTCAGGGTGCTTAGGCATTGAGAGAATTAGTGAGGAGATGCGTAGGGGTAGGCTTAAATGGTATCAACAATGGATAGGATGGATGAGAATAATTGAGTTAAGAAAAGCAAATCTATGAACATGGAGGGCGTTGAAAAGAGAGGTAGACCAAGAAAGATGTGAGATCAGGTGGTACAAACTAAGAGGGACGCCAAAGACCGGGCTGCCTGGATTGCCGCCATTAGGTGAACACAAAGACTGACCTACTCACATGTAGATCATAGTCTTTAATGTATGTATGTATATGTATACGGTATATTCTATGCAAGACTGAACTGTAAGAATCAATGGGGCTCTTCACTGCTACGGATTGTGTGTTGTAGTCATGTGATAAGTGGCATGAAATGAAGCACAGATGTTTTTTTTTAGCTAATTCAACGCTTATATTTGCTTAACCCCTTCTGTACCGGCGCCGTCATTGTTACTGTATTCTGGCTACTATTATGCTATTTTATTCTGCATAAAAAAGGGCCTCCAGAAATTAACAGGCATCGAAATATCTCACTTAACACTATTTACTACCACAGAACCTTCTTAAACTGCACAAAATTATCTAAATATATCTAGAATAAGATTAAAAGACGTAGCCGGTACTGAAGGGGTTAACAGCCCCCTCCATCAACAGGTAGAAACAGTTAGGGCTAATAAGGGCACTGATGGGCCCTACATTTTTTTTTAAATTGTCTGCAATGGCCCATATCTAGTTATCAATCAAACAAATCGTAAAAAGAAATGCGGATATCTATCGGTCCTTGTGAAGCCACCCATTCATGATTCATGTATCTAAAAAATATATCGTTAGAATGTCGTAGACTACAAGGAAAATTCATCGACGTATTTAAAATCTTAAATTTATTTGATACCGGTAATGTAGGTAAGATGTCTAGCCTCAATTTGCAAAACATATCCATGGATCCAAATTAGAGCTATACAAGTTTATTATTATTATTATTATTATTATTATTATTATTATTATTATTAATATTACTATTATTATTAATATTAAAGTAGAAACGCCCTCCGCCAATTACCGCGCTCCCTTTTGCTTACTTGCAAAGCCAGCTGATTTTGTTAGCTCAAGGCTGCAACGTGCCAGGCCCCGCCCACCAGCCAATCAGCAGCCTCCATTATCGGAGCGCGAAGCTGGACTTCCTACTCCCCCTCAGAAGTCACTCTCTTTCTTTGCTCGAAGAACTCCTTCTGATTATCCTTTGAGTAATACCTCGGTGCCAGCCCTGTACGCCACCTGTAAGCCACCAAAAGAGGGTTATAATCAACTTCCTGGAACTTACTATGAAGAGAAGAGAGAGGAGATGAAGGAAGCAAAAAGTCAGTGCGAACGTACAGCCGGGCAAAGCCACCAGCCAATCAGAGCGCGCGAGAGCGGGAGGCCAGAGTATAAAGGTAGCCGCGCGCGGACTCCCGGGGGGGCGTGGCAACCCTGGCCTATGGGGTTGGCAACGCTGGTTTAAATCAGCGAGGTTAAGCAACGTGGGGTCTGGTCTGTAGTTGGATGGGTGACCGCCTGGTACCAGAACACAGCTGCTGGGTGGGTTGGGTGGCCCTGCACCGGCGCGGTGTAGCTGGATGGGTGATTGCACCTGGGACCGACATTGATCAGATGGTTGTCACACATGCATGGGATGGGTGAAATTTCCTTGGCTTGTCACCAGGGTCCAAGTAGCCCAGGAGTGTTGAACAAACTCCAATTCCTGTGTAATTCCGTCTCACTCAGACGAAAATGAGCACCTGGATTCGATGTGGCTCAAATGAATCCAGGGACCTGATTGGTGGCTTCCTGCAACCAATCAAACACACGAGAATGAGAACTTGGCTAGCCACCAGGATTGCTCAGTGGTCATTGGGCTGGCCTTCTCTCGTGTTCGCCTCGTCCCACCCATACGTAAAACTGGGTACCTGGAGTGTAAAAACGGCCTTGGCAAGGTCGTATCCTGGGGTAAATTTGATTACTTGTCTCATCTTTCCTATATTCCCTCAAAACTCCCGGGGTCACTCACCCCTCAGAGCTCACCGGGTCCACAGACAGCGGCTCGCTTGGTGTAGTGACTAGCGTCTCGGACTTCCACCCAGAAGGCCCGGGTTCGTGCCCACGCTTGGCGCATTAAAGATTTTTCACAAGCACTGAGTCGTTACCATCCCTCATGAGCAAAGGGATGGGGTAGTAGTACAGGACCCCAATGGAAATACGCCTAATCGGCCTTATTGAGCTATCCTTAGCTAGCTTAGCATGCGCTAGCTTTAAGAACTATTATTATTATTATTATTATAACCTACTTGCTCTCCCTCTCGCCCGGGCACAAAGGAACAACAGGAACCCACTTTTCCAGTTACCTCGCCCTCACTTAAGCACAGTTCCAGACACACACACACCTGATCCACCATACCAGAATACATTTGTTTAAGGACCAATATTGGGCCCGCATATTATAAGGAGAGAAAGAGAGATGTGGTGGACTAACCTGGTGGTTTGCTATATAAATTGATGTGTCCTTCAAGGACAAGACTAAAGGAAAAATAATTTAGACTTACCTGAATATATAAAGATGATGATGTGTTTATTAATTAGTTATTTTTGTTAGCACCGGCACCAAGCCGAAGAGTTATTATATAGGATCTGATAGGAGAGATTAAAGATTAAAAGAGTAGGGGAAAGAATACTTTTGTTAATAAATGAGGCAACCAAAGTTAAAGAGGGAAACAGTTGCTTAGTTGCCAAATAGAGTAAAGATTAAAAGAGTAAAAGTAAAGAGGGGAGGGAAAGAATACTTATGGTAATAAATGAGGCAACCAGTAAGTTAAAGAGGGAAACAGTTGTTCAGTTGCCTAATAGGTTAGCTATAGCTAGGGATGGACACTAGTCCCTATGAATAATTTATTAAGTTGTGTAAAAGGAAACTGTGATGAAGGACACTAGTCCAATGTGAACTATGATATTATGAAGTCTAAAAGAGTTATTCCGTGTATGCGTCTGAGGCACGGTTCATCTTTTGTTAGTACGATAATTGATTAAAGTGAAAGGTAACCTAGCGTGTTGGTAACAGGGTTACTAGAGGGTAAATTCAGCAGATATAATTGAGATAAAGATTGTAAACCTAATTGTGAAGTAACTGGGTGGCGGAACCCAATAGGGTTGTTGAGGTAAAAATTGTAAATCTATATTGTGAAGTAACTGGGTGACGGAACCCAATAGTATTATTGAGATAAAGATTGTAAACCTAATTGTGAAGTAACTGGGTGGCGGAACCCAATAGTGTGATTGAGGTAAAGATTGTAAACCTAGATTGTGAAGTAACTGGGTGGCGGAACCCATATTGTACGTGAGAGAGACCTTGTAATCTCATTCGGTAATTTGTATGATTTTATGTCATTGTGGAGGTACTTGTGTAGTAACGACGGTTGTGTCAGAGGAATAAATAGATTCTATGTATTGAGGAGATAGATTATATATGTTATAGGCTTGGGATTTGGAAAAGGCTCGGTAAACGTGGGAAAACCTAAAGAGTAGAGGAACGAATATAACTTTTGTTTTAGTTAGGCAAGGAGCATATGGTTCATTAGGCCCTGGTCTCAATAAAAGACACAACAGGGTTTTGACTTAATTATTTAGGATTAATCACTAATAACGGGTCGTAGGATCGAAGCCGACTTGAGTCAATACCTGAATAGCGGGGATTCAGTTAGGGAGTAATGGGAACTCTAGAGGTCCAAAGTACAACCTAGCATGAATCGACGACGTAATATTCAATCTGTGTCTTGAACTCATCTCGGCCCGAGCCAAGAACCTATTATTAGGGTAGTTAGGAAGTCTGTTAAATAAAATATACGAACTTCTAAATGACTGTCGAATTATCCCCCATAGTAGTAGCATAAAAGATTTAGAATTAAATACTACAACTATTATTATTATTATTATTATTATTATTATTGTTATTATTATTGATATTGATTGCTATTGCCACTTTCCAGCAACGCATTTATAGTTTGCCGCCTAGACTATAAATCAGGCATTCCCACACTCCCTTCAAGGTAAAAATCAGCCACCAATAATATTATTTATTGGAAACCTTGATATGCGTTACCTGGAACAAATATCCCTCGAGAGTTGTGAATAATTCTTCAGTAGAATAGATCTGTTCAAAATTAGAATAGGCCTTAGATACTGTAGAGGCGTGCACGTTTTTATAATAGAGATGTTTAACACCTTACGAGCGGCCTAGGCGGTAATTTATATGTACCACCCAGCGGGGTGTTTTTACCCTAAATAGGGTTGTTTACGTTATCATTTTCATGCCTAAATAAGACCCAGAGTGTAAAACAAGTATCTATCCCTGAAAGGGCATAAACAGAGCTTTCCAATGACTCCCCAAACATCCTTGTACGACCACTGGTTTTCTTGCAACGATCGCGCAACACGAGTGCAAAAACCATGTAATTAGGTACTTTTCCTACATAATTCCCTGTGTAGCGAGTGTGAGGGGGGATGGAAGGGTGGTTTTCACTTCAGTTGGCCCACCGCGGTGGTGGGCGGCGGTCATAGCCTTACTACGCTCCTCACACCGCTCAGCTCTCTCTCTCTGCAACATTACGTGCTGAAAATGGCACACGACATAAGTTGTGAACCGCCACTTAGTCCAAATTTATTTCACACGACATAAGTTGCGCGCCGCCAAAGAAGGGTTAATAAATTATAGGCCTACTGGTATATCAACTTTTATATTCACGTACATAATCTCTCTCTCTCTCTTGCTCAAGTGGAATAATATTACACCCCCACATGTTATAGCCGTGATTAATATTTTAGTAAGTTAATTAATTTGGAAGTGGAGTTTAGATATCAAATTAAGTTTTCAGTAACCAAATTACAAGTTGGCTTTTTAGACGATATGGTTGGTAAAATTGAAGGAATTGCTGTTTTAGGATTGACTGTAGTCTTGTTATTTATGTGTTTGTTATACTGTATGTGTACTTTGTTTACCATTTGTATCTGTATTAAAATATATATATATATATATATATATATATATATATATATATATATATATATATATATATATACAGTATATATATATATATATATATATATACCGGTATATATATATATATATATATATATATATATATATATATATATATATATATATATATATATATATATTATATACTGTATATATATATATATTATTTTCTATACTCTCAGCCGGACTCGAACCACCGACAGTCTGGATAAGTGTCCATGATCTATTTTACTACACCACTGTGTGATAAAGGATACTTAACCTTTTCCTATTTATGAGAAGGGAAATCCTACTTGGAGAATGTATTTCAAATTACACACAAGCCATAGGATCCATATTGAAGGATACCATACAGGGATTTTTACAAGTACCCTCATGGAACTTGGGTTGAAGTGATTTAATTTAATTCACGCCCAGTCAAACACGAGAGTCATTAATATCAAGTATATCTTACAAATACACGTGAACTACTGAATGTTTTTATACTCTCAGCAGGACTCGAATCACCGACAGTCAGGAGGAGTGTCCATGCTTTAATTCACTACACCACAGCATAATAAAGGATACTTAATCTTTTCCTAAATAGGCCTATATTAGGGAGAAGGTGAAATCCTATTTGGAGAATGAAATTCAATGTGTTCACAAGTCATAGGATCCATATTCCAGGATACCATACAGGGATCTTTACAAATACCCCCACGCATTAAAGCATGGGCGCTCGTCCTGACTGTCGGTGGTTCGAGTCCGGCTGAGAAAAGTACTATTCTGCATGCTAGAATAGTTCACTCAATAAAGATCATATCACAATTCAAAATATAATAAATATATACAGTATATCCTGTCTAACAATTAATGCCGTACATGAAAACATGAAGAGAAATCATCTGTCAAATGGATAGAAAGCATTGTAGTTGCCAATAAATATGTTACCACAAACAGATGTTCGTATACAGGTATATTGCTGCGCCCCCTTGCTATAGATGGAATTCCAATGTCACACCATCGTTCAAACCGGTCTCCGTTCCGCTCGGTAGAAGTGGAAAGAAAAAAGAGGGAGGGTGAAGAGGGGAGAGGGATGAACAAGCCTACATATTTTCTATCTTAAATGACCTAGAGCAGTTGGTTCAGCAACCCAACCGTGTCCCGGATTGCTTCGGAAATCAGCCCAACATTCTTGACTTGTTGCTAACTTCTAAACCTTTCTCTTATACTGTCGATCTTGTCTCTCCTTTAGGCTCCTCCGACCTTAAACTTATCTCTGTCACCTGTCCTATCTCTCCAATACGGCCACTCGATCCTCCTAGGGACCTAGCCTGTAGCGCTTGTGGCACTTTTCCGCTGCCGACTGGGAGGCTCTGCCGCAGTACTTCTTTGATTTCCCATGGAATTATTTTTGCTGCTGTGGCCGGGGACCCTCGGAGAGTACTGAATGCATTACTGAGGTAATCCTCTCGGGCATGGACTAATGCAAAGAAATCTTGGTTTACTCACGCTTGTTCTACTGCTGTCTGCATTAAGGAGAAAGCATTAAAATGGTACCGACGCCTTCAAACTCAAAACTCTAATTTTTCCTATATTTTTGCCCAGAATAAAGCCAAATATGTTTTTCGACTCGCCAAACACTCTTTCATCAATTATAGATGCACTGAACTATCCAACTCTAGCTCTTCTCAAGCTTTCTGGCATCTAGGCAAACACCTCTCCAATAATTTTTCTTCCTCGTCTTTCCCTCCCCTTTTCCACTCTGAAGGCACTACCGTCACTTCTTCCTCTGATAAAGCTGAACTCTTTGCCCAAACTTTTGCTAAAGACTCTTCCTTGGATGATTGTGGTGCTATTCCTCAATCTCCACCCCCGATTCACTTACTCATGCCTAATATCCTAATCTCTTCTAAAGATGTACTTTCTGCCTAAATACTAAGAAGGCCTACGGTGGTCCGGATGATGTTCCTCCTGTTGTACTAAAAAACTGTGCTTCCGTGCTGACTCCCTGCCTAGGCACACTCTTCCGTCTCTGTCTCTCCTCTATCGTCTTCCCTTCTTGCTGGAAGTTTGCTCTCATTCAACCTGTCCCAAAGAAGGGTATTGAAACTATTCTTACTTCAAAATGTCTTAAGCATCTCTCTTCTCATAATCTACTCTCAAATCGCCAGTATGGATTACTTAGGGGTCGCTCAACTGGTTATCTTCTAATATATCTAACTAACTCTTGGGCATCCTCGTTTTGGGACTTTGGTGGGACCTCTTCTATTGCGCTAGACATATCTAGAGATCCTATAGTATTATAGTATTGTAACTATAGGATCTCTAGACATATCGAGGGCCTTTGATGGAGTCTGCCCTCCTTCGGTTTCTATCCCTTTATCTGAGCCTTTGTCTCTAATGTCCTATCTGACCGTTATATGGCTGCGGTTGTGGACGGCCATCGTTCGCTTTCTCAACCTATCATCTCCGGTGTTCCTCAGGGTTCTATCCTGTCTCTATTTCTCTTTCTAATAACGGGTATTCATTAATAATCTCAACTGTACCTCCAGTCCTATCCATTCATATGCTGATGATTCTACCTTACACTATTCAACTAATTTTGAGAACCCCCCACCAAGCAATCACTCTAAAATGCATATGATGATGCCATAGAACACATATCTTCTGACCTATCAACAATATCCATTTGGGGCAGAGAAAATCTTGTTGCTTTCAGTGCTTCCAAAACCCATTTATCTACTGTCAAGAACTCTCACAGGTCTATCCCTTATACTTAAACAATACACAAATCAACCCTTCATCTTCTCTCAGTATTCTCGGTGTCTCTTATTCTTCTGATCTCACTTGGAAAGACCATATTACCACTCTTGCTAAAACAGCTTCCCAGAGGCTGGGTGTGCTCAACCACTTCCGGGGGTTCTTTAACCCTGCACAGCTTCTTGCTCTGTACGTTCGTTTATGTATTGAGTGTTGCTCGCATGTGTGAGGAGGATCCTCTCGCACACTACTTCTAGACAAAGTAGAAAAGAAAGCCTTTCATTTCATTAACTCATGTCCACTCACCGACTCTTTGCAATTTCTCTCTCATCGCCGCAATCTTGCATCTCTCTAGCTATTCTACCTCTAATACAATAATCAGTGTTCCTCAGAGCTCTCATGTATACCACTTCCTTTACGTAGTGTACGTATCACCATTTTTGCAACACAAGCCCACCCCTACACTGTGCAACTCTCCAATCCAAGAGTGAAACGATATTCCCAATCTTTCTTCTATTCAACAGCTGAGTTCTGGAACCCTCTCCCTGAATCCATTTTCCCCTCATCCTATGACTTAAATATCTTCAAACTATGTGTGCCCAGGCATTTTGGCTTAACCATTCCTTGATTTTGGCCCTGTCACTCTTTCAACTCTTGGGGAGGCACTTGTCAGAGGCAGTTCTGTCTTTTGTCGCCCTCATCCACATAAAAAATATAACGGTCTTTCGCGCACCGACAGTGTACCTCATACTACCAAGCGTATTCAAATACTCTTACCCACTATTCTCTCTCATAACAGTGTTTCAACATTAAATTGTACCGTTGTTTATATATATATATATATATATATATATATATATATATATATATATATATATATATGTATATATATATATAATTATATATATAAATATACCGCATATATATACATATTGTTATGCCCTGATTTTTATGCAGGATTAACAATTGGATATGGTGAGTTCTACTCCACTGGGACTTCCGAGGTCAAATACGTACATATAATATGAAAGGAAAACAGAGGATAAGTATATCACAAGATATGGTTTAATAATACAGCTTTATTTCTCTTGCACTATATTGGAGAAATAATCTGGAACTGAAACATATAAAGACACCTATCACTGCCAGTGAAATAGCACTTAATGTTATCACTGACTCAGAGCACAGTCGCGGAGCTAGATAAGGAGCACTTATTTGAGACCAACTTCACTAAATCTTCGAGATAGTTTCTAAGACACTAGAGTAGACGATGGAGAAGTATTTCTTAGTAGTGGGGTGACCACTGTCGCTTTCTTTCAGGAATGTCACAGTATTTAAAGTTCAAGGTCAAGTACCTCTATGAGTATGCAGCTGGGTTGTATAGAAAATGGGGAGTCATGGGTAGACTCTGAAATAATTTCTTGGCACTTTGGTAAATTTCGGCTGAGTCCTCGAAGTCTCAAAACAGGTTAAAATGTATTAATTCAAAATGGATTCACTGGTGGATGGCAAGTTATGGACCCGTATCACTCGTACTGTAGGGGAGTGCAACTCGTTGCTTTAGGACCCGCTTATTAACACTGGTGTGGATTTATACACATTTAAGCCACTTTTGGAAGGGACTCTGCTTGTTTCAAACACTCAATACTTTACCCACTAGTTGTCACTCTATCTTCTTCTCTTGGTCTTCCGGCGTGGTAACTTCTCGATGGATGTCTCCGGTGAAAACTTCTGGAGGTGATTAGTTCTCGTTGGCTGCTTCCCTGTAGGCCGTCTAGGTGGGCCGGCTGTGTGAAGTAGTTACAGATGGGTTGATTGGGCTTGAGATCTTAAGTATGGCTCCGTAAGATATAGTAACCGTCTGGCGAATTACTGTTGGGCACCATACCGAACTAACACGAGTATTTCAGAGGTATGAGAAACTACTCGACTGTTCCGATCATTATATCAACGGTTGATGAAGTCCTGTTAAGGTACTCTCGGACTAGGATCTTAAATATCGAGTCTTATGTGGTCGATATCGGGCGAACGCAGTAATTTCAGTGGAAGTGATCTTACTGTCTGCCCTGATCTTTATGAGAGGTTCTGGGGACCCGGGGCGGTGTTTAAACCTTTAGCCCCCTCAGACTGCAATAGTTAACTACTGACGAGGAGGCGGACGGCACGATATTATCCCCACAACTGTCAAAATCTCACTGAGGGACCGTTAGAAGTTGGACGAACTTGGGGTTGCCACCATTCGACAGATTCTGATCTAACTTACCTAACTTACTGAGCTCAATATGACGCTAGAGCGTCATATAACTTATTAGAGAGATATTAAGATAAGTTCATATGACGCGATCACGTCATATGAGTATTTTGGCCAAACCGTCATATGACGCGATCGCGTCATATAAGTCGGAGGGGGTTAAGTTACACAGTCATATGGGAGGCCACAGACTCAGATCGCGTCATATGAGTCGGAGGGGGTTAAGTTACACAGTCATATGGGAGGCCACAGACTCAGTGTACCAAGGACTTGTCTCTGCAGAGTGCCCGTGAGGGTATCTCGCCAAGCCCTATCTTTAGCACAGCGGTCTCAGACGCTTGAGACTAACTGTGCCGAGTGGCAGTGTCCACGTAACAATAGAAAATAATAGAGAGGGCAGCAGGCCGTCTTCTCTCTACTTTTCCCTACAGAAACTGTAACCTCGCGGGGGAGCCTAGGTCACGCCGACAGGCCGAATGATGACAAAGTTCCTCGAGAAGGACACTGGTACTTCCCACTCTAGAGAATGTTGAGGACAGCAGGCTGCTACCTCAACTTCTTTTAGAGATGGTGCTGTCGACAACTTGCAGTCTGAGGAGAAAGTTGCGGCAGGCCGTGTCCTTTTCCCTCTAGACTAGCTAGTCCCCGCCTAAGTAGGATATCTACGTTAGCCAGGCAGGCCTGATGCTAACGAGATCCCTAGTATAGGGTTGGTGGGTTAACGGGGACTGATAGTCTCAGAAGGAATCTCGGCAGGCCATATCATCCCTCACTAGACTAACTAGTAACCGCCTAAGTAGGATCTCCAAGTTAGCCAGGCAGGCCTGATTCCAACAAGGATCCCTAGTGTAGGGTTGGTGGGTTAACGGGGACTGATAGTCTCGGAAGGAATCTCGGCAGGCCGTATCATCCTTCACTAGACTAACTAGTAACCGCCTAAGTAGGAACTCCAAGTTAGCCAGGCAGGCCTGATTCCAACAAGGATCCCTAGTATAGGGTTGGTGGGTTAACGGGGACTGATAGTCTCGGAAGGAATCTCGGCAGGCCGTATCATCCTTCACTAGACTAACTAGTAACCGCCTAAGTAGGATCTCCAAGTTAGCCAGGCAGGCCTGTTTCCAACAAGGATCCCTAGTATAGGGTTCGTGGGTTAACGGGGACTGATAGTCTCAGAAGGAATCTCGGCAGGCCGTATTATCCTTCACTAGACTAACTAGTAACCGCCTAAGTAGGATCTCCAAGTTAGCCAGGCAGGCCTGATTCCAACAAGGATCCCTAGTTTAGGGTTTTACAGACAGTATCTGAACTTTACGGCAAGCCGGTCAGTTCAACTGAATGGAGAGCAAGCTTGGTTTCTTAAGTCAATACTTTTTGAAGCCTCAACAATTGCCTAACTTTCCTCAAAAATCCTGAACTGGTATTGCGGATTACTGAGTGCACTCCTGTGGTACCTCTTAAGATGGTAAGGGCATGGGGAGTTCTCCTAGATGGGGTCCTTGAACCCTTCTTACACTGTTGGTCAGGTCTCCTTCAATAGAAGGTTAATACTCGGTGGTGGTGTGGTGAGTAAGGTCAATTAATGTTCCTAGAGTAGGCTACTTCATCAAGGTTAAATTATAAAATCATAGGGGGTAGGTGTCACTTCAATCGAACTCTGAAAAACAATAATAGTGGTTGAAGTGAAGGAATTCCGAGTTTTGGGCTCTCGGGGACGATTGGTGGTGTCGGGCGCATTGAAGGTGTGTCGTGTGTACCGGAAAGTTGAGGGTCGCGATGCGTGCAAGACAGCATTATTCTTTCTCCCTCCTTCTTGTGGTGGTGTTGGCTGGGTTTTACTACTGATCTTGGTTGATAGTAATTTTAGGCATAAGAATACATAAATATCTCTCGGCATGGTGGTGTCTACAGGGCTGTGTACATATCTACCTTCCCGGTTCGTATTGGTAGGCCTGTGTGTACAACAGGTATTTAAACGTGCGGAGCACCCCCTCTCGGGGCGCGGGAGCGGCAGATCTCCCGCGCTATTTTACCTGGGGACGAGGATTTACAGGGGACTCTTATATAGAAAGAAGCATGTGTGGTTTGTTGTATAACTAGTAAACTAGTTGAAGAATGTAAAAAACAGGCATGTGTATCAATGTGTGGAAAAACAAGGTTCCAGGGTCTATTGAAGTATAGGTACACATCTTGTTGCATAACAAAGTTTTCATACAGGCATATAATGGTTTCATCTGGCTGTGATTTCTTCTGTAGTGAAGATACGCGTTTTCTCTTAATTACTACTTCTCAATTCTCCCCTGAGTATATTGTGAGTTGGGGAGAACAGATAATACAAGAATACATGGGTTAATTATAACGTGTGTTAAGTTTTTAGTATACAGGGTTATGATACATAACTTAAAAGAAAATACAATGGTAAGGAAGTGAGTTTAACCGGCTTCAGAATGGCTTGCTAAATAATACCCTCCTCTTCGTGGGGGTATTATACTTGATGTTCTGACCTGGTGTGCTGGGGCGTTGACTCGTTGGTGAGCTCTTTCGTTCTTGTTCCGGCGTGAGTTGATCCAGTGCTGCGACTCGTCGGTTTGGAGT
This sequence comes from Paralithodes platypus, assembly GCA_032716605.1. Classification (NCBI taxonomy): domain Eukaryota; kingdom Metazoa; phylum Arthropoda; class Malacostraca; order Decapoda; family Lithodidae; genus Paralithodes; species Paralithodes platypus. Next base: position 19,798,759 of record CM064491.1, on the reverse strand, counting down.
ACTCATCTTCGCCTTTTTCTGGGGTATGGTTGAGGCCTCCGGTGGGCGTTTTCGCGGTATTTTACTTCCGTCTTCCTCCTGTAAGGCCCGTCCCTGGGCCTGAAGTGCGAAAGTTAAGATGTTTCCCTCGGAGCTGGTTACACAGAGTTGCTGTAGGTACTTCCACCATTTCATGGATCTGTTGTCTGGAGTATTGGTGGGGTGTATCTGGACAGTAAGATGAGCTTTGGTGTTGAGTTGCCATGATGCTGTGAACATTTCGTCCGGGTATCTCATCCGGACATTGGCGGTGCCGTCGGACCACTTCACTCTGTGGATAAAAGGCGTAGTTGACATGGTGGTGGCTGCAGTAGCTAGGGAGTCGGCAGGGATGTTGTCCGTGGTGGTGGTATGGTATCGCGCTGAATGGGTGAATATCTTCTCACGAACCTGTTTCGGTAAGTTTTGAACTCCCCGTGGTAATTGATGATGACTTGGAAAGGATTGGGTATTTTCTCAATTGAGTGGGGGCCCACATATCGTGGGCCAAGTTTGTTAATGACAGGTAACTTGGCGACCATGACGGTGTCACCAATAGCAAAGGGGTTTTGAGGGTTGGAGATGTCGGTGGTGACATCTTGACAGGCTTGTGCAGTGTGGAGGGTATTTTTTTATTGTTGGAGGGGGTCTACGGTATACTGGGTGGACGGGGGAGTGGTCAGATGTCGGAATGGTAGCAGCAATGGTGCTACTCCATAGACGCGTTTGTGGGGAGATATTCCATCTGCTCGGGGGCAAGAGTTTAGACCCCATTGAATCATTTTTATCAGGCTGGGCCAGTCAGTGGATTGTAACTCGATCATTTTCGTTCTTAGCTGGTTGTTAATAGATCGGTGGCTCCGTTCACATATGGCGTTCCCTTGTGGCCAATAAGGGGAAGAGTGTTTCACCTTTATTCCGTATTTGGAGGTGAAGGCTTCCCATATTTGTCCTGTGAATTCTGGGGCATTGTCAGACAGCAGGGCTAGGGGTAGTCCGAACACATGAAAAATTTCGGTGGCGAGTAATTCAGCCACTGTTATTGCTGAATGATCTTTGCTGGGACAGGCGATTAAGAACTTTGAGTACACGTCCACGAACGTAACGATGAAACGTTTTCCGTGACTTGGTGGAAAAGGTCCCATGACGTCCAATGAAAGTACTTGCCATGGCTTATGGGCAGAGATGGTCACGGCTGGTCCTGGGGTTTTGCACCTATCTTTTTCCATGGCACAGGATTTGCAGGCCTCGGTTACCCGTTTCGTAATACCCGAAGGATTAACCGTCCAGTATTGACTTTGGAACACCTGGAGCATCTTCCTTTGTCCCAAATGGATACCGTTTCCCTAATGAATAGAGATCATGTATTCCTGGGCCATGGTGGGTTCGACAATAATGTGTCCGGACTCGGTGGTCAACTGATCACCCCATCGACAGATATGTGAAAAAATGTGCCGAGGGATCCACTGAGGTTTGATTTTCTTCTCCCAGAGTTGCAATGTGGTGGGCTCTGGTGGTGAGGGTTCGTCTGTCGGGGTAGGTGAGTCTTGGTCAGTGGGCTGTAGTGCGGCTAGAGGGGTGGGCGACGAGGCTGGGACAGGTAAACATGACAAAGCGTCCGCGTTGGTATGTAGCTTCCCAGGCCTATAATGAATTTCGAAATCGTATTCCTCTAGGGTTTCCCTCCATCGTACCAAGAGGGCAGAGCTGGTTTCGCAACGTCTAAGCCATTGCGGGGACTGATGGTCCGTGATGACGTTTAATTTAGCTCCTAACACAAATTATCTAAAGTGATTCAGGGCCCAGATGACGCCCAAGCACTCGCGCTTGGTGGCTGCATAGTTTTGTTGCGCAGCATTCAAGGTCGAAGTGGCGTATGCTATGACATGCTCCTTGCCGTCTTGTACCAGAGCTAGCACTGTGCCAATGGTGTTCAAAGCAACATCGGTATACAAGCGGAAAGGTTGATGGTAGTCTGGAAAAGCTACAGTCGGGGCTTGCACTAATTTCTCCTTCAATGTTTCAAATGCTAAGTTGTGTTCCGAGGTCCATTTGAAAGGGGTGTCTTTATGGGTCAATTGATGGAGGGGCCGAGCAATCTCGGCAAATTTTGGAACAAATCTTCTGTAGTAGGTGGCTAATCCTAGAAAAGACCTCATTCCTTTCACTGTGGTGGGTGGCTGTTGATTAGCGATAGCTGAGAGTTTCTTAGGGTCAAGGGAAATGCCTTGTGCGGAAATGACGTGTCCTAAGAATCCTACAGTGATTTTCGCAAGTTCGCACTTTGAGGGTTTTAATTTTAGTCCGGCGTCTCGGATGCGTTGCAACACCTGACGAAACCTTTGAAGATGTTCTGACCAGGTTTTAGAGTAGACGATGACGTCGTCGAGGTAAGCCAGACAGGTTTCCCAAGTAAGTCCTTTGAGTACGGACTCCATTAATCGGGAAAAAGTGGCGGGACCGTTGCATAATCCAAAAGGCAGCACGTTGAATTTGTAGAGATGTCCTCCACTGGTAGAAAATGCTGTCTTCTGCTGGTGCTCGGGGGTGATGGGAGCTTGCCAATATCTGGCCTGTAAGTCTAGCGTGGTAAACCATCTGGAGCCATGTAGAGAGTCGAGGGAATCATCGATTCTAGGCAATGGTGTGGCATCCTTAATCGTGGCATCGTTGAGGCGGCGATAGTCCACGCAAAACAGGGTGGAGCCGTCTTTCTTTTTCACCAGGACGACTGGGGATGACCAGGGGCTGACGGAGGGAGTGGCGATACCGGCATCTAGCATGTCTTGGACTTGATGCTCTTCCTCTTTTCGTTGTACCAGATTTTTCCGGCGGGAAGGCTGCCGCAGAGGGGGTCCTGTGGTGTGTATGGAGTATTCCTCTACAGTGGTCTTGCCGATTTTGGTCGAAGTTTGGGCGAAAACATCATGAAACTCCAGGAGGAGTTGTTTCATCTGCTGTTGTTGGTGTTGGGTCAATTTTTGGGGAACACGGGGCAATATGGGTGACTGCTGAGTTTTCTCTGGAATTGGGGCGACCTCATCAAGGTTTCCAAGTCGCCTATTATGAGGCCTCGAGGTAATGTCAGTTTCTCATCCGTGATGTTGGCAATGAGGATGGCATTGCGTCGGGAGGAGAGGATGGCGGGCTGGATCCTACACCGGTCAGGTCCTTCGGAAATACCGGTGGGGGTCAGGATCATGACGGGCTGCGGCATGGGTCGGATTCGTACCCATTTTTCATGTTGGGGGGAATCTCGGTTTTTTCATTTGTGATGGCAGGACTAATTATGGTGGGGGGGGGGGGGGGGTGCACAGACTGAACAAAATTGGTCTGGCAGGATATTATACTGGGCGGGTTCACTTTTGATTGGTGTCCTGCCTGTTGGGTATCGTAATTATGGGCTTCAGTAGCAATGGGAGAGTTAGGGAAAAGGTCACAAAGATTATGTTGGGCTTCAGTAGCAATGTTCACTCCAGGGGGAGTGATCTCTGGGTCAGGTAAAGGAGAAAATAGAGCTTTTGTAGCAATGTTGCAACAGTGCCCACCATTGGGTGCACGTTCAGAACCTTTTGTGGGAGTTTCATTTAGTGGATGAGCAAGGTTGACACTTGGGCGGTCGTTGGTGGTGAGAGGTTTCTTACGACTGGTGGGGACAATTTGGGTTTGATGAATGTTGGCTTGGAATCCTGGTAGCTTTGTAGTTGTACTTCCTTTTTTTTTTTTTATTTGTATTCTGGGAACTCGGTTGTTTTCTTAAGTTCGATTTAGGAAGCTGAGGTTTTGGTTGATTTTTTTTTTTTTTTTTTTAAATAGATTAGTCGTTGCCCGCAGTCCACTTGGGCTTGGAGCTGCTGAAGTAGGTCCAATCCCAAATATCCGTCGTAGTGTCTGCATTCCGAATGGAACACCACAAAAGGATGATGACAGTGTGCATGTTCGGCAGGAGTGGTTATTTGGAGGGGGAGAGTTTCCCCTCTGATGTGAAGAGGGGTATCACCTGCACTAATGAGATTTGAAGTGGTAGGTTGGAGATTGCCAAATCTTTTCTTGTGTTTCACATAATAGGAATGAAATAAACACGATCGAGCAGCGCCAGTGTCGATCAGTAGTCGGACAGGAACGCCCTTGATCTTGGCTAGGTGATATATGGAAGGTGGGCGCTCACTTTTCGACTCCCCCGCCGAAGCCATGGTGGGCGGGGGGAAAACTTAAAAATCCGGGGATTCTGTTTCCTCTTCTCCTTCTACCAGGTCGAGGTTGTCCTCCTCTGGGTACATCTGAAGGGCGTCCTCTGTTTCCGCGGTCTCGTTGATTTCTTCCTCTGGCAGTTCTTCCTCATTCGCGGAGATTCGGGGCTGTATGGCTCGGTTAGACTTGGCGGAGTCACGGATAAAATGGAGAGGGCACCGGGAATTACAAGCAGAAAAGTCATATGGGTAAATGATAACTAGAGGGTGTGGTTTACTTGGGCGTTGATGTTGGTTGCGGGGAAATACTCTCTTCAGCTGGTGTGGTTTGAAGGCTGGTCTGCTTGGCTAGTAGTATCCGGGACGGTGGTGGATGGAGCAGTTTGTCGGTTGTATTGAGCCTGTTCACCAGCTCGGTATGGTAATTGTGGGTGCATGGTGAACCTTTTAATCGCTGCAATCACTGGTTTCTTGAGTTGGGAGGCTAGTATCCTCCGTATGGTCACTATATCCCGCTGAAACCCTACGGGATCGTGAATGGCAAAATATTCTTGTACTGCTGAGGGTAGTATTTGCACTAAATGTACTAGAATATGCTGTTCTTGCATATTTCTAGTCAATGTCGGGAATGCGGCCCTTACTTGTTGATTGATGCTTGTGATCGTTGCATCAAGGTCACCATCAAACTTGATGTCCTTGATATTGTTGTGTGCTACAAACACACCTAGGGAAGGCTTAATTGCCTCAATCACCATGGGTTTGAACTCATCCCAGGTGAGTACAGGGGTTATTTGTGGGGCTACAAGGGAAACGGCTTTTCCCAAGTGCGTAAGAAGGACGGCTATTTTCTCGCGGTCCGTTGTATAAGCTAAGTCTAGCACTGGTTTTACTATGTCCATTTACACTTCAATTTCATACGTCTCCCCATCATATTTGGGGATGGGAATGTGAGAGCGTGGAGCGGCCATATTTATATAGTATCTTTATCTCTGTTTCTTTTCAAATATGTTCAATATATTGAATTCTTCCGTCCGAATAGAGAACCACCACTAGCCACCAATGTTATGCCCTGATTTTTATGCAGGATTAACAATTGGATATGGTGAGTTCTACTCCACTGGGACTTCTGAGGTCAAATACGTACATATAATATGAAAGGAAAACAGAGGATAAGTATATCACAAGATATGGTTTAATAATACAGCTTTATTTCTCTTGCACTATATTGGAGAAATAATCTGGAACTGAAACATATAAAGACACCTATCACTGCCAGTGAAATAGCACTTAATGTTATCACTGACTCTGAGCACAGTCGCGGAGCTAGATAGGGAGCACTTATTTGAGACCAACTTCACTAAATCTTTGAGATAGTTTCTAAGACACTAGAGTAGACGATGGCGAAGTATTTCTTAGTAGTGGGGTGACCACTGTCGCTTTCTTTCAGGAATGTCACAGTATTTAAAGTTCAAGGTCAAGTACCCCTATGAGTATGCAGCTGGGTTGTATAGAAAATGGGGAGTCATGGGTAGACTCTGAAATATTTTCTTGGCACTTTGGTAAATTTCGGCTGAGTCCTCGAAGTCTCAAAACAGGTTAAAATGTATTAATTCAAAATGGATTCACTGGTGGATGGCAAGTTATGGACCCGTATCACTCGTACTGTAGGGGAGTGCAACTCGTTGCTTTAGGACCCGCTTATTAACACTGGTGTGGATTTATACACATTTAAGCCACTTTTGGAAGGGACTCTGCTTGTTTCAAACACTCAATACTTTACCCACTAGTTGTCACTCTATCTTCTTCTCTTGGTCTTCCGGCGTGGTAACTTCTCGATGGATGTCTCCGGTGAACACTTCTGGAGGTGATTAGTTCTCGTTGGCTGCATCCCTGTAGGTGGGCCGGCCTAGGTGGGCCGGCTGTGTGAAGTAGTTACAGAGGGGTTGATTGGGCTTGAGATCTTAAGTATGGCTCCGTAACATATAGTAACCGTCTGGCGAATTACTGTTGGGCACCATACCGAACTAACGCGAGTATTTCAGAGGTATGAGAAACTACTCGACTGTTCTGATCAGTATATCAACCGTTGATGCAGTCCTGTTAAGGTACTCTCGGACTAGGATCTTAAATATCAAGTCTTATGTGGTCGATATCGGACGAACGCAGTAATTTCAGTGGAAGTGATCTTACTGTCTGCCCTGATCTTTATGAGAGGTTCTGGGGACCCGGGGCGGTGTTTAAACCTTTAACCCCCTCAGACTGAAATAGTTAACTTACTGACAAGGAGGCGGACGGCACGATATTATCCCCACAACTGTCAAAATCTCTCTGAGGGACCGTTAGAAGTCGGACGAACTTGGGGTTGCCACCATTCGACAGATTCTGATCTAACTTACCTAACTTACTGAGCTCAATATGACGCTAGAGCGTCATATAACTTATTATAGAGATATTAACCCTCTCCGACTTATGACGCAATTTTGAGCCTATTAGGGATACTTTAAAGCCTTTGTTACAATCAGGGGTATTTAGAAACCTTTAGTTTAGTTACTTCAACCTCTGCAGTTATTTTTGAGTTAGCTGTGGGCAGAAACCTAATTTTGGAGAGGTAATTATAAGAGTGAGAGAACTCTATTTCTTATTGCTAATCTGGCAACCTCTGCATCATATGAGTCTGATGGGGTTAAGATAAGTTCATATGACGCGATTGCGTCATATGAGTATTTTGGCCAAACCGTCATATGACGCGATCGCGTCATATGAGTCGGAGGGGGTTAAGTTACACAGTCATATGGGAGGCCACAGACTCAGTGTACCAAGGATTTGTCTCTGCAGAATGCCCGTGAGGGTATCTCGCCAAGCCCTATCTTTAGCACAGCGGTCTCAGAGGCTTGAGACTACCTGTGCCGAGTGGCAGTGTCCACATAACAATAGAAAATAATAGAGAGGGCGGCAGGCCGTCTTCTCTCTACTTTTCCCTACAGAAACTGTAACCTCGCGGGGGAGCCTAGGTCACGCCGGCAGGCCGAACGATGACAAAGTTCCTCGAGAAGGACACTGGTACTTCCCACTCTAGAGAATGTTGAGGACAGCAGGCTGCTACCTCAACTTCTTTTAGAGATGGTGCTGTCGACAACTTGCAGTCTGAGGAGAAAGTTGCGGCAGGCCGTGTCCTTTTCCCTCTAGACTAGCTAGTCCCCGTCTAAGTAGGATATCTACGTTAGCCAGGCAGGCCTGATGCTAACGAGATCCCTAGTATAGGGTTGGTGGGTTAACGGGGACTGATAGTCTCAGAAGGAATCTCGGCAGGCCATATCATCCCTCACTAGACTAACTAGTAACCACCTAAGTACGATCTCCAAGTTAGCCAGGCAGGCCTGATTCCAACAAGGATCCCTAGTATAGGGTTGGTGGGTTAACGGGGACTGATAGTCTCGGAAGGAATCTCGGCAGGCCGTATCATCCTTCACTAGACTAACTAGTAACCGCCTAAGTAGGAACTCCAAGTTAGCCAGGCAGGCCTGATTCCAACAAGGATCCCTAGTAGGGTTGGTGGGTTAACAGGGACTGATAGTCTCAGAAGGAATCTCGGCAGGCCGTATCATCCTTCACTAGACTAACTAGTAACCGCCTAAGTAGGATCTCCAAGTTAGCCAGGCAGGCCTGATTCCAACAAGGATCCCTAGTATAGGGTTGGTGGGTTAACGGGGACTGATAGTCTCAGAAGGAATCTCGGCAGGCCGTATCATCCTTCACTAGACTAACTAGTAACCGCCTAAGTAGGATCTCCAAGTTAGCCAGGCAGGCCTGATTCCAACAAGGATCCCTAGCATAGGGTTGGTGGGATAACAGGGACTAATAGTCTCAGAAGGAATCTCGGCAGGCCATATCATCCTTCACTAGACTAACTAGTAACCGCCTAAGTAGGATCTCCAAGTTAGCCAGGCAGGCCTGATTCCAACAAGGATCCCTAGTATAGGGTTGGTGGGTTAACGGGGACTGATAGTCTCAGAAGGAATCTCGGCAGGCCGTATCATCCTTCACTAGACTAACTAGTAACCGCCTAAGTAGGATCTCCAAGTTAGCCAGGCAGGCCTGATACCAACAAGGATCCCTAGTTTAGGGTTTTACAGACAGTATCTGAACTTTACGGCAAGCCGGTCAGTTCAACTGAATGGAGAGCAAGCTTGGTTTCTTAAGTCAATACTGTTTGAAGCCTCAACAATTGCCTGACTTTCCTCAAAAATCCTGAACTGGTATTGTGGATTACTGAGTGCACTCCTGTGGTACCTCTAAGATGTTAAGGGCATGGGGAGTTCTCCTAGATGGGGTCCTTGAACCCTTCTTACACTGTTGGTCAGGTCTCCTTCAATAGAAGGTTAATACTCGGTGGTGGTGTGGTGTGTAAGGTCAATTAATGTTCCTAGAGTAGGCTACTTCATCAAGGTTAAATTATAAAATCATAGGGAGTAGGTGTCACTTCAATCGAACTCTGAAAAACAATAATAGTGGTTGAAGTGAAGGAATTCCGAGTTTTGGGCTCTCGGGGAGGATTGGTGGTGTCGGGCGCATTGAAGGTGTGTCGTGTGTACCGGACAGTTGAGGGTCGCGATGCGTGCGAGACAGCATTATTCTTTCTCCCTCCTTCTTGTGGTGGTGTTGGCTGGGTTTTACTACTGATCTTGGTTGATAGTAATTTTAGGCATAAGAATATATAAATCTCTCTCGGCATGGTGGTGTCAAAAGGGCTGTGTACGTATCTACCTTCCCGGTTCGTGTTGGTAGGCCTGTGTGTACAACAGGTATTTAAACGTCCGGAGCTCCCCCTCTCGGGGCGTGGGAGCGGCAGATCTCCCCGCTATTTTACCTGGGGACGAGGATTTACAGGGGACTCTTATATAGAAAGAAGCATGTGTGGTTTGTATAACTAGTAAACTAGTTGAAGAATGTCAAATACAGGCATGTGTATCAATGTGTGGAAAAACAAGGTTTCAGGGTCTATTGAAGTATAGGTACACATCTTGTTGCATAACAAAGTTTTCATACAGGCCTATAATGGTTTCATCTGGCTGTGATTTCTTCTGTAGTGAAGATACGCGTTTTCTCTTAATTACTACTTCTCAATTCTCCCCTGAGTATATTGTGAGTTGGGAGAACAGATAATACAGGAATACATGGGTGATCATAACGTTTGTTTATTTTTGAGTATTCAGGGTTATGATACATAACTTAAAAGAAAATACAATGGTAAGGAAGTGAGTTTAACCGGCTTCAGAATGGCTTGCTAAATAATACCTTCTTCTTCGTGGGGGTATTATACTTGATGTTCCGACCTGGTGTGCCGGGGCGTTGACTCATTGGTTTGGAGTACTTCTTCGCCTTCTTCTGGGGTATGGGTGATGCCTCCGGTGGGCGTTTTCGCGATATTTTATATATATATATGTATATATATATATAGATATATATATATATATATATATATATATATATATATATATATATATATACTGTATATATATATAAATATATATATATATATATATATATATATATATATATATATATATATATATATATATATATATATATATATACCGGTATATATATAGTCTGTAGCAACATCCATCCAGCAGCCCCTTCTCTGTATCCTCCTACTTTCTCTATCCTAGTTTCAAAGCCAAAGGCAGATGTTGTGCATATGTGCACAACAAACTCACTTGCTCTCGTGTTCCCGATTTCGACTCCTCTGAATTCTCAACTTTATGGCTCAAACTTTCCTGTCATTCTCTTACTAAATATTTCTGTGCTGTCTATCTTTCCCCTAACTCTACCAACTTTCCCAAATTCTTTGACTATCTAAACTCTACAGTGGAACACATTCTATCCATTTCTCCTTTCTCAGATATCTCCATCTTAGGAGATTTCAAAGTTCATCACCGCCAATGGCTCTCCTCTCACACTACTGATCCACCTGGTGAACAAGCCTTCGTCTTTTCTATCATAAATTACCTAGAGCAGTTAGTTCAGCAACCCATCCGTATCCCGGATCGCATCGAAGATCGGCCATGGCTAATGCCATTAGAAAAATGGCTTTCTTAAGTCTTAATTCATAAGGAGGATTATGGCAATATTTACGGGAGTGAAGCATTTCAAGGGACAAATCAAGAGACCAGGTGGGTGTGAGTTGACGTGGAGGAGGGCGATGCCGGAAACAAGACCGCATGAACTCCTTCTCCTCCGCCTCTGGCACGGACAGACCAGTTAAATCGAAGGTGTCTGAATTGCTGGGAGGTGATTCCTTAATGTGACAACTGACAACTTTTGCATATCAAAGAGGTAATTTAAATAATTAAACACCAGTGCCACCGAGGACTGTTGTTGGTCAGTTTCTACGATCCAGGTAGTGAATGTCTTTGTGTTGATAATGTATACTGATTAATCAACTTGTGAGTCACACTTTCCCCAAACTGGCCTAGCCACTTGGCCTTCTGAATATCCACAAGGCGAAAGTCAGCGAGGTCTTGAGGTTTCCAATTGTGTCTAAGTGGAAGTACGAGATCGGGAGCGACACCGGGTTCTCGCACCACATTTTCAATTGATTGTACCAAACTTGGGCCGGCCACAACGGCGTGATCATCGAGACCATGCCTCGATAACCCCGTAGTTTGTGAACTACTTTGCACATTAAGGATGCGTCTGGAGGCGGAAATAGATAAATGGAGATCCATTTGATCCAGTCTACCAGAAATGCGTCCGGATCCCCCGCCGGAGTCTGACTCCGACGTGTGAGGTACTGAGGCAACTTGTGATTTGCCTCTGACGCGAACAAGTCCACTTGTGGATGGTAGGGCTCTGCAATCATCTCTTGAAAGACGTTTTGCTTGAGAGCCCATTCTACTTGAGTGCTCTGCCTCCGAGACAGAGCGTCTGCCAATACGTTCGCCTCGCCGGGCAGATATGTTGCATGAAGATAAATCTCTAGCCTTGCAGCTAGACAAAAGATCTTTTCCGACAACCCTTGTAACACTCGAGATCTCGCTGACCCTTGCTTCTGAATGCATGTCACTACAGTCAGATTGTCCATTCTGAAGGCTAGGGACTTTCCCGCCTGGCTCATGCCGTACTCCTGTAAAAAGAATAGGGGGACTAACAACTCCTTGGCATTGATATGAAGGTGAATTGACCTGGACCATAGACCCTGACCCTGATAACCTAGGTTTGACTGGTAACCCCACCCCAGGGTACCTGACGCGTCCGTATCTATCCAGACCGTCGGAGGAGGAGTGAATTACTCCTGGCTTTGCCCAAGCCGCCAGGAGGTTGTGGATTAATTTCGAAATTTTCCGCAGTGTTTCCGCTGGCAACAGCGGAAAACACCTGTTTCCTTCCAAAATCATTTGTTTGGCCTTCAGACAACCTGACGGGACCGTCAGCTGTATCTAATTGAGTGAACCTACCAGAGATTCCCAGTTTCTCCTCGTTGTCGTCAGAGAATGACGAAACCGAAAGTTTCCTCCGAAATCTCTGACGGTTGTCCTCGCTCTGACTCAGATTGAGCAACTTGGTATCCCAGATAAGGCCCACCCATTGGATTTTCCTGGTGGGGATCAAGGAGGACTTTGCTAAGTTCACCTTGACCCCCAAGGCAGCTACATGAGTTAACACCAGTTGTACATGTTGGAGGCAAATTACTTTGGATTCAGCTACTATTAACCAGTCGTCGAGATACCATAAGATCATGATTCCCTGATTTAGCAATGGTAGCAAAGCCTGTCGGACTAATTTTGTGAAAATTTGGGTGCCAGATTTAGACCAAAGGGCATTCTTTAAAAGACAAACGTTTGATCCCTGTTGCGCAAAGCTAGATATTTCTGAAAACCTTTGTTGATGGGGACATGCCAGTAGGCTTCTGTTAGATCGATGGAACACATCCAACCCTGCGACGGGAGTGTCAATCTGATCTGATTCACAGTCAGCATCCTGAATGACTGATTGTGAATATGTGTGTTTAGATAGGACAGGTTGATCACTGGTCTCATCTGAACACTGTCCCTTTTTGGCACCAGGAATAACCGGGATGTGAACACGGGTTGTGACAAAGGACTGGGGATAATGATCTGTTTTAGGGCCATCTCGTTGACGACGGCTCCCACCTCTAATGAAACACGATTGAATTCTGTGGGGATACGTAAACGGGGTCGCCGGGACCACCGCCATGAGAGGCCCTTCCGGACCACTGTCCTTGCCCATGTTCGCCGGGGCCATGCCCGATGACAATCCCGGAAATTGTCAGTCGCATGACTGGTATTGTCCGGCAGTACTACTCTCGAATCCGGCTCACCTTGCCGTGGCACTGGGAGTGAGAGAGCCTTGTGCTGTCTCAGTTTTTTGGATTGGAGGGTTGTGACTCTGATTTAGGAATGGGGGGGATGAGAGGCCATGCTACCATCGCTACCGGGTTTACCCCTAGATTGTCCCCTGAACCAACGCCCCCTACCCCTGAATTGGCCTCGCCCACGAGATGCGCCGCTACTTCCTGGGGTTGTGTGAGTCATTGATGACTGAAAGGACTGGGACTGACCACAAAATTAACTCTTAGCATTGTATTTTGTCTTAAATGATTGCTCACCCTTTGGCTTAGAAGTAGTGGCAGGTTGAGAGTCTAATAGGAAATTGACCGTGCGCCAGGCATCGTCAGAGGCAAGAGTTTTAGTGAAGACATTAGATAAAATGAGTCTCCTACCAATCTCTACAGGGAGTCTCCTCACCAGGTAAACCTTCAGATCTTGACGAACCTGCACTGCCTCAAAGAGAGCAGTTCGGATATCCCGAAGGGACTGAATGGAGTTCTGGAGAAGGAGGCGCCTAATAAGAGAAAGAGCCATCTGGATGCCAGCGTCCGTGACCGACTCAGTCGTCCTGGCCAGAGAGGCCGCAAGTTGGCAGCTGAGCAGGTATTGGGATGCTAGTCTCCAGGCTTTCTGCCTCATCTTGAAATCTTTATCAATCTGGACCTTTGTGGGAGAACAAAAGGGTTCAGACAACTGACAGAGTGATATTTTAGGGGCCCCCAAAAAGTAAAAAAATATGCTGTGGGATCCCTTCTGCCTTGCCTACTGGCATAGAGAACCAATGATTGTCCTCTTGTGGGAGCTGATGACTGCTCTTATTAGTGATAGTGCTGGCAAACAGCTGGGTCTCCTGTCCCCATGCCTCCCACGGACCCGAATCCCCCCCTTGAATATGAACGACTGATGTACCAGCATAGTCCCTGAAGGGTATTGAATTCAACTCTGGGGTCATACCCTGTAAAAGTTTCATATCATTGAACCCATCTGACTTCGTCCAATCTGAAAAGAGTTTCCCCGAGGAAGCGGGTGGCAAGGCAGGGAATGGCATGTAGATAAAATAGTCAGGATTATATATGGTGGGAATAGCATTCACAATTACATCAAGTACCTCTCCAGACTGGTTCTTGGCCCTAAGTTTCTTAGCCTCACTCACCTCTATTACCCAATGACCAAGAACAGGGGACTCACCTGTAACTGTGGGCTGTGCGGCCTCAGGGCGGTTAGGCTTAATGACAGACCAAGATGTATCAGATCCATATAACAGGGGCATAGGGCCCTTCTTAAAAGGAAATGATCGGTCAAGTGGGGGAGGTAGCAAATCAGAGAACAACTTCAGATTAGAGGGCAAAATTGCTGCGGCTCCCGAAGTGGTAGCCGCCGGAGTGACAGTGGGGGGAGGCATGTTTACGTCAACCTGAGTTTGAACTGGCACCTGCCCTAGAAGTCGCACCACCGGGGCTACAGGTGCTGAAACTTTAACCTGTCGCTCACCCTTAGCCCGTTTCATAAAGTCTAGCCACTCCAGTAATTGAGCACTTGAAATGTAGACCCCACTTTCTTGGTCTGATTGGAATGCGGACTGGGACATCTCTGAGCCCTGCGTTCCCGAGTACCGAGAAGAGGGTCGCTGGCCAGGCGACTCCTCCTTGACGTGTACTCCTTGATGGTGTAGAATGGATCCCGATGACTGGGCTGGGGGTGCTGGGAAAGCCTCCGACCGAGACTCGCCAGCCCGGGCAGCGGCATCGTGTGTTTCTGTTTGTGAGTCGAGAACGTTGAAATCAGAAAGGTCCCGCAGGTTCAGATCCGGTATCTCATACTCCATGGGTTCTTGAAATAATGCGGGCTGGTCAGAGGAGCACTCATCCTCCTGACGGCGTGACACAATACTGCTGCCCCTCTCCGATCCCAATACTGGAAAGACCTTAGGTTCAGGTTGTACACGGTGTGGGATGGTAAACTGGTGAGAGTGGCCTGAGACATTGCTAGCTGTGTCTCTGGGTGCCTCCTGGTGTGTCGAAGACTTATGTTCCGGTTTAGGTGGTGGTAACTGCGCCACCGTCTTCGATGAGGAGGATCTTTTGGAGGGCTTCCGTTTGTCTGTATCAGCGGCTGATGAGAGTGCGGCAGCAAAATCAGAACGTGGTATCTTAGACGCCTGTTGAACAGTTGGAGACTTGGGCCTGGAAGAACCTCTGGAAGAGCGGGACCGATCACGCCGGGAAGACGAGGAGGGTAAGTCCGGCGGATTCTTGGTCCTTGGTCGCTTAGAGTGGCGGGAGGGAGTGTCACGAGTCTCTGCCGCGGGGGGCGAAGTAACTGAAGGCACCTTAAGGAAATCCTCTAATAACTGGTCATCCAACTGTAAAGATTTAAGGGCCACTGTCTTACAGTACGTTACATAAACTGACTGAATATGGAGCAAAATTGTCTTACACTGTCCATCTGAATGGGTTAAGAATGCATTACGTAAAACTGAACACTTGGGGCAAGATTTGGAAAGCCAACGACCACGAGATCGATCCAAACAGGGTACACATTTAACACACAGGAGATGCCCAATGACCGCTAACTTTTTGCACCCTAATGCAGAGCAAAACGCAAAGGCACTCTTATCCATGACTCCCTCCCGCCAGGGAGATGCAGATCCTCCTAGGTGTGCCAACTGCGATCCTGAGGGTGAGAAAATTCCAAGAATCAATGCTCATAAGGACACGCTAGGCTGGAAAAGTTAATATTAAAATCTCCAACAATAAAGAGAAAGAAGAGTTGAATAACACTATACAATCTTAGTTCCCTTTACGTTAATCACATTCCCCAGAAATGCATGTGAGTAGTTAGTAGCCTATCATGTGCTACTTGTGTATATAACTTCTTACCTAAGTGACCAACACTGACCTCATCCCGTCTTGATATGAAAGAACTAAACCCGGCGACCAACGCTACTATGGATCTATTGTTTTTCTCTGCGGCGGACCAGCGCCTTGATATAAGCTATACAGATTACTGAAATGCCTCAAAATAGGAATGGGTGAGTTAGTTTCTCGGCTCAGCCATTATCTTCCCGGCGGCAGTGGCTCCCCACTATTAACCACCAGGATAACGTTCGGACAGTACCAAGCAACGAACGTTTGTCTCTGTTAAGTTTCAAACCTCGGAAATATTTGTATAAACGGAGGCGGGTTAGCCGAACTCTCTCAAGAAAACAATTTAGTGAAATGCCGGTCAAGCTGAAATTATACTAGACGCCGTAAACAAAACGTATCCAATCTATCCCGTGCCAAACAAGGATAATCTGAATTTAAACATAGCTCTAGATGTTTCCCGGTGGAAAAAACACATGAAATAACTAGAGGCACGTTGACTAAGTCTCACTCTTCATAAATCCCGCTGGAAGGGCCAACCCTCCAGAATGGAAAATAACAATGTGCACATACAGTATATGGCATAGTTATACATGAATAATATAATATCAATAATAACACTCCCTAGCCATCCGTAAACAACCTACATAAGGCCAACTAAATGGGGGCAGGTGACGATGATATTAATAATAATAGCACAAACCTGCGATCCAGCGAAGACCCGAGATAACATGTAGAAATCACAAAGCGTAGGTTGAAGAGCAGCATAGCTCCGTGCAAGACCCCTCAGCTATACGTGAGAAAATCAAGATGCACTAGCCCACATGGCATACTGTTGCACACCCAAAATGGACCGAACAACAGGCCCCGGTTCACTAAAAGATGCCTCGTGATTAACAGTGAACTAACATTGAGCTAGGGTAATAAAACAAGCACGTGGGAGCCTCGCCTTATCACAACGAGGACTCCGCCTAACACACTCTCCTTTACAAACGTACCCGGAAAACAGTCTCCTGGGCCCGCGAAAGGACGTTCACAGCCTAATCCTAGTCTATAAGCTACCTATCCTCAGCACTTAGCCAACACCGTGAACGACCGCAGCAGTGCAAGTACTGGCACTGAGCTGGATACACAGGCCTAGTTTGCCTTTTTCCAGAGGATCTACTGTAAAAAACTGTAAGAATGTACAGATGAGCAAGGACTCATCATGTTCGAGGGGAGGTGAAGAATAAAGGAGAGCTGGAGCGCCCTCGAGACACGTCCGACTCAAGCGGGCCCGGGAGGAATAAGAACAAATGAGCGCTTCGATGAGTGAGGCGAAGCGTGCGGAAATAGCAGACGCATGAGAAGCGCAAAGCTAAGATAAAGTTTAATTTTTATTTTACATTATTTTTTGCTATTTTCTTCTAGTAGTGGTACCCACATCATATAGGACGAGTCCGTGAGTGTTTTTTTAGAGCGTTTCGCTCACGATGTGTGGCAATCGTATTTTGATCTCTCCCGGGCGGGAAGTTTGAGAGACAAGCTTGAGTTCAAAGATTGGCCATAAACAATGTTAAGGCGCATCGTCAATGATGAAGGTGCCACTAATAAATTTGTATACATTTCGATAGAAAAATGTCCCAGCCGAAGGCCGATTTCTTCTCAGTTACAGACTCGATCTCGCTCGCCCAGTGAAAATTCGACACCAGAATGGAGTGAAGCTTCTTATTATCGCCAAACTAATAGAATGATACGTCCTAAAATCTTCAAACTAAGGGGAGCTCCTAAAAGAATTCCCTGGGACCAAATATGGTTAAGCCTTTCAGTACTGTGACGCATTATATCACTATATTATACGATATTACAGAGTTTTAAAAACACCCAAGAATCCCACGGGTAACATCTATCTAAATTGACTTAGTGAATTACGCAGGTCTTTCCTAAGGTGAATAAAATCGTCTAATGATAGCCAGAATAGTTGGGAGAAAATCATAATTGAATACCAAATTATTTTAATCTGTCCGTAATGAGAGGCATTTGTGTCCCTGTATTCTGGCTATCAATATTCGATATTACTTAGTTTAGGAAGTACCTAAGAATCTTATGGACTACAGATATCATAATTAACTTACTGAACTCTACTGGACCTTTCTAAAATCAATAAAATGTTTTAAGGATAGCCAGAATAAATAGAAAAAAAAAGAAGTCATTGAATACCGTAATACAAATAATACAAAATATAACAAAGCAGCTAATATATCGATAATTAATAAAGACAATATGAAACTCCTACATCTGTGTATTAAATGCATAGGCTGAGGGGGTTCCTGTAGAAATTTTGTGTACCCTAAGTTCGTCCTGAAATTTATGAAGTAGACCATCTGGGCTATCATAAAAACGAGGGTAGACTTTTGGCATGATGGTCAATTGGCAGAAATTCAGGGATATGTATTGGGTAATTGTGACAAAAACTTGACTCAAAATTTGAGATGAGGAAAATTTAATGCTTCATAATTCCATCCAGAAACACGTACAAATATTGAATGACCACTCAAAATGTTCGTCTTTGAATGCTCTACCAGATGGTATATAACACATGACATTACATTTGATATGTAGGTCAGCAGAGGTCAAAAGGTCATGAAATATTAAGTTTTCTTAAAATTTCAGTAGCATAGCAATATTCGTCTCTTTTACTCAAATGCAAGATTATTTTTGTGAATTCTAAGTAAAATCCTTTACTTTGGACCTCAGTAGACATATTACAACAACCATTGTTTCATTATTACACATAATAGAGCATAGGTGCAAAATAAAAAAAAGTCAAGTATGGAAATCGGAGATTTTTTTTTTTCCGAATCCCTGGGTAGGGTTTACAATTTATTATATACCTTCAGCTATGTACTGTATGTGTTTTGAACCATCCATACTGTTTGTTTTAATATTATATCAGCTTTCAATGCTAAATTTGTATGTTATTTACATCACAGGTCACTTAGGTAAAAAAGTTCATATCAGTCACTAGCTCAATATTTCTGCTAAAATATTCATATTGCGTGAGGCTATATTACCATTCTCTTACTATAGTTCAGGCCTTTTTCAATGTACATTTGCCTATAGTCTGCCATTTGTAAATGTATGCATTGCTAGTCTCACTTTTGAGTGCTTCAAGAACCTTTACACACATTTCCCTCTTTCAGTTCACTCTGACATGTATACATTTTACAAGGCAGGTTTTGGTCCCGACAATAGCATCTTATGTTTAATGCATCTTACAAAATAATCACTTCACATGCACTACATTATTATATAATTTCTATATACATTTACACAACATGGTCTGCAATAATGGTTATACAGTACATGGTTAGTCTCACGGCTGAGTGCCGGAAGGATTTCTACAAACATTCCCTTCCTTGAGCCCACTTTGACATTTACAAAATTTACAACAAGGCAGGCCAATGTTTCGACATCTGCATCTTACATTGGCACATTGCGTACAAGTGCAATGTTTTGCAAAATCTTCTGGAATAGGATTCAACCCTGCATCTGACGTGAGCATTTCATCCACTTCTTCATAGCCATAATTAAGTGGGTCAAGCAAAATTGGACTGGGTGCCATAAGTGAGGTCATCTGGTAAGTAGTGTAGTATGAACGCATGATGTGTGCTCTCAAAGAATGACTAGTAGGCGGCAATTCATCAAGACGAGCCCTCTTACGTTGGTGGTACTGGAAATTTCGGAGTGCATTCATTGTCTTGCATGGGGTCCCTTTCTTGAGTACTTGACACAGATATTCCTCAGCAACTGAAATCTGAGCTTCCATGTCACAAGTGGGTTTGCCAAACTGTTGCAAATACATCTCTGGTTTTGCATTCAATGCAGAATATTTGGTGCCTACTTTACTAGTGTAGTCACACCCAGTCAGGACGTGAACTGCTGGGAGAATTTTACATAGATCTCCTCCAAGTCGCATTGCCAAAGTGTGCACTGGGATGAATCTTGAGGAATCACCAACCCCTGCTTTAACCCACAGTTCACAAAGACCGGACAGCTTCATTTGATCCCAATAATGCAGCATCAGGACTAGAATATCAGTGTCTGGAGAGAGCACTGTGATTGATTTCATATCCTTTTTCACCAAATGACCGGCATGTGGAATAGTTTTGTCATCTGCTTCTTCTAGGTTTGTATTTAATTCCCTACATTCTGATATTAACCCTGTGATCGAGGAATAGCAAGAAGTTGTTTCTGATCCGGCAAACTGACTAACTACAATCTCCACATTTGGGAAGAGATCATTTGCTTGCCTTAATGCTTCCTCGTGGAGTAGTGACTGCACCTTCAACTTGTTGTTTTTTGAAGGCCAAAATCTATCCATATCTGTAGGTAATGGGAGTCTCCCTTCTGATATCATGGAGTTCAATGGGTGCATTCTTCTCACGTCGCCTCCTCTCTGAATCTTTGATGGATTTTTCTAGGTATGAATCAAACACTAAGTCAATTCTATGAGGATACTTTGCTGACATTTTGGTGTATTTGAGCAAAGCGTCAGTAAACTGACCAAAGTTTGAATGCTGCTTTGTTCTAATTCTATGTACAGCTGCCATCACATCAAGTATGTATCCAGTCTGTGTTGATTCTGGACATGGTGTTCTTGAGTCCTCCTTGATGAGGCTCTTTTCCAACTCTATTACCAGGGTGCTTTTTCTTGCCCGGCTCATCAGGCCATCTGCATCATCAAAGAGCGGAGATGTAGATGATAAGTCATACTCGAGAATTTCTTCCATTTCCCTTCCACGAGCCTTAGCAACCTCTAGCATTTGTCCATCATGATTATGTGATGACTTTGGACGGTTCTTCAATGCCTGAGTTTTGTTATAGAGTGATCGGAATGTCTTGAGGTTTGTTCTATGGATTGGCTCACCAAATCTTACAGTCTTCTCGACCAATCTTTCTCTCCTGAATTTTTTATAGGCAGCTTCACCAATGGCTTGAACATTCAACATTTGTTTTCGGATGTCCTCTGTCATTATTTCTCTGGTTAGGATATTGTGCAGCTTAGGTTCAGGTGTTGGTACGATGAAAGGGTTCTCGGTTCTCTCAATAACGGTCAGAATGGACTGAATGTTCCTTTCGTCATTTTCGGTCGTAGCTGTATTGAATGCCCTATTGACATCTAGGTCATATGACGCCATCTGAACTCCACTCAGTTCCCGATACAAATTTGTTACTGCCAGCATTTCATGGTAAATCAGCTCCCACCGTGCCACATACTGCTTTTGTCTTGTTCTACCAATAATCCCAGATGCACTCTTCTGAGACTTTTTGATTGTCTGTTCCAGTGCCATATCAGCTCCAACTGCCTTGAATTTCCCTGGGGTTCGTTTTACCACAAATTTCCCATAATTGAATGCTTCATATACTTCAGGGTTAGTTTCTGGTAGCTGATGCATATCCTCCAAATACAATGAACACCATCGTAGATAGTTGGTCGAGTCAAAAGCAGCGAATAGTGGGAGAAGATCTTGTATTGCCTGTAGTTGAAGAGTCCAGTTACCCTCACGGTCACTTCGTAAGAGATTTTCAACTTTGGACATCAGCAAAATGAATGTATCCCAGTACTGGAAGGTTTCACTCTGTGCCTTGCGGACTTGGATGAATTTATCAAAGGCACCAATAAGATTTTCACAAGTTCCCTGGAATTGCTGCAGGGCAGTCACACTCAACTGGCTTGATTTTTCCCTTACTTTAGATTTCATGTTCTGAATAACTTCTAGCTCTTCTTTATACTTGTGCAAGCTATCCTCCTCCTTCAGAAACTCAACCCACTGTAACCGGCTCAAAGCTTCTTTTAGCATTTGCATTCCCTTCAATGATCTGGCATAGTACTTTGCATTCATCACAGAATCAACAACATTTGGGCCAAATACATTACTTTCTGTGAGAATTCTCTCTGCACCACTTCCTTTCAAGTATTTTCCAAGGCATCCCAGAGCCACTTTTGTCATATGAAATGACCCTAGGCAAAGTACAATGTTCTTGAACTCACTTGGGCGAAGAAGCTGTAGGTGACGCGCAATGCGATACACACCCTCATCACATGTTATTGGCAATGCTGACTGATCAAGGTACCCAAGGAATCCCTGAAGATTCATCATTGCAGTGTACACAACATCATACCTTGTGACAGGATGGGGTAACACGGGGAGGAAGCCAACCCTTTTACACTGTAGGTTTTCTAAAGATAATATTGAGTTTGTTGCACTCCATGTTGGCATTTTCTGACATTTGGGTTTGGTACACACCTGCTTTGAGCCAAAGTCCCCAAAGTCCAATCTAGCCAATAACCAGGCAGTATCTCTTGTTCGTACATCCTGAGTGAGTCACTGGAACTTTGTAATTTTCTGGGAGGTCAGGCTTTTTGGCAGGTTTGTAAAACTCCTTCAACTGTTGGCACTTCAAGTTTGCCTGAAATGACTTAGGACCATGAATAACTCCAGCTTCAGATACCTTGGGTTTCCTTTGATGAGATGTGCTGTCATCCTGAAACACAACAGTGACTGTGTCATGGGTCCCTTCCATCCCTGACAGAGTCGCTTCAGCATGATCAAAGTTATCAATGGCAGCTGTTGTGAAGACTGATGTGTCAAAATGACTGGGGAATGGAATAATTTACTCTTCATCACTAGCAACGATGAACATTGCCATATCGTTATGGAGGCGAGCAAGCTCATCATAGCTAGAACATAATCCAAATCTGTTGAAACTAGTGATTAATGTTGCACTTTTGCAGTTATCATAAATGGCTTGTGAATTCATTATGTGCAAGGGTGTACGCTTTCTACCACCATGGAGAACATGATACATGATTTGGAATAGGCTCTGGATTTGTCTGACTTTAGTTGGGGATACAGTTGGATCATCAGCGGTGATTCCATCCTCCGACTTGGGTTCTTGGTCCTTATCCGTATTTACCTTGCAGGCATTAAATGCATGACAATCAAAGTTAAACAGGTGGCCAAAGAATCTGAGCAGGGGTTCTGGGATTACTGTACTATTCCATGCCACTTTTAAGTCATTTGCATCACAAAAACGATCTGTCAAATCAAAATCAACTGACTTCAAAGACTGTCTAAGTACTTCAGCACACTCCCGGATAGGGTCTGTAGATCGTATTGTTTCAACTAATGATTCTTGGGTGACACTTGCACTGAAGAACAACAAAGATCTGTTCGTCTGTTTTGGCAGAGAGAACTTAACTTTATCCCCAAAATGATTAATAAGAAGTACCTTGACCTCTTGATTTGTGATGTTACTTGAAGGGATCTTTTCATTCATACGATTTCGAACATAACTAAGTTCCAAACCCTCACTGTCAGACAAACGTATTTCAATCTCTCTTATAACCTCTAACCAGGCTTCCTTCTTTGTGCTCACTGAACCTCCCTTGATTTAAGCATGCACGTTCATACTCAACCAAATATCTATTGATGCACCGTTTATGACACAATAAATCTGCACCATAAACAGACTTTACGTCCTGAAGGTCACAGGTTCTTCTGTATACATCATCCTGCAGAAAACCGTTGACTCTAGGAATTTAGCTGCTCTGTCTTTCTCTGAAATCCGATATTTTTCAATTACACCGTGGCACTTAATTTTCCCACATATCACGCAAGTCTTTCTATATTGAGACAAAGAAATTTGCCCACTGTGAGCTGCACGAGGGGTGCTCTTGGATCTAAAGTGACGAACAGATGCTGATTTAACACTGCCTCCTGCATCTTCTCTATTTGGGCTGTTAGATTGCCTTGCCTCAATTTTCTTAAGAGTTTTTTGCAAGGTGTAGGTCTTATAGCATTTGTTATTCGTGTGATACACAAAATTATCCTCGCCAATCAATTTTAATCTCTTGTAAACACAGTCATTTCTTATTTCTGCTGCTTCCCTGATCCTCTTTCTTCCATTTTCACTGCTTGAAGTTTCTTGGGCTGATGACTGACATATTATACACTTGGAGATGTCAGAATTTGCAGCAGACGATCCAGGCCCACTTAACTTCACAATTTTTGCAGCCATGGTTCTTCAACAACCTGGAATAAATAATTTCAATCAATACTTATCCCTTGAAGACAAAATATGTTAAATCAAACATTATATAATGCTCAGTACACATTCAAAACATATCTGAAAGCAAATAATAGAGACTAGAACCCATTCACATTTTCCAGATACAAATGGCTATCTTTATGTGTTTTTAGAGATTGACTTTTTCTCACTTTGCACCTATGCTATATTATGTGTAATAATGAAACAATGGTTGTTGTAATATGTCTACTGAGGTCCAAAGTAAAGGATTTTACTTAGAATTAACAACAATAATCTTGCATTTGAGTAAAAGAGACGAATATTGCTATGCTACTCAAATTTTAAGAAAACTTAAAATTTCATGACCTTTTGACCTCTGCTGACCTACATATAAAATTTAATGTCATGTGTTATATATCATCTGGTAGAGCATTCAAAGACGAACATTTTGAGTGGTCATTCAATATTTTTACGTGTTTCTGGATGGAATTATGAAGCATTGAATTGTCCTCATCTCAAATTTTGAGTCAAGTTTTTGTCACAATTACCCAATACATATCCCTGAATTTCTGCCAATTGACCATCATGCCAAAAGTCTACCCTCGTTTTTATGATAGCCCAGATGGTCTACTTCATGAATTTGAGGACGAACTTAGGGTACAAAAAAAATCTACGGGAACCCCCTCAGCCGATTACTGCCTATTACTGCCAAATGTTCATGATCAACAACATATTTCTGTCTCAGATCTTAGCAATTAGTAATCAAAATAGGGGCACAGGAATTTACCGTCAGCTAAAAATA
Source organism: Paralithodes platypus (assembly GCA_032716605.1). NCBI lineage: Eukaryota > Metazoa > Arthropoda > Malacostraca > Decapoda > Lithodidae > Paralithodes > Paralithodes platypus. The sequence goes on along the minus strand of CM064491.1, from coordinate 19,774,461 downwards.
AACGGACCATAACTATAGTATAAATAGGGCTGAGTAAACACTATATGAGGAAGAGCACTTTAACCCTTTGAGTACCAGCGACGTGTGTTATCTTTTATTCTAGCTAAATTTAGACGATACTATACAGCTTAGGAAGGGTCTGCGGTAGTTAAAAGGATTAGTTGAGATAGTTTGAAGTCATATTATTGCTAGATGTCCTTCCTAATCTGAATAAAATCGTCTTATAGTTGCCACTATACAATGAGAAAGACGTCACCGGTACTGTATGGGTTAATAACAAACGTTTCGCTTAGAGTTTCATCGTTTGACCAGATGAAGCTCCAAGCGAAACGTTGTCAATAAAGTTCTCGTATATTTATATTTATTCTATCAAATTTTCCGAGTTTATTTTGATCTAAAATATAGTTTTTGTCTGCCCTGATGGTAGTTTTTGTGGTTATGATGTGGGTAGTGGTGGTGGTAGTTGTGGTAATTGTAGGAAATGTGGTAGTTGTGATAGTTACAGAAGGACCCGCATCTTAATAATGATTCATTTACTTACTTGACTATATCCTTCACATGCTACCTCTCTCTCTTCTAGTCTCTCTTTTATGTATATACTTGTTGTTGTTGTTGTTGTTGTTGCTATGGGGATCAGATCGGCAGTGGGTAAGACAAACAGATTTGTAGTCGTATATTTTGAGATAGTGATTTGTAATTAGGCATGCTGATAGATTTGACCCATCAAACGCCCTGTGCCAACATAGAACTAGAACTGCATGTTCAAACCTAAGATAACCACGGTGTCCTATGGTGAACAAGTTATTATTATACCATGAACCAGCCAACTTGACAATAATAATGATTGCCCACTTGCGAGTTTCATGCTATAAGAAAGTTAGAGTTGTGGATATCGATATTACCAGCTAAAATACGGTCGTAGTACACCCGAATACCACAGAAACGAGCCCAGGTGGTTATGAACCGGAGATTTGCTGCGGATCCTTTCTGGACGGAAGCCCTCTCTAACTATGACGGCGCCACACACACACACACACACACACACACACACACACACACACACACACACACACACACACACACACACAGACATATGTTTCGAACCAATAGTGACGACTGTCAGTGTCATGTATAATAATTATCGTGCTCGTATTATGCAACGTATTCAAATATTGATAGTATAAATAAAGTAGGTGTGTAGTTTTCGCATTACCAAAAAAAAAAAAAAAATGCATACGCAACTCTGCGACCTAGAATTCTGCAAATAGTATTGAATCTCTTAGGTAAAATCGGTTCATATACGGTATATATATAGATATCTATACTAAATGTTTTTTTATACTCACAGCCGGACTTGAACCACCGACAGTCAGAACAACCCATACTTTAATCCACTATACCACAGCGTGATAGAGGTTACTTGTGTGTAGTTTATTAAAGCATGGACACTCGTCCTTACTGTTGGTGGGAGTATATATATATATAATTACATTTATGATCACATTGAATCTTAACCATTGGAATATTTATCTATAATAAGGTCAGCGTAACACTATTTTGTAGCATTTTGAATATGGTGTAATTCAAATTTAAACTATAAATAAGAAAGAAATAGTGACCATAATCTGTGACCTTCAACATTCACCGTGACCTTTGAATAACATAAACACAAAGTTTGGACAATCGTTGCATTGACCAACCAAATTTGCCAGCAAAATTTGGTGACGATACGTAACCCGTTCAGTACAGTCCTGTCGGTTTCATTTCATACTGGATATTAAGACGATTTTATTTAGTTTATGAAGGGCCTCCATAAAATTAGCAGGCTTTCAACTATCTTAATTAACCCTTTTTACTACCACAGATCCTTCATAAGGTCCACAAAATCGTCTAATTATAGCTAATATACAATACAAATGACGTCACCGGTACACAAAGGTTTAAACAGTTTAGGAAGAGTTTAAAGAAAAATATTAACACTCTTCTTTTGTTCTTTGACCTTGACCATTAACCTCAAGTATTATATATATACTGTATATGATTGAAATATATATTATTTAAGTAAAATGCAACTAACAGTCGTCAGCTTATTGAAAATTGAGTATTTGTTTATGATGAAGGTTAACTTTCGACCTTGGCCTGTGACCTTGACCTTTATGTAGGATTATATTTTTGTTTGCTTTGATGTAACCTTAGAAAATCAAATAAGAGTGTACAATGTCATTAAAGATCATCAGTTAGTTTCAGAGGTATTATAGGAATAGTTGACCTTGACATTTGACCTTCATCTTGACCTTCATGATGTCTGAAAATTTAACATTTAAATTTTCCCTTAAAGTACAACTGTCTCAACGAATTTTGTGAAGTTTACATGAATAGTAAAGAAATTAGCATATTAACCTTATATTTGAACTTGACCTGTGACCTTGACCTATCAAATGGAATTATGTTTATTCTTGTATGAACTTGGTCTAGGCATTCCGAATATGCATGTTATGCCTAATGAGAATCTTACATTAAATAGGAAATACTAGTAAAAATCATATTTCGACCTTTAACCTTGACCTTCGACCTTAGAATTTCTTATCAAGGATTTAGTTAGCTTAACAGCAATGTTCGTATTAACTAGCGTTATGAATACGATGTAATTCGTATAAAAACTTATTGATTACAAATAGTGATCATATACTGTGACCTTGACCTTTGACCTTTGACTTATAATAAAATACATATATTTGGATGTTCGTCACATTGACCAACTGAATTTGTTTGTTTAATTTGTTGACAATACCTTAAACAGTCTAGTAGGAGTTTAGGAAAAATAACAAATACTCTTGTTTTGACCTTGACCTCTGACCTTACTATTACAATAGTTATGTGAAATTTGATATATATGATATTTAAGTAATAAGCCATAACACATAACAATTTTCCAAAATTTGAGTAATCTTTTTTAATAAATAATAAAAGTTGACCTTTGACCTTCACCTGTGACCTTGACCTTTATGTAAGAGTACATTTTTGTTTGCATTGACATTCCCCATGAAAATCAAATAATCTTGCCTAATTTCATTAAAACCCATCAATTAGTTTCATATATATTAATAGAATAGTTGACCTTGACCTTTGACATTTATCTTGACCTTTATATGTCTCAACATTTATTATTTTCATTTTCAGTTAAAGTGCAACTATCTCACCAAAATGTGTAAAGTTTGCATGCAAAGTAAAGAAAAGAGCATATCAACCTATTATTTGACCTTGACCTTTCATATGGAATTGAATAGTTTCTTGTATGACCTTGGCCTAGGTATTCCGAATATACATGGTAAGCCTAGTGAGACTATAACAGTTATTATAAGAAATACTAGTAAAAAAACTATTTTGACCTTTGACCTTGAACATTGACCTTACCCTATATAATATTTGTCAAAAAATTAGGCAATACAAAATCAAACTTACCAGTAACTTGTAGTGAAAATTAAAACATTTGAATAAAAACTAAAAATAAATAGTATAAGTTGACCTTATAATAATAATAATAATAATTAACGGTTTATTGAGAGATGCAGCTCGGGAGCTGAAAATATACATAGAAACAAATAAGGTATAGGATGTATCACATACAGCGTACTCTTAATATGAACACATGTACTAAAATCAAACACAAAATGCAGATTTAATATATACACCCCATGTACAAGCTTACAGTATTATGTGTACGTATATTTATATATACTCACACACACAATTAAAGACGGGGGGGGTGCATATAAGGTGTAATTAAATTATTATGAATTTATAAAATTAACAATTGTTGGAATGGCGCTGTTTTTGTAGCGGTCTGTCCGGGGAGCTCTGATAGGGATTAGTCGGTTGTGGTGGCAGACAGCTCATTGTGGGGGAGGTGCTTCGGCGGGTAGAAAGTGTTGATGTCTTGGGTTGTTCAGCAGTTTAGTGCTAAATTGCTGGAGTTGCTGTTTGTGGAGGTCTGATACGGTGGAGAGGTTAAGTAGAGTGATTTCGTCTTGATAGTGTGTGTAGTTTGGTCCTAGGATTATCCTCAGTGCTCTCTTTTAGATTTTCTCTAGTTTACCTTTCTGTGTTGAATTAAGTGAGGAGGACCAAACAAGCGATGCATAGCAGAGCTTAGGTAGGATGAATGTGTTGTATAAGTGTATCATGTCATTGGTGGGGACTCCTAGCTTCTTTAGTGTACGTAACATATGTAGTCTGAATGATGATGATGAGACAGAAGAATTTACAAGTGGATCCCACTGTAGCTTGTCATGAATGAGGATGCCCAATAATTTGATAGAGTGGACCACCTGAAGGGTATGATTGCCAATCTTAAGTGTAGATGGGGGGATAGGTTTTGAGGCAAGGTTGAAATGCATGACTACCGTTTTATTTTTATTTATAGTGATGTAATTTTCGCTGGTCCATGTCAGTAAGGTGTCAAGAGTTGATTGAAGACTGTTGTAGTCTGGAGCTATGTTGTTGATAGATGTGGCTATGGTAGTGTCATCGACAATATGAACTGTAGTAAGTACTTCACTATCGACCAATCTAATTACACGCGGGGAAACGGTTGCAAAATTATTGGTAAATCTTTTAACTCGCACGAATCTAAGAATTTCTTCTTCAATCGAGTTGTCAACTTGTGGAATGGGCTTCCCCGAGACGTTATAGACTGCAGCACCGTTGATTCATTTAAATTCCGCCTAGACAAATATCTCGCATCAAACCCGCGACTGACTGCGTTTGTAAATGAATAACTTTATCCTCCCCTCAGTTACTAACCCATATGTCCCCTACTAACTTCCTAGTCCTGCCACGTTAGTGGCAGGGCAGTAGTTCCCTTTCCAATGTTCCCTTACCCACTCTAAACCACTGTTTGGACACTTGATCCTCAGTGTTTTGGAGGACAAGCAACCTAGAAGGGTCACTAGATCTGTTGTTGCTTGATTTCCTTTGTACTCCTTTGTACTCCTTTGACATACTTTCAGCAGTGTCTAGTGTCTTGAATGGCATTGTTAGTCAGTATGAGAAAACAAAATGGGCCCATGTGTGTACCTTGAGGGAGACCGCAGGTAAGAATTTGAAAGGAAGAGGTATTGCCTTGGAATCTGACGGCCTGTTGGCAGTTGTGGAGAAAGTCTGCCAACCAGGAGACAAGATTCTCACGGAGGCCAAGTTGTAGAGATTTAGTGATGATTGTGGTATGATCTAGTAAGTCGAAAGCCTTGGTGAAATCAATGAAAACTGCAGTAACTGAGGTGGTACGTTTGTCGAGATTTTTGTGAATGAAATCGAGGAAGTTGATGAGGTAGCGAGAGGTGGAAGAAGATTTTATTTTACCATATTGGCGTGGGTCTAGTTGGCCAGATATATCAGAGTAAGCCCATTCAGCTGCAAAGCTTTCACAAATCAAACTTGGGATGGGAGTAATAGCAATGGGCCGTAGTTCGTCAAGGGATTTTGGATTGGTTGATTTAGGTATTGGGGTGATGGTGAGTGTTTCCAATCTGAGGGGGACATAGATTGATGAAAACTAGCATTTATAATGGAAGTAAGAGGTAAGGATAGTTCAGGGGCAAACTCCTTATAGAGGCGGATTGGTAGATCTAGTGGTGTAGAGGAACGTTTGAGTTTCAGGTGTTGGAGACGGTAGCAGACTTGATACTCGTATACAGTTGGCAGAGGGGCAGGAGCAGGGAGGTAAGCCGGGAGTAGGTTGTGATTAAGTTTGGGTAGTTGCTGGCAACTGGGTAGTTGCTGACTTGTGACCTTGACCTTGATTACATTTTTTGTTCATTGACATTGCCCAGGGAAATCAAATAAGCATGACTAATTTAATTAAAACCCATCAGTTAGTTTCATATATATATATAGAATAGTTGACCTTGACCTTGGCCTTCATGATATGTCTCAACATTTATTATTTTCCTTTTCATTTAAAGTGCAACTATCTCACCAATTTTGTTTTAAGTGTGCATGAAAAGTAAAAAAAATAGCATTTTGACATTTTATTTGACATTGACCCGCGACCTTGACCTTTCATATGGAATTGTATAGTTTCTTAAATGACCTTGGCCTAGGTATTCCAAATATACATGGTAAGCCTAGTGAGAATATAACAGTTAGTATAAGAAATACTAGTAAAACCTTATTTTGACTTTTGACTTTGACTTTTGACCTTACCCTTTAGAATATATGTCTAACATTTGTGTAATACGATATCAAAGTTACAAGTTACTTGTATGGTGAAAATGAAGATATTTGAGTGAAAAACTAAAAATATATAGTAAAAGCTGACCTTTGACCTTGACCTGTGACCTTGACCTTTATGTAAGAGTACATGTTTTGTTTTATTGACATTGCCCAAGAAAATTAAATAAGCATGCCTAATTTCATTGAAACCCATCAGTTAATTTCATATATATTAATAGAATAGTTGACCTTGACCTTCGTCTTGACCTTTATTATGTCAACATATAGTATTTTCCTTTTCATTTAATGTGCATCTATCTCACCAAATGTTGTGAAGTTTGCATGAAAAGTAAACAAAATAGCACATTGACCTTTTATATCACCTTGACCTGTGACCTTGACCTTTCATATGGAATTGTATAGTTTCTTGTATGACCTTGGCCTAGGTATTCCGAATATACACGGTAAGCCTAGTGAGAATCAAACATTTAGTATAAGAAATACTAGTGAAAAACTTATTTTGACCTTTGACCTTGATCTTTGGCCTTACCCTTTAGAATATTTAACTAAAATTTGTGCAACACGATATCAAGGTTACCAGTAACTTGTATAGTGAAAATGAAGATATTTGAGTAAAAAGTAAAATATATTGTAAAAGTTGATCTTTGACCTTGACCTGTGACCTTTATGTTAGAGTATTTTTTTGTTTTCATTGACATTGTCCTGGAAAATCAAATAAGCATGCCTAATTTCATTAAAACCCATCAGTTAGTTGCATATATATTAATAGAATAGTTGACCTTGACCTTTTTCTTGACCTTTATGATGTGTCCAAATGTATTATTTTCCTTTTCATTTAAAGTGCAACTATCTCACCAAATTTTGTGAAATTAGCATGAAAAGTAAAGAAAATGGCATATTGACCTTTTATTTGACCTTGACCTGTGACCTTGACCTTCATATGGAATTGTACAGTTTCTTGTATGACCTTGGCCTAGGTATTCCGAATATACATGGTAAACCTAGTGAGAATCTAATAGTTAGTATAAGAAATACTAGTGAAAAACTTATTTTGACCTTTGACCTTTGACCTTACCCTTTAGAATATTTACCTAAAATTTGGTCAATACAATATTAAGGTTACCAGTAACTTGTATAGTGAAAATGAAGACATTTGAGTAAAAACTAAAAAATATGAAATATAGACTTATTTTTAACCTTGACCTTTGACCTTAACCTTTAAGGTAAATGGAAAATTTCTTTTTTACTGACCTTCGCATTGACCAAATGGATATACCTGTGAAATTTGGTGGAAATCCATCAAACGGTCTAGGAGGAGTTTCCGGACAGACAGACGTACGACGACGACGACAGACAAGCTGACTGGTGGTGCACAGTATACGGGCGGGATCTGTGTGCGCAATACCACTTTGCTTCGCAGAGTTGATAAAATACTTGCATTGTTTTTAGTTTTGTTTTTTTATTAAGATTCAGACGAAACACTACCAAACCACCCAAATGAATGCAATGGTTTTCTGTGTGTGTGTGTGTGTGTTAGAAGTCATCTGTAGTCGTTACGATTAAATACATTATTGATATACCGTTCACCCATGTCAGTCTGAGCATAGTGGCCGAAAATGATGCTTCTCCACGCCACAAAAGGCCGATTTTATAGTATTACATTCTTTCTAAGCATCTGAGTAAGTATATAAAAATATGCATGGACTGTCCTGTCCTGTATGATTTGAACCCAGGTTAATCGCGCTTGTAGAATATCTATGCTGGCGTTAGACAAATGCACGCCGTAATGTTAGAAAGATGACACACACACACACACACACATCTGAAACCTTATGCAATAGCTGGGTGATTCGGAAGAGTCTCGATGATTCTTAATTTCATAAAACGTATGGGGATACTCATTCGTGTCCCTGTTGAATGTAAATGTTGGAGGAAATACAATTCAATAAACAATACATATTGTCATTAATACTTTTAATGATTCCGTAACATTAAAAGAGCAAGTAAATTATCATACATGATACGCTGAGAACCTAGCCTCTTTGGTTCGAAACGTGTGTTCGTGCATGTGTGCGACCCCGTGATAGAGTGGGCTGCCGTCCAGAAAGGGTCCACTACAAATCTCCGGCTCATACCCACCTGGGCTAGTTTCTGTGGTATCCGGATGTACATATATAAATACATATATTCAAATTAATCATACTTTCTATCCATCAGAAACCTACATTTGTATTTCTTATTTATATCGATGTTATCTGCTCCAACTTCCTTATAGCCTGAAACTCGCAAGTAGTCAATTAAGTACCACGATCTCACAGCCCCTTCCTGGACAAAACCAACGTTTAAAGGCTTTGATGGGGCGCTATTTAATTGGCGCGCTTACAGTACTGAAACCACCAACCTACCATACATTATCTAACTCCTTTGATTGATGGCTAAATATGGGCCATAAAGATCATCAACAATTCTTAAATTTTTATCAGGTCCTATCAGTGTCAATAAAGGGGATATATATAATTATATATATATATATATATATATATATATATATATATATATATTTTTTTTTTTTTTTTTTTTTTTTTTTTTTTTTTTCCAAAGACATCCATCAAGCAAATAAATTTGTGATTTTTTTTTTTCGGTAGAAAAGTGCCCTGGCCGAAAGCCGGTTTTTCCTAAAGATTATCAATTGAAGCTTTGAGATGTTCGGTACTTTTTACGTCGCTCTATAATCTTTATGATGACAATGGAGCTTCAAGGTGTTGGTTGCTTCCTTTCTGCCACACTAGATGACGAAACCTTATTTAAACAGGTCTCTTGATTTGGAGGGAGCAGCTATATGGTCGTTCACAGCATCTTCTATGCTATGAAGTGGTGAAAATATAAGGGGTATTTTCTTGACGTGTTGGTATAGCCAGGATATTTGTAGAACCACAGTAACAAACAGATCACCTTAGAAAACCCCCTGACGTTTGGCGTAAACTTGAACTAAGGTCCTTTATGGTTTGTAGTCTACCATGCTATCCACTGTGCTATCGCCTCCCCCAACACTACACTATCACAACTACCACCATCACTACTACAACTATCACCATCACTACCACAACTACCACCATCACTACCACAACTACCACCATCACTACAACAACTACCACCATCACTACCACAACTACCACCATCACTACAACAACTACCACCATCACTACCACAACTACCACCATCACTACCACAACTACCACCATCACTACAACAACTACCACCATCACTACCACAACTACCACCATCACTACCACAACTACCACCATCACTACCACAACTACCACCATCACGTTCGCTGAGCTCAACCAATCATTTGACACGAAGATGCGGGTACCAACATCGAGAGAGAGAGAGAGAGAGAGAGAGAGAGAGAGAGAGAGAGAGAGAGAGAGAGAGAGAGAGAGAGAGAGAGAGAGAGAGAGAGAGAGAGAGAGAAGGGGGGAGGGGGGTTATTAGTAAGATTAAGATTATATTAAATAGCTGAGTGTAATATGTTTATTGATTTAATTAGATAGGTGTTTCCTTGTTAGATAGGCATGATTAGATATTGTAGATATATAACAAGAGAAAGTCAGATAAAACAGTAAATGATAAAACCTATATTTGCTATATCATCATCATCCCCAACGCCTTGTTTCCTCCTGGGAAACCCCCGCTAAATGATGGTCATGCCAGTAACTCCTTTAGCTATCTAGACATGCTTCTTTTGCCCGTGCCATAATGCCCATTCCACTATGTGGAAGTTTTTCCTCAATATGTTTTTCCACTTTATTTTCCCTTACCATAGGTGGTCTTCCACTACTAATTGTTCCACTCACCTAACTCGCATGTAACTTTCTTGGTATTCAGTCCTCATCGATTTTCTGAACCTGGGCATACCACCTCAAAGTACTTCTCCTTATCCATTCAACCATTCCACCTTCAATGCCCAAAGCATGCTGTTCCATTCCAAAATACTCGTACACTTCCCTATTACTTTCCAATTCTTCAATACTCATATTAATTTTACAACTTTTCTCATGTTCTTTCTTGATTCTATATTTTGCCTTTAAGTCCGTGACGACTCTGAAGTTCTTCTATATTTTCTGCCAACAGGACTGTATCGTCCACATATAGGCATGTTAAAATCTTCCACTCTTTTCCCTCCGATTCCAGCCTAGCTTCTATACCCAGTGATCTTGGCCTACATTCTTTAATCACTCCATCCATGTATATATTAATTTAAGCAACCGAGATGACATGGCACATCCCTGTCTTATTGTTTTTTTTTTTGTCTATGTGAGTGAAGGAGACAAAGGCAAAGCTGCCTGTAACGAGTGTCTCTCCCAAAGTTGAAAGAGTGACAGAGTCAAATTCAAGATAAGTTAAAGAGTCAAAATGCCTGGACATAATGGAGTTTGAAGCAGTTTAATTCATAGGATAAGGGCAAGACAGATTGAGTGAGAGAGTTTCACAGCTTATTTTTTGAGTAGAAGAAAGACAGAAAAGCAATTCACTCTTGGGTTAGAGAGTTGGACAGAATAGGGATGGGAGTATGTTGAAAGGCCGGTGCCCCCCCACTCTCCGTAAGGGAGGAGGTATATACTGAGAAAGCTCTGAAGAACACTGATTACTGAATTAGCTGTAGAAGAGTGAGAGAGATGCAACATTGCAGCTTGTAGAGAGAGATTATACAGAATTATTTAGAGGAGGTGAATTGATGAGATCAAATGTTTTTGACTCTACCCTTTCGAGAAGTGCAGTATGGGTTGAACCTCCCTACACATGCGAACAATACTCGATACATGGGTGCACTGTGCCCCTATACAGAGCAAGAAGCTGTGCGGGGTTGAAGAACCCATGGAGATGGTTGAGCACACCTAACTTCTGGGAAGCTGTTTTAGCAAGAGTGGTAATAATGATCTTTCTAAGAAAGGCCAGAGGAGCAAGACACACCAAGAAAGATGAAGAGTTTGATATGTATATTGTTGAAGTAAAAGGGATAGACGTGTGGAAGTTCTTGACAGGTAGATAAATGGAGAAATTGGGTTTTCTAAGCATTGAAAGCAAGATTTTCTCTGCCCCAACCGAAATAGTTGATAGTTGATAGATGTGAGTTTTTTAGTATTTGCATGCTGGTTCATTGTGGATAAGTGTAGTCCTTCCGACGCTATCTTGGCATTTTGATGGCAACATTCTAAGCTCAAGTTGATTGGCTGTAGGCAGTTGTGATTGATTTCGTCAATTTTATACATCCTTTATCTTATATTAACCATACATGTTATTTGTATAGCTTTTCTAGTATAGGTATTGGGCATTTCTGTTATACAATCACATCCACATGGGTTATTTAGATGGATATGAACTTGCATGATAAAAATTACAAGTGAATCTATTTGTATACTCAACTTCTGTCACACATTCAAAGCAGCTGTTTAAATAGCTAACAAAAATATTTAGTTCACATCTAATTTGGCTATCTTAATTGTTACATATATATATAGATATATCATCTATTATCTTAACTTATCCTCTTATACATACATATATACTAAATATTTTCGTTAGCATTTTAAATAGCTTCTTTGAATGCGTGCCTATATTAAATTTTGAGTTTGCATGTACAGTAGATTCACATGTCATTATTATCATGCAAACTTCTATCCAATTAAATATCTCATGTGGATGATAGTGTACAACAAAAATGCCCAATACCTATACGAGAAAAGCTATCAAACGTATTGTTGAAGGTCAATATAAGATAAAAGAACGGATCTGACAAAATCGAAGACACCCACATCAGCTGGAGCTAAGGATGTTGCCATCCAATTGACCCTACCAGAAATTCTTGGGAGTTGCCGCGCCTGCCTGATACGTTGTTTTGTACAGTAAGCGACCTGGGCCCTTTAAATGGCGATATCCTGCAGTTCTTCACCCTCCCTCTCCATCAATAATTCTTAATTATAAGCTATATGTCGTACTTTCTATAGCTGACACACATTACAGTCATTGTATATTGATGTTCATTATATTTTAAAGTCACCCATAATATTTATATCTATTTATTTATATCTATAAGGAAGAAGATATTTTCGCGCTTTTTTGTTATGATAGATAATCATCCTTATAATTTTGTTTTTAGTAATCTCTTGCTACATATGGACATTCCCACAACTACCATACTATATAAGCACTTAGTGTAGTCATCTAGTATATAGTAAAAACATGCAGAATTGTAATAAATCGTGATATACTTTGCATAGCCTAGGTGCTGAGTATTGTTGATGTCGACAGACGTAGCTCTGTCGCTACTTCGGAAGCGTCCACCAGAGGTCTCCGGTGAATTCCTGGTAGGGAGAATTGTCCTTGAATAGTGACAGGTAGAGCCATCAGCATATGAGTGGAAAAGACTAGATGTACAGTTAAGAAGATCATTAATGAATATTAGAAAGAGAACTGGAGACAGGACAGAGCCCTGAGGAACACCGGAGTTGAAAGGTTGAGGAAGTGAGTGATGGCCTTCCACAATTGCAGCTATGGAAAGGCCAGAAAAGAAATTAGAGAGGAAGGCGTAGATAGAGGGATAGAAACCTAGAAACCGAAGGATGATAATTTGGAGATAAGAAATTTGTGCTAGACTCTATCGAAGGCTTTCGATATGTGTAGCCTAGGTCTCGCCGAAGTCTTGAAAGGAAGATGACCAAGAATTAGTAGACCGGTCTTGCAGGAAACCACACTGACGATCTGAAAGTAGATTACGGGAAGACAAATGCTTAAAAAAAATGAATTAAGAATAATTTACAAAACTTTAGAGATGCAAGAAATGAGAGCAATTGGACAATAGTTACAGCGTTGAGAGCGATCACCCTTCTTTGGGACAGGTTGAATGAGAGCAAACTTCCAACAAGAAGGAAAGACAGAGATGAAAGACTTTGCTTAGGCAGGGAGTCAGCACGGAAGAACACCTTTTTAGTGCAACATGAGGAAAACCATGCCGTCTGTACGCCTTCTAAATATTTATCCAGTTTCTTAACCTTTGTGTGAACTATGACACGATTCCATCATTTATTATATTTAAAGTATATAACCCTAACTTTAGTCAATTCAACGCTATAGATCTTGGCTGTTCGATCTCCTAGATCAAAACATTAAGTCACAGAAAAAGAAACTTTTACGTTGTAAGAAGTAATCCGAAAATGCCTTAAATTCTTTAAAATTTTGTGTCTCATGGTTTTATTTGTTTATATATATATATATATATATATATATATATATATATATATATATATATACAGTATACTGTAAATAATAATAAACATACAAATACAATAATTCATTACTTGGTTGATAAATAAATAAATGTAACAGTAAAACGAGTAAATACAAATTGTGCTCTTAAATAAATACAAACAACATAGTTCTTTAGCAAACACGAACAAACCTTTTCTCATTCCCGCTTTTGTTCCTGTTTGTGGAGGTATGTTTTAATACGTCCAGGGGTGAACATATTGTTAATATTGTAAAGGAACCACACCAGTTTTGGATATGATTCTATAAAATTGTTTGATGGTGGGAACAGGAAATATAATTATAGGGATGATGGTACCGTGTGCGTTTGAGTATATTGTATTTACGTGCGTGTGTGTGTGTGTGTGTGTGTGTGAATCATAGCATAGGCAATACTTTTGTTTCTGTCACTGTGACCATTCAAACGAGTACATACTATTATGTGAGTGAGAACAGGTGTGTGTGTTTGTCAGTGTGTGCACTGTGGTTTAAGTGAACTAGTGTAAATTAGAGATCCTATAGTTACTATATGATCTCTAGTGTGTATGCGTGCATGTGTGTATCTCTCTCTCTCTCTCTCTCTCTCTCTATATATATATATATATATATATATATATATACCGGTATATATATATAGGGTGTCTCAGGAGGAAAGGGCATAACTTTGGGAAATGATGAAACAAAGTATTCTAAGCATAAATTGTTCTATAACAAAAAGTCCAAATCTCAACCGTTAACAAGATATTGAAGATTTAATGTTGTGCCTTCCCCCGCATCACTGTAATGGACTCTTCCATGTCAAATAGTTTCCAACTGGTTCATAGTGAGCTAATATGTCCATGATCATTTTGCAACTTACAGAATTACAGTATCTCCATAATAACATGGTAAAATAATTGCAGAAAGATGTAGGTGTGGTAGGCACTAGGACAGCTAGGCCAGCCTTATGGGGAAATACTGAAGAAAATACCATTTTCAACATGTAATAATCTCTATAACAGTTGAGATTTGGAATATTTCTTATAGAACATTTTAGGCTTAGAATATTTTGTTCTATCATTTCCCAAAGTTATGCCCTTTCCTCCTGGGACACCAAGTATATAATTATATATATATATATATATATATATATATATATATATATATATATATATATAGTATAACGGAGAAAACAAACACCTATGCCACTACCACCAAGCAGTTTTCCCACGCATTCCACCATACCCCCGAGGAAGGAAGCCATAACCACCGCACCCCCTCTAACACCCAGCAAGGATATCCGGGTAACCATCCACAACCCTGATGCCATGAGGAAACGAAAAAGTGCATATGAAAGGCAGACCAACAAACGCGTGCATAAACACCTTACTTCCACGCGCCCATCTTCCTCCAAGCTGCATCACCACCATGACAGGGAAGTCAGGAGGGGCTACCCCAACCACCCCAGGGCCTCCTCCCCGCACAGCTGTCCTTCTTACCCGGAGAAGGGACACCAAGAGAAACGCCAAAAGAGATACCGTAAGACTATGACAGGCAAAGTTAAGATCTAGACAGTTGGAAAGCTATTAATTATCCTCACTGGAGAATAAGTTACAGCTGGAAGATTTGGGTTTATAATAAATAGAACACTGATAATACTGGTTATAAAGATCTATTTAGGATTCTTTTGATCTTGGCTCATCAAAGGAATTCGTTATTAGATCCCATTGGGGACAACCTAATATCAGTTCTTCTGCCTCGATTAACCAGGCTTTACTGTCAATAAAGAATGTTTTGACAAGCGTTTTATTGGTAGTAAACCGACCTCTGAAACCTTTCGAATGTTCACGCACTGGCTTGGGTTTTTGAAGGGTAGGGCTGTGCGAGATACTGTAGCTTTTGCATAACGGCACTTTGCTTCTAGAGTCCTTACAGTACGGAATCTCAGGCACTGGTTCTGGGATACGTATACTGTAAAAGGCCCAAAATCACCTCATCCACCAGTCTCTAAAAGACTTGTAACGGTCAGGATAGTTAAGAAACATTGTGTCAAATCAACCCTCTTACGTTAGTCCGATGATATGTTACAGATGCACTGGTATATTGTAACATAACATTTAAGGCCGAACACTCAAGAGTGCTGGAAGGTTCTGCATCAAAACTCTTATAACGGTCAGACTAGTTAGAGAGACAGTATAACTTCGGTATAGCTTCTCTCTACGTTCGCTTGATGATATGTATACGTATGCACTGGTATAACGGAACATAACATTTAAGACCCAACACCCAAGAGTTCTTCATCAAGTTCCATCCGCTGTCCAACATCCACGTCAGGACCACCACCAAGGCCAAGACCCTCACCAGAAGACTACAGAGTGCCTCGTTATATAATACCCAGTGTGACCTCAAAAGAAGTACTAGTAACGTACCTTATTAACACATTACGAGCGGGCCCGTCAGTTTTTTTCCACTGCGCGCCCAGCGTTTTTTTTTTTTACCCTAAATGGCCTTGTTTCCGTGCTCTTTTTCATGCATAAACAAGACCCAGAGCGTAATACAATTATGTATCCCTGAAAGGGCATAAATTGAGCTTTCCAATGACACCAGAACCATCCTTCTACGACCACGCATTCTCTTGCAACGATCGTGCAACACGAGTGCAAAAACCCTAAAATATGGTAATTTCCTTATATAATTCCCTGTGTGGCGAGGTAGGGAGGGTGGATGTGTGTGGAGTAGATGTCAATAGGCGTGCGGGGTCCGTGCCGAGCGGTCATGAGGTAACCTACGCTCCTCCCGTCGCTCGTCTCTCTCTCAGAGCCATTCTTGCTCAAAAATTGCACACGGACTAAAGTCGGGCCTCGCCACGATAGTCCAGGTTTTAGATACGGACTTAAGTCGGGCCCCGATAGACAAGGGTTAAAGGAAGTACATAAGTGATATATATTATTATAAATATGCAGTGTAATCTCCAAGAAGAACTAGTGACACACCTTATTTAAAAGAAGTACTTAAGTTATATATTATTATAAATATGCAGTGTAACCTCCAAGAAAAACTAGTGACGTACCTTATTAAAAGGAAGTACTTAAGTGAATATCTTGATATATTAATATGCTAGTTAACCTAAAAAAGAAGTACTGGTGATGTACCTAATTAAAGGGAAGTACTTAAGTATAATATCTTCATAATATCAATACACAGCGTAAGCTACAGAGAAGTACTAGTGACATACTTTATTAAAGGGAGTACTTAGGTAACATCAACAGTCAGTGTCATAATCGTGAGAGAATAATTGTGGATCCTCGTTCGTGCGTCTATGAACTATACTTATATTTATCTATACCATTATCAATTCAATATCTGTGTGCCTTGTCAATATAATATATGAATGTACGCTGTGTTATATTTACTCTCTATTACCTTTGTGCATGTCTTTATGTGGATTCAACTTCTCCAGTCAAGCAATAACCTACCTAATCAATCCAATCAACCCCAGCAAAAACCTGATATAACAATATATATATATATATATGTGTGTGTACTTACACTAGTTGTATTTGCGGGAGTGAGCATGCTCGTTAATTCCCGCCTCCTGTGTGTGTGTGTGTGTGTGTTTACTGTGGTATAAAATGATGTACTAGTGTGTAACAGGTACCACAGCTGGTATGGTCCCTGTACTACCCACACCTAACTCTCCCACACCTCCCTACCGGTGACTAAGTACAATTAGCTTTGCACTAAGCAGCCTTTACCCTGTGATATTCCCACGGACTTGTACTGTGTCACCTGTACTCTCCCATATTTCCCCCCCCCCCCCCCCCCACACCCCCACTCCTTGCCCTTCTGTCTAGCTCTCGCTCTCGCCCTCTCTCTGTGTATATATATATATATACAGTATATCAAGTATATTTCACAAATGCATGTGAACAACTAAATGTACCTACTTGAAATGTTCCAGAAAATCCCCAGGCCCAGTGGTGGTGCCTGGCGCGGGTTCAAACCCTGGTTAGGGACCTCACTAGGTTTTACCAGACTGGCGCGGTTTCGAACCCTGGTTAGGTACCTCAGTAGGTTTTACCATACTCGCGCGCTAACCCACTGTACTACCACAGACGTACAATAGGATAGCAACCTTGGTTCTTCTTGAAAGAACCAGGTGATAGTCTCCTGGTGGGTTTATTAAACTTCGCCACCAACGACTATGTTACGCTATCCCAAACGTCAACACGGGTAGTTTTGTGGTTGCTGGATTTTTGCGGGTACAGGTTATTACAATACTCCTAGCCGGACTCGAACAACCGACAGTCAGGACGAATGTCTATGCTTTAATCCAAGATACCACAGCGTGATAAAGGAAATTGAACTTCTACCTATATATATTACCGTAAGGAAAAGGGAAATCCTACTTGAGCGTGTATTTCAATTCATACACAAGTCGTACAATCCATATTCCAGGATACCATACAGGGATTTTTACACGTTACCCCACGCAACTTGGGTTACTTTTGTATGAATTGAAATACATTCTCCAAATAGGATTTCCCTCCCCATTAATATTAATAGAAAAAGGTTAAGCTACCTTTATCCAGCTCACTTGTATTTGTGAGTGTATTTGATATATATATATATATATATATATATATATATATATATATATATATATATACTGTATATCGATCTTTTCTCACCTTTGGTCTCCTCCGACCATAAATTTCTCTCTGTCACCTGTCTTATCTCTCCAGTACGGCCACCCGATCCTCCTAGCCGGCGGCGCTTGTGGCACTTTGGCGCTGCTGACTGGGATTCTCTTCGGCAGTACTTCTTTGACTTCCCATAGAATGATTTTTATTTCCGTGGCCGGGGACCCTCGGAGAATGCTGAACGTATTACCGAGGTAATCCTATTGGGCATGGAGGCATACATTCCATTTGCTTTCTCTCAGACTAATGCAAACAAATCTTGGTTTACTCACGCTTGTTCTACTGATGTCCGCAATAAGGAGGAAGCTTTCAAACGGTACAGATGCCTTAACCCGTACAGCCCCAGCGACGCGCCTGACGCGTCGGCGATGTATGTAACGCACAGCCCCAGAGACGCGCCTGGTGCGTCACCCTAATTGCGCCGACCGTAACCTCAGGTGTAGCCACTCAGGAGGGCTCAGATTTGTATGGGAACTTTGTACGTATCCCACGCAACCGTGCCGATGGTTGAAAACTCTCAAAGTCCACGTGCGTGCGCGTGAGCGCGCAATAACCTGGTTTTTTGGGGTAATTGCCTTCAATATTTTACTCTTGTAAAATACGTTTTCGGGGGCTCTGTAGGACCATTCTTTAAGCTTTTTGAGCGGTTTTTCGTGGTTTTTCCTTCATTCCTAACCCATTCGCTATTGTTTCTGGAATAAAACCATTTTTTGAAAACCGGCCGGGTTCTGGTGAACAAACATTACAAAACTAGCCAGGGCTGGACGGGTTAAAACTATAAAGTCTCATTGTTTCTATGTTTCTATCCGGAAGTCGATGGAGAACTCTTGGGTTTCGGGTCTTGAATGAATATGTTCTGTTATACCAGCGGTATATGTATACATATCATCAAAATAACATAAGAAGTTATACCAGTGTTGTAGGCCTACTGTCTCCTTAACCCGGTAAGTGCGAGCTGTATGTAATTAACACCCTACTACTGGGCGGCCATATTAGGCTTCATTCCCGCCTAAAATCATAATTTTACGATAAATATCGTTATAACTTATTCATATGCGCCTATTTTACGTTTAATATGAAGATATTAACATGTAACAGCAATAAAACAAGTGGGAATAGTGTTTGGAGGGTGAAAATCGCGAATTATTGCCGACCGTTCATTCATGAAATGTGAGGCAGACGCGACGTACACCCTCCCTCTCCCAAGCCTAGAGACAGACTGAGTCTCTCTCTCTCAGACCAATCACTCGGTAGGCGCATAACCACGCCTTAGAACCGGAAGGGAGATGTTGGCACGATAAATAAATCGATAAACAAGGGAATAAGAGGAAAAATAGGTAATAATTGAAGGGGGGGGGGGGAGGAGGGGGTTTTGACACATGTGGAGGAGTGATAGTAGGTACGATGGGGAATTATCTCACTTAATCACCTATTTTTTTGTTTTAAGTGCTACTGGGGCCTTTTAAAAGCCTTTTTTTTAGGCCTTACCTCTTAAGAGGATCGTCGCCTTTACCCACCAAAATCTCTTCAGAGTGTACTCGCTGTTCCCGGGTTAACTATTCTGATCTTTATAAGAGTTTTGATGCAGAACCTTCCAGCACTCTTGGGTGTAGGGTCTTGAATGAATATGAATCTGCTATGCCAGCGCTGTGCATATCATATCATCGGACTAACATAAGAGGGTTGTTATTCAACGTCTCTTAACTGTCCTGACCTTTATACAAGTCTTTCAGGGACTGGTGGATGGGTTTATTTGGGCCTTTTACGCATAAGTGTCTTAATGCCAGTGCCTGGGACAACGTACCGTATGGACTCTATGCAAAGTGCCGTTATGCTTTAAGTTACGGTATCTCACAAGCCCTACCTTTTAAAAGTTAATTGCCAGTGTGTGAACTTTTAAAAGGGTCCAGAATGTGGTCGGTTTACTACCGATAAAGCACACGTCAGTACATCCTTCTTTATCGACAGTAATTCCTAGTAATTGAGGCGGAGGAATCAATATTGGGTTGCCACCATGGTGATCCAATAAATAATTCCTTTGATGAGCCAAGATCTAAAAATCCTGAATATACCTTTATATGCCCGTGCTTTAATAGTTTATTCAGTATAGCCCAAATCTTCCAGCTCTTAAAATATCTTCCAGTGAAGTATGTTTTAAGAGCATTCCAACTGTTTTAGATCTTAACTTTGCCTGTCATAGTCTTACCTCTTCGTGCGTTTCTCCTGGTGTCCCTTCTCCAGGTAAGAAGGGCAGCTGAGCGGGGAGGAGGCCCTGGGGCGGCTGGGGTAGCCCCTCCGGATTTCCCTCTCGTGGTGGTGATGCGGCTTGGAGGAAGAAGGGCGCGTGGAGGTGTAGTGTTTATGCAAGCTTCAGCTTGCCTTACCTTCCTTTCCACCTTTCTTTCTCTGGTTATCATTCGTGTTGTTGATGGTTACGATGATGCGATGATGTCTTTGCCGGGTGTTGGTGGGAGTGCGGGTGTGATCGAGGTGACTCTGGCGTATCTTGGTGGTGTGGTGGTTAGAGCTTCCTTTCTCGGGGGTGTGGTGGTATGGGTGGAAATATTGCTTGGTGGTAGTGGCATGGTGCTTTCTTTTTCCTTTATATTAGTAGTGATGGTGGTAGTTGTGGTGGCCAAATATATACATGAGATTTTGCACACTGCTTTGTATTTGGCTATGTGAATTGTGTGTGTATAATAGTGTACTCTGACTTTAGGTATCTTTTTTTATTGACCGTATGGTCTTTGGAAAACAAACTCTTGCTATTAACACACATACACACACACATACATACATAATTACATAAGAAAACGGGAGTCTGCAGAAAGCCGGTTGGCCCACATAAAGCAGATCCCTTTCACACCCGACCCATCTCGTCATACATACATACAGTACTCTCTCTCTCTCTCTCTCTCTCTCTCTCACTCACACACTCACTCACTCTCTCTCTCTCTCTCTCTCTAATGTTCACAGTAATCTTGTAGCCACCTGCTGTCTCCCACCCTTCTCTCTCTCTCTCTCTCTCTCTGAATATCCATATTTCCTTTAGGATTTCCTATCTATTAAAAAACAGCATCTATTTATTGTATAGCGGAACCACATGACCTTGTTTAAGCATTTATTCGGCAAATCTAGTCTGACAGCTCATGAATTACTCTTCCTGTAATGTAAACCCTGTATGTAAACCCTTCCTGTAATGTAAACCCTGTATGTAAACCCTTCCTGTAATGTAAACCCTGTCTGTAAACCCTTCCTGTAATGTAAACCCTGTCTGTAAACCCTTCCTGTAATGTAAACCCTGTATGTAAACCCTTCCTGTAATGTAAACCATGTCTGTAAACCCTTCCTGTAATGTAAACCCTGTTTGTAAACCCTTCCTGTAATGTAAACCCTTCCTGTAATGTAACCCTTTCTGTAATGTAAACCCTTCATGTAATGTAAACCCTGTATGTAAATCCTTCCTGTAATGTAAACCCTGTCTGTCAACCCTTCATGTAATGTAAACCCTGTCTGTAAACCCTTCCTGTAATGTAAACCCTTCCTGTAATGTAAACCCTGTCTGTAAACTCTTCATATAATGTAAACCCTGTTTGTAAACCCTTCCTGTAATGTAAACTCTTCCTGTAATGTAAATCCTATCTGTAAACCCTTCCTGTAATGTAAATCCTTTCTGTAATGTAAACCCTTTCTGTAATGTAAACCCTTTCTATAACACCCTTCTGTTAGCTCTTTCTGTAATGTAAATTTTGTCTATAAACCCTCTCTGTAAACTCTTTCTATAAACCCTTTCTATAAACCCTTTCTATAAACCCTTTCTATAAACCCTTTCTATAAACCCTTTCTATAAACCCTTTCTATAAAACTTTTCTATAAATCTTTTCTGTATATTCTATTAACCCTTTCTGTATACTAATGTTGTAAACCCTTTCTTTATACTATTTCTGTAAACCCTTATAAACCCTTTATGTATGATATTGTTGTAAACCCTTTCTGTATAATATTGTTGTAATCCCTTTCTTTATACTATTTCTGTAAACCCTTATAAACCCTTTCTGTATACTATTTCTGTAAACCCTTATAAACCCTTTGTGTATACTATTTATGTAAACCCTTATAAACCCTTTGTGTATACTATTTATGTAAACCCTTATAAACCCTTTGTGTATACTATTTCTGTAAACCTTTATAAACCCTTTCTGTATACTATTTCTGTAAACCCTTATAAACCCTTTGTGTATACTATTTCTGTAAACCTTTATAAACCCTTTCTGTATACTATTTCTGTAAACCCTTATAAACCCTTTCTGTATACTATTTCTGTAAACCCTTATAAACCCTTTGTGTATACTATTTCTGTAAACCTTTATAAACCCTTTCTGTATACTATTTCTGTAAACCCTTATAAACCCTTTCTGTATACTATTTCTGTAAACCCTTATAAACCCTTTGTGTATACTATTTCTGTAAACCTTTATAAACCCTTTCTGTATACTAATGCTGTAAACCCTTTCTGTACACGATGACGCATTTCAATACATTATTTTCCTGACTAATAACACACATAACAAAGCCACTCCAGCAGCTTCCTCTCTCTCCTTCTACCCTCTCTACACTCTTCAGTGAATAGGGGCAGTAGAAAGTATCAACGAGGTACCGTTGTAAAGGCTTATCCCTCAATACCTTCACCTGACCTGGAAGGAAGTCTGGGAAGGCGTTGTTGTTAGCCTGGGAAACAAAGTTGTTTTTGTTGTTGTTGTTCCCCAAGCTGCCTGGCCGAAGAGCCCCAAGGCCCCGAGCAAGGCCAAGGCCATAACTGAGCGCCCCCACAGAACCCTCTCTGCCTACCACAATAAAGCCTGGGTGACCGAAGCCACTCCATGGCGGGGAGCTGAGGAGGGTGCGGAAACGCAAAGTAAAATACATTGGTCGAAAATGGCACTCTCTTCTCCCCCTGCTTATGATGATGCCTACCTTTATCTATCCTCCCCATACCCCTTCCCTCCCTCTCCCCTCCCACTACCCTCTTCTCACCCTGTTTATGTTACCTCCCTATATCCCTCCCCTCCCAGTACCCTCTTCTCCCCCTGTTTATGTTACCTCCCTATATCCCTCCCCTCCCAGTACCCTCTTCTCCCCCTGTTTTGTTATGTTACCTCCCCATATAGAAAAACGGGAGGCATGGGTGGTGGAGGGGGGGGGGGCCCCCCTCCACCACCCATGCCTCCCGTTTTCTATCGTCTTTCCTTCATTTATTAAGGGGAGAATAGTTTTTTATTATTTATTTTAATTATTTTTTCTAGTTTCCTCTCTAAACCTACAGAAGCTTTAACAAATATCCACAAGATCCCCATTCAAGATATATTTGTGCCTTTTCCGGTACAAAAATACCCCGGCCAAAGGTCGGTTCTTCCTAAGTTGTAGGCACGCTATCGTTCGCCATAAAAAAAATCAACACCTAAATTACACGAAATGTCTTATAATTGACAGAACAATGGGGCGCAGGGTCTTAAAATAGCCAAATTAATGGGACGAACGTCTTAGAATATAAAACACTAATGGGGCTAAACATGAGGAAGAAGGGGGTCCAGAAAAACCATCCCCTTAGGGTGGCGTACCCCATACCCAGTGTGTCAGAATCTGGTGGCTTCCGGAATATTTTGATAGTGTCATTTTGAGTGCGGTGGAGCTAATAAGTCATGTCTCAGCTGGCATTACGTTTGGCTAGCTCTGTGCTGTATTACTGTCTGTCAGATGTTGAATGGGATGGGTAAGTGTAGGAACATGTTTGTATATCTCACTCAAATAGAAGAAATCGTTTGTAAATATTTCTGATACGAAATATTGATCAAAACATAATTGGTGCCTAGACATCACTTATTAGGCCGATTTTTGATGGGTATTTGTTACGTGTCTTAACCCATTCAGTACCGGTGACATCCTTTTCATTATATTCTGGCAACTATTAGAAGGTTTTATTCAGCTTAGGAAGGATGTCTACCCGTTAAAAGTCTATAGACTATCTCAATTAATCCTTTTAGCTACCATATATCCTGCGTAAGCTTCATAAAATCGTCTGAATGCAGCTGAGAAAAAAAATACGTATCTATCTCTCCCTCCCTTCCCCCTTCCCACACCTTAGCTATCTGTCTATATCTCCCTCCCTACTTCCCTCCCACACCTTAGCTATCATTCTATCTCTCCCTCCCTTCCCCCCTCCCACACCTTAGCTATCTTTCTATATCTCCCTCCCTACTTCCCTCCCACACCTTAGCTATCATTCTATCTCTCCCTCTCTTCCCCCCTCCCACACCTTAGCTATCTTTCTATATCTCCCTCCCTACTTCCCTCCCACACCTTAGCTATCATTCTATCTCTCCCTCCCTTCCCCCCTCCCACACCTTAGCTATCTTTCTATATCTCCCTCCCTACTTCCCTCCCACACCTTAGCTATCATTCTATCTCTCCCTCTCTTCCCCCCTCCCACACCTTAGCTATCTTTCTATATCTCCCTCCCTACTTCCCTCCCACACCTTAGCTATCATTCTATCTCTCCCTCCCTTCCCCCCTCCCACACCTTAGCTATCTTTCTATATCTCCCTCCCTACTTCCCTCCCACACCTTAGCTATCTTTCTATCTCTCCCTCACCCCTGCCTAGCCTCCTTTTCTCTTTCTTGCCTTTTTTTTTTTTAATTTAAAAAAGACCTCCGTCTACGTATTGTGAAAAACCTGTTATCCTCCGGCAAATTGTGGGGTTGAGTGAGTGAAGAGGGGGACAGTGAATGAAGGAGGATACATGTTTTTCATAAGTTCTTGCCTAGCCCCTCCCTTCCCCTGTCACTTCTTTAGTCACCCCTCCCTCACCACCCCTATCATTTTTCCCTCCCTCACCACCCCTATCATATCTCCCTCCCTCACCACCCCTATCATATCTCCCTCCCTCACCACCCCTATCATATCTCCCTCCCTCACCACCCCTATCATATCTCCCTCCCTCACCACCCCTATCATATCTCCTTGCTTCACGCCTCCCTCACCACCCCTATAATATCTCCCTGCCTCACCACCCCTACCATTTCTCCCTGCCTCCCCCTGCCTATCCCCCTGTGCCTGCCTGTGAGCGTTAATGCACGAGAATAGTCCGCGTGGGACCCTGTACACCTGATGCCTCGGGGCTGGCGGGGGGTGCTGGTAGGTAGATGGAGGGGGTGGGGGGAGACTGATAGATAGAGGGAGGTAGGGAAGTAGAAAGCTACAGATACAAAGTTAGATACAGTAAAATAGCCAGCGTTGAAAAGGTATGGGGGGGGGGGGGGCAATGCTGATAGGTAGAGTAGGTAAATGAAAGGGGTAGGTAGGTAGGTGGTAGATGGGGGGAGACGATGGTAGGTAAGTGGGAGGCTAGGCAGTAGATAGATGCAGATATGAAGTTAGAGAATGAGATGGACAGAATAACCTGCGTTGTACGTTACACACGTTATGGCACGGCTGATAGAAAGGGGAGAGGGGAAGTGGTTGTAGGTAGATGGAGGAGGGGGGGGGGGGTAGATAGAGAGAAAGACAGGTAAAGAAGTAGGCAAATGTAAACATGACGTTAACTACAGTACCATAAACTGTGTGTGTGTGTGTGTGTATGTGTGTAGGGGGGGAGGTGCTGGTTGGTAGGGTGGTATCTATTTCTATCTATTGTAGGAACGGCACGCTGATAGTGGCCCGATGAGCGCTTCGCCCTTCGGTGTGTGTATAGTGTGTGTGGGTGCATGTGGACAATTATTGTACTGTTGTAATGGCTGTTGATGTGAATGTAGTCTGTAACCAGTGTAAAATCCATGGGTTTCAACACTTTAACTACTGGGAGAGACTTAAGGAGCTGCAGCTGTACTCACTTCAAAGACGTAGGGAGAGATACATCATCATCTACGTCTGGAAGATTTTGGAAAAAAAGGTACCAAATCCAAACATCCAAGAGACTCGGCACCAAAGGCGAGGGAGGCTGTGCTATGTGAGGACTACGCCGGGATCAACACAACAAATCAAATCCCTGATCCATCACAGCTTTACATACAATGGAACCAGACTGTTCAACTGTATACCAGCCCCTCTCAGGAACATGACCGGGGTGTCTCGAGACACCTTCAAGAAACACTTGGACATGTGGCTGGCCAAAATACCGGACCGGCCACCAACACCAGGATACCCCAGCACCAACTCCAACCGACTTCTGGAATGGAGAGTGGAAGAAAGGGAGCTGCCTGGTCGCAGTGGAGCCCCAGCTCAACTGTGTCACTAACGGACGGAATACAACTAAGTGTAAGTGTAAGTGTAATCAGCTCGATCCTGCTGATCAGGTGCTAGCATATTCGTGTGTACATACAACACTGGTCTACCACACCTCTAATGTCCGCAAGTGCCGCTAAGGGTATGGAATGCCCAGGGACCTTGGGAAAGCCCTGCCCATAATTTAATAAACCTTTGGTGTTCCGGTGGGGGATCGAACCTGGGCCTCCCACACACGAGGTGAGTGCGGTACCATACTGCTTAACCACACTAGGTAGAAGGGGTATGACAGATAGATAGAGGGAGACAAGGATGTAGATAGATGTAGATATGAAGTTAGATAGAGATAGATACAGTATAGTACAGAGGGGGAAGGGGGAAGGGGGGGGGGGGGGGCTAGATAGATAAAATGGAGATGGCAGATACATAAATACGGTTGGTAGATGTACACAGCATGAGGAAGGGACGAGACAGCTTCGAAAATGTATACAGTATATCATAATTAATGACTGGGACTGTACCCCCCTGCCTGGGGTGTGGTTTTAATAAGATAGGCAGCAGTATAGCCAACATAACGATCACAACCACATCTAACCATCAACACTACTATTGGTCACTGTTTTATTGCCGTAATTTAGAGGTATAGGCCTAATACAGTTATCCCTATTTAGTCCAAAGGGGGATTTTCAGACCGCCCCTCTTTTGCTCCATTACTTTGCATATTTTACGACGTTTCACCACATTGGTTCGGCGATAATACGACGTTTTACCCCGTTGTGGCGACGATTGTATACAGAGAGAGTGATAGCGAGCCTGTAACTTAGAAGAATCGGCCTTTGGCTTGAAAAAAATCTATCGAAAAATGCAAGATTTAGTTTGAAGGGGGGTCTGGGTTGGCATTTATGAAGGAAGTTTGGAGAGGCATTTTTGTTAGCCTAGGGAACAAACTAAAATACATTGCTCGAAAATGGCGAAAACAAGGAAAATCCTCAATAATAATGATTATACCAAATATCCTAATAACCCACATTAGATGATTTGTTTAACTTATATGCTACCTTTAAAACCCAAATGGGTAAATATTATCTTTAAAAACATCTGAATAATATAGAACCTTCTGAAACTTCATACAATCGTCAAATATTTATCAGAATATAAAGGAAAAAGTCGCCATCATGCTGAATAGGTCAAACTCATATCTGCATTTATCTACCTCTATTTATCCATATACTACCTGCCTTCCCTCATCTACCACCCCCTGGCTACACTGCTAGAAATCAAGGGTGTAAAGTAGGTATAAAGAGCATTGGGTATATTGGCAGTTATATACCTCTCTATCCTTACAGTATCTTAGCTAGGTTTACTATTAACAATAAACCTTTATAAGGGTATATACAGGGTGTCCCAAGAGAAAAGGGAATAACTTTGGGAAATAATAAAACAAGGCATTCTAAGGATAACATTTTCTATAACAACATTTCCAAATCTTAACAGTTAAAGATATATTTATGGTTGTATGTAGTGTCCTCCTCCACATCACTGTAATGGACTCTTCCATGTCAAATAGTTTCCAACTGGTCCAAAGTGAGCTAATATGTCTATAATCACTTTTTTAACTTGCATAATTATGATAAATTTATTATAACATGGCAAAATAATCGCAGTTAGATACAGGTGTGGCAGGCTCTAGGACAGCTAATCCAGACTTATGGAGAAATACATAGGATGATACCATTTTCAACATGCAATATCTCAATACTGGTTGATATTTGGAATATGACTTATAGAACATTTTAGGCTTAGAATACCTTATTGATGTATCATTTCCCAAAGTTATGACCTTTCCTCCTGCGACACCCTGTATAATTACTGACACGCAAAATTTAATTTACGTACCCATCATTATTGACAGTGTATAAGTGTTCTGCATATACTGTATAAAGTTACACCATTTCGAATCTTTGAACCATTAATGCCAAGTTCTGAAACAGCATCTGGCTTAAAATGATGTAATGTATTGTCTCGTTTGCGTTCGATACTGGTTTAGATGGGTTCGCCGCCATATACGTTCTTGACTGTACCTATTTACCTCCATTCAATTTCATATTTTCATCTACCTCCCCTTCCCCCCTCCCTCCAGCAAGGCCCCCAGGTGTACGGGGTCCCACGCTGACTATTATTCTATCTCTATCTATCTTCCTTTGATACTATCTGGTCCGACGTCTTGGAGTTTAATATGAATTATCTTTAATCAACTCTGCGTAAGCAGAGTGGCAAATACTGACAAATACTCCTTCCCAGATTTCCTTCAAACTATAGGATGACCACCCAGACCCCCTACAATTTACATCAGTACAGTTTTCGAAAGAAACATGTCCAGACCGAAGGTCGATTTCTTCTAAGTTATAGAGAGGCTCGCTAACGCTCGCCCAGAAAAAATAATCACACCTCAACTAGGTGAAACATGTTATTATCGCCCAAGTAATGGGGTGAAACGCTTTAAAATCTGCAAAGTAATGGAGCAAAAGAGGGGCGGTCTGAAAATCCCCCTTTGGACTAAATAGGGATAACTGTATTAGGCCTATACCTCTAAATTACGGCAATAAAACAGTGACCAATAGTAGTGTTGATGGTTAGATGTGGTTGTGATCGTTATGTTGGCTATACTGCTGCCTATCTTATTAAAACCACACCCCAGGCAGGGGGGTACAGTCCCAGTCATTAAGGGGGAGTTCTTATAAACCCCTTCTCATATACTGTATGTTCAGCCCCATTAATTTAGAGATTTTAAGACGTTCGCCCCATTACTTTGGCGATTTTAAGTTTTTTTGCCTCATTTCTTTATCAATTTTAGACCTTTTGTTCCACTTAGATGTCGATCTTCCCTTGAGGATGATACATAC
Source organism: Paralithodes platypus (assembly GCA_032716605.1). Classification (NCBI taxonomy): domain Eukaryota; kingdom Metazoa; phylum Arthropoda; class Malacostraca; order Decapoda; family Lithodidae; genus Paralithodes; species Paralithodes platypus. The sequence continues at coordinate 19,745,059 of CM064491.1, read as the reverse complement.
ATGTGTTAAGCTGTCTCTGGGGTAATTATTAAATCTCCATATATATTATTCTATTTTCGTTTCTGAAGTTCGTTCAATTAGTTGGAGGCTTCAAACTGTATTAGCATTAATGGCCGCGACTGTATCATGTTTAAGGGGAGATGGTTAACTTTTTGGGCGATTTTTGCATGTATTCATTATTTTTCTAGTTTCCTCCTTAGACCTCCATCAAATTAAAAAAAAAAAAAACATCCATTAGATCCCCTTTCTAGATTAATTTGTACATTTTTCGGCAGAAAAATTTCTCGGCCGAAGGCCGGTTCTTCCAACATTACAGGCTCACTATCGTTCGCCAGGGAAAACATCGACACCTAAATAGCACGAAAGGTCTAAATATTGACGAAGAAATGGGGTAAAGGTCTTAAAATCGACTAACTAACGGGGCAACTATCTTAACATCTGAAAACTAATGAGGCTAAACATGAGGGAGAAAGTGGTCCAGAAAACCGGCCCATCCCCCCTTAAAGTTGTGGGTTTAAAGAAGGTATGAAAAGGGTCATTCAAGTGTCCAACATAGGCATGACTATCTTATTTGGTCAATATACAGGAGGCGCTACAATATAGGTAGCAAAATTCTAATGGTAGTTTTGGGTTCCTATCATCATATGCTTCATTTCTATATATTTTTTATCCCCGGGAAAAAAAAAAAAAAAATGGGATTTTTCATTTATTTTCTTGGGATTTTTTGTTTTGGTCATTAACCTAACCAAAAAACCTAACCTAACCTAACCTAATAGCCCCCAAATACATTTAGGTTAGGTTAGGTTAGGTTTTTTGGTTAGGTTAATAAAAAAAATAAAAACAAAATCCAAGAAAAAAATTAAAAACCCAAGATTTTTTTTTTTTTCCCGGGGATAAAAAGTATATAGAAATGAAGCATATGATGATAGGAACCCAAAACTACCATTAGAATTTTGCTACCTATATTGTAGCGCCTCCTGTATATTGACCTCTTATTTTGTTAGCATTTGATTTTGATTGTTGGCCTGATATATTTTGTGGCTATATTTTGATTAAAATTAATCTGTTTTATTTATTTTCTGATTATGATTATTACTATTTATCATTTGCTATGATTACCGGTATATGTTATTGTTATTTAATGATTATGATTCAATTATAATTTTACTGATTACTTGCTGATTATTGTGCAGTATAGTATAATCATTATGATATCGGTAACTTTGCTTAGGAAATATTCTTTAACTGTAAGGTACTTTAGTGGTGATTCACAAGTTAGTTAGTATATCGGTATATAAACACTTCTTAAAGGTTGTGTAGAGACCTGCGGTTGGGAGGGAGGGGGGGGGGGGGGCTCCCCAGATCCCCTAGAACCGCCCCTTCTCACTCGTTCGGTGTTTGTTGATGTGTCCCTTCAATACTTCATTGTGAACAAAATATGCAGTTAATTTAGAATTACGAAAAGATGGATGGAAATATAAGATATGTACAATTAAGGGAAGATTAAACCGTGTGGAATTTTAGTTGTTGCAGAGCATAATATTATTTACCCCTTGTTTATTTGCGTTGACTATAATTATCTAAACTTTTGGATGCACATGGGCCCGGTAGGTTTGTGAAGAGAGTTACTAATGAGCTAATTATTACTGTGATGTATATTTAAAAATAACTAGGCTATTACAAATTTGGCAAAAAAAAAAAAAAAAAAAAAAAAAAAAACATGTACTGTACATTAGTGTATCGGTATATGAATGTAACATGTGTTTCCTTAGAATGTAAACATGCATCACCTGAAGTATCTGTCATAACTTATAGGATACCCAGTATATACAGTATATATACCGGTATATATATTGTATGACAGTACCTTACCTTCATATGAGTATGGATGTTTGAAGTCCAATGAACACTGCCACTAACCAGTTTGTCACAGTAATTTCACTTGGCTATTGGGATCTAACATAGAGGATTCATGAACGTGGTCAAGTATAGGTGGTCCCATGGTGATGCAAGGAGTGCTTGCTCACCAGTTATGTGTCGGGGACTGGAGTGAATAATGTAAGTTTACATTTTTGACGAGGTCGAGCCTCGAACCTGGGCATGTAGCGTACGAGACCAACACCAAACCAAGGATATAAAAGGGATACATTCATTTGGAACAAGTTCCATCCACTACCACCAGCTCCAACTCATTGTGACGCCGCCTAATGCCGTTGACACATACAGTACACCCACACTCAAACAGTAGTAACCAGCTGCCTGCCTCAAAACCGGCAGACATGTACAGTCACTCAAAACAATTCGCGGACATCACCTATTTCTAATTAGGGAGGTATATCTCTGGACATGAATTTCTGAATATAATTGTCTGTATATCAAACTACATATCTATATATACTATTTATTGAAAAGCAAGCTTCATCCGAAAACTAATCCAGATAGTTATAATTGCATAAAGAAAAACAATGGGAGTCCACACATTTGTATGAGTGACTGAACAATACATGTAAGGTAGTGCGTCGGTGCCTACCTATGGCAACATATCGGGGCCTAGGGTATGCGTAACTTGCTCAAACTTACGCGTAGCTTCTTTAATTATGTGTATGGTTGTAATATGAGTTACAATTATTTTATTATGCAAATAGATCTTCTAAACTACAAACTTATATAATTACATTTAATTGAAAACTAAATTCTAGTCTGTAGGGTGTGAATTGTATAAAAGAAAACGAATGTAATAGGGAAAACCTGCCAAACGTGCGGGAACATGTATGTGACTAGCCTTTATTTGACATCTTCATCAAATCCTGGAAATAAAGTATCACCATTGATTGTAGATGGAGACACTATCAAGGGGTAATTATATGATATATAGCATTGTTACTTGAAAATTATCAAGAAATAATTCCAATAATCGTATTTTAATAATTGATTATTACTAGTAAATGTTCTGATTATGTTTGTCACCAATGTTTAAGTTGTGATCAGATTATGATTAAATCAGTTTCCAAGAAATTGATTAAAGATCTGATTATGAATACATAATCACTGCCATGAATTATGCTATTATTATTAATAATCATATTCATGCCCATGTCTGGGTGTCCATAATAATATACCCTTTATGAAGATATGTTGGTAGTAATAAACCCATCCAGTACAAGGATAGAAAATATAAATCACCATCAGTATACCCAATGGTATTATATACCTATATTTATACAATTGATTGATTACAGTGTAGCGTGAGGGGGGGGGGGGGGGGGTAGATAGAAGTATATAGATTTAACAATTAGGAATGGGATTTCTCTCTCTCTCTCTCTCTCTCTCTCTCTCTCTCTCTCTCTCTCTCTCTCTCTCTCTCTCTCTCTCTCTCTCTCTCTCTCTCTCGTGTGTTTGTGTTTGCGTTTCGATTCCATAGATTTAAGGATTACGGATAGGAGTGTGCGTGTGTGTAGGTACAACATATGTGTGCGAGCGCGCGTACGTTAGTGCGTATAATTATATGAACACACACACACACACATATATATATATATATATATATATATATATATATATATATATATAAAATATAATAATAATACTAATAATAATCGGTTTATTTCAAGCCGGCAGCCAATGGGGCTGAAAATACACAGACTTAACCTAGATCTTATGCTAAGGGATCAGTAGACTGATCCTGGCTGCTAACGAGAGCGCCTACATACTCCCGAAGGAGTAGGACGTGGGCAGGAGACTTTGTGGGCTCCCCGAGGCGGTCCGTCCAGACCTTGCCTTCACGGCCAGGGAAAGTTTTTGAGAGAACTTCCCCTGCCGACGCGTGGGATTGAACCCCCGACACCAGAGCTAGCGCTCCCAATATGTGTGTGTGTGTGTGTGTGTGTGTGTGTGTGTGTGTATTAGACTTGTAGTATTGCAAACTGAACTGTAGTATTTAATGTTTTTGTTTTGGCTGTAGTATTTCGTGATCACCCACAGGTCGGTGCTAGGATAGTTTCCCACTATATTCAGGCTAACATTAAAGGATTTTACTCCGTGAACCTTCTGATTCCACAATTCCTTCCTTACCTTTTTTATTTCCATGTGTATGAAGGAGACAATAGGCAAAGCTGCCTGTAACAAGCAACCTCCCCAAAGCTACATACGTTAGAGTCAAAATGTCTGGACACACGAAGCTTGAAACAGATTGAGGGAGAGAAGTCCAGATCTCACTTGTTGATTAGAAGAAAAACTGGGAAAATCGGTTTACTCTTGGGATAGAGAGTTGAACAGAATAGGGTTGGAAATGTGTTGAATGACTGAAAAACTCTAAAGAACATTTATTATTTTAATAGCGGTAGAAGAGTAAGAGAATTGCAACATTGCAGGGTGTAAGAGGAGGTGAATTGATAAGACGAAATGCTTTGGACTCTACCCTTTCAAGAAGTTCGGTATTGGTGAAGCATCCCCACACATCTGAAAAATACTCAATAAATGGACACAGAAAAGAAAACTGGAGACCTTACCTTGAGGTTTTACGATGTGTTCCCTACTCTCCTAGCGACACCAAAGAGCGCGACGCCCCTCGTTCTGGGTTGATATCTAGTGCAGCAGAAGATGAGCTCATCTGGCACCCTTTGCAGTTCGACATCGAGGGGTCTCTTAAAGTTGTATAAAACAGACGCCCCTTGTGTCTCTTACTCACCGTGGAAGTTTGTTGAAGTGATGTGTTCCTCTACTGTATAATTATGATAACGAAGCTTCTCGCAACAAGCCCATAGCGCCTCAAAAAAGGGGGCCTTCATCTTATGGTGGAGGAAACAAAGAATTTGCCCCATGCATCCTAATAAAGTGGATAGCGATAGACTTATGGACCAACGGCCATTGGTATACAATAAAACCTTGCTATTGGCACTGTCTTGGTATGGCACTGCTGAGGCTGGTGGGGTGCAGATAGGTGCCACAAGGTATACTCTACTAATCTTATCTGGGCGCCCTTTGATGCCACACCAGAGTCGGCCACAGTGTTTACACGATGGGGCAGTTTTGTAACAGGATTTTGTTGTTCCAAAGTCCAAGTTTTGTTTTTTCTATGTGAATGAAAAAGAAAAAAGGCAAAGCTGCCTGTAACAAGTGTCCCCCAAAGTTGAAAGAAAAATTGAAAGCGTTTTGGTATGGTACTGTCTTGTTGTAGCACTGCTGAGGCTCGTGTGGTTTGCTGATACTACAGGTGCAGGTGCTACAGTTGGACTTAGTTGAGTCTTGCTACAGTACGGTTAGCACTATTCCATCAGCCAAAGTGATAACATGATGGGGCGGTGTTGTGACAGGACTTTATTATATTATATTCCAACTGTGGAAAGGCAACCACGTCTGATTCATTACAATGTATTTAATGGAAAACGACGTTAATCCATTGTATGTAGGCCCTATGTATGTATGACAGATACTTGAGGAACACCGGAGTTGATAGGTTGAGGAATTGAGCGATGGCCGTCCACAGCCGCAGTTAGGAACGGCTAGAAAGCAAATTTGAGTTAAAGGTACAGATAGAGTGATAAAACCAAAGGAGGGTAGACGAGCTCACAGAAGCAACATGTCTGATATATTTTGACCGATTGGTTTGATTAATAGTTGAATATAGGCATGGTCACCATTCTAAATGTTGCCAGGGACCAACAACGTCATTTACAATCCTTATTGTGTCTTCCTGTTGATCTAGGATCGTCTAGTTTAGCAAATGTAAGCTTTTGAATGGGGTCGCTAAGCATCTGTGCACCATTTCAAGCCATCTGTTTATATAAAGATGTAGTGTTTATCTGCTGTCAGTTTGTGTCACTCTTGGGACTATGAAACTTGGCTAGGATACTCATGAGGTCCCCATTTTTTTATTTTTTTCTATAGCTTATATATTTCATCACATAAGCGATACGGGAGTAGATACAGGAGTAAGTGATCCCCATAAAGTATACTATCATAGTGCTGCTCTCCCAGGATTTTGGACTCGCACAGGGTGGGGGTATCTCAGCTACGTTATTATAGGACTTGAACATAAAACAGTATCTCTGAGCGTGCCTATTGCTAGGGATAAAGCGAATAGGCTGGCCCTGCAATGAGCCGGCTGGTAACAACAAACATATAAGGTAGGAAGATTAAATGTCATGGGAAAACCTATAAATTATGGAAGGTACGAATGGTTTATCACCAACTATATTATTTAAGGGGGGGGGGGGTAGTTTAATGTTTGTGGATGACAGAGAGAGAGAGAGAGAGAGAGAGAGAGAGAGAGAGAGAGAGAAAGAGCTCAGGTGGGACTCACTGCACATAAAACATTAAAACCAAATTGATGAGTACACCAGGTGCTCTCTCCCTCTCTCTCTCTCTCTATCTATCTATCTCTAGGAGAGCCGGGGTTAACCCGTCTTTTAGGGAGTAGCGTCCCTACGAATCCGAGCTTCATCTACTCCGACTTTTCCTATAGGTCTAGTTATAAGACTTCTTCTCTATTCTTTACACGCACACACACAAATAACTTACACTAATATTGAGGACCCTACGGCAACCTTATGCGTGGGAATAGAGGCTTTGGACAACTCTTTAAATATCACCATTTAACGTCTACAGGTTGTGAGAGACTGGAATTGGAGGAATTCCAGGCGGTGGGGACCGATAAATGGAGTGTGGCTGCAGTGCCCCGATAAGCCCACTCCTAACTTGTAATGCTTGATCAGTCCCTGTGACCTTCCTATTGTGCAGCTGGCTGGATTGCTCATAGGTGAGAGAGCTTTACTGCCATGTTGGTTGCCAGGCCAAATAAAATACCTGGGTTTGTCTACTGGAACAAGTGTATGTTACGACCGGCACTACGAAATAAACAAGGGCACTTAAGAATGGACAAGATGATAGGCTATATCTGCAACAACGGTACGCTAATTCCAAACCCTCGAACTATTACGCCGGTGAACAAAACACTTAAAACCCTCCAGAGTTAATTCTACTGGATAAAGGGGTATCAATTAACTGGGTTTAGTGCACTTCTACAAAGGCTTTCCGGTGACGGAAAAGCCTACTCACAACAGGAGTACTTTACGTTAATAAAATGCTCTTAAGTAATAACAATGCTTGAATAAACTATAACAAGATTTAATAAAGGAGTATATGCTTACGTTAACTTTAGTGTGAGTCTGTACTCACCACTAAACTCTACAATGCTCTATGAAAACACTGGAAGTCTAGTCCTACAGCAATCAGATATGGAATCTTCTGAAAACGTCTGATGCTCTAAGATGCTCGTTAATATAGAACAGAAATAATGCAGGGCAGGACACCAAAGCGTGTATCTTAAATACACCAACAAGTAGGATACATATATATAAAACAAGGGAGTGCAACAACTCTGTGACAGCACTAATAATAGCCACTCAAAAACAGTACTTCCTTAGCCAACGTAACAGCCAAACTGGGTTGTGCACTATGCATCAACCTAGGCTAAAATAAGGCGTGAATAATTCCTAAAGCATACACAATAAAAGTTAATGAACACAATGCTGTCTTTCTCACTAATAAAGTCTAGCAGTGGAGGTACTAGGAAACTAGGCAGAGCGCAAGCATGCTCGTAGCCTACTGTCTCCCCTTGAACAGATTTCCCTTATGTTACGTTAAGTGACTTGGAGGCTCTCTTGGTAAGTCCAGATCTCAAGTATCTGTCTGGTCTTACCCTGGCGCTCCACAAAGGTCAACACAATGAGATAGCATGCATACAGGTAAGAGTAGGCAAAAGCCCTTCACCTGTATACTGCTACACTCGCAAAGGAAAAATATGCACAAGGGTTACAGGCTACCTAGCTTCGTCGATGTTGTACAGGCTCTGACTTGCCACATACATAACTCAGACAACGACCAAAGATACCTTCCACTGTCTAGCATTAAATAATAGGAAAGAACAGCTCAATAATTAGAAGCACCCCAACACTAGGCTACCATATGACTTTACTAATCCCTAAAGCTAGTGCAAAACATAAATGTGAGAGCTGGTGCTGGTAATACGACTGGCCGACTATGGAAGCCGTATGCAGAACCAGAAGGGATAAGTAATTGAATAAAGAGAGGAAGTATTGGAAAAGAAGAAGTTCAGAGAGAGAAACAGTAGTATAGGGGGTTATATTGGGGACAGATTGCAAAGGACATGTAGGACCAAGCACGCTATGCCAAGCTCTGCAGGAGAAACGCGGGCAGGAGCCCCCCAGCACTAACAAAGACAGCGGCACCCAATCACAGACGACTACGTCATGAGGAGCAGGCGTCATATGACGTGCCAGGCCCGCCGGCCAATCACGAGCGTGGGAAACTCCTCCGAGCGAGGGAGGCGCACGTACATACAGACACACATAATACCACCACGCTGCTCGCTCTCTTTCTCCCTACAACTTCACACAACATATCTTATATTCTAACAATGATATAAAATACTTCCAAGTGTCACAGACAAGAATAAAGACCACCACTGATCTGTCTGTGACAACATGAACTCTATGAAAGAAAGAACATCGTTCTACGATTATTATAGCCCGTTTCACTGCCCTGGTGAGCGCTAGCGAGTTACGAGTGCATTCTGGCAAGCTGGCCAGCGTAACATGTAATATCCCTTGATCACTTGATTCTAGAGTCCGGCCGTTTGAAGGTGGTTAATAGTACTTAGTAAAGATTAAGGCTATCGCTGTCACTCCTTTTGGAAAATCAGTGTCTTTACGACACGAGTGCTACTCAGTTGGGAGCTGCAGCATGTTGGGACTGTCTGACCTTGGGGAGACCATTGGTTTAGTGTGGCAGGCATAACGAAGTCAAAATCTAGAACAGAACGAACACCATTGACGAATAGATGGATGCGTTTGACCCGGGAATAATTCACCAGCAACGCCCTTTTTATAACATTGTATTGGTCATTAGTTTGCCTTGAAGTTAGAAGCCTTTACAAAGTATTTGAATTGTTTGAACAAATTTAAACCCATGTCAGCTACTGGTACTTCAAAACTCAAAGCAACTTGCGCTAAGCGCAAGAAGCTAAAGTGGTGCATTGACTTCAAAGAAGGTGCATATGCCAGAATCCACCATGATAGTCTTCGTCTCTTTTGTGATAGAAAGCAAACTCATGAATGAGGTAGCTGGGATTAAGGAACAATTAAAGCAAAGAGACACAGAAAATACCATTCTAAAGAACGAAGTTTCTGAAAGATGAAAATAAATAGAAGAGTTAAAAAGGGTAATAGATAGCTTTAGATGTGAAGCTAATGTGAGAGTGGAAGCTGTTCCTTCAAATACCAGCCAGCCAGTGCCAGTCAAGGAGAAGGAGGCAACAACTGAAGCAGGAACTACGGAAGACGCTGCGATTCCTGCTACAGCTAGTGCTAGTGACCCTCGCTATGCCTGGAGAGAGGCCAAACACAAAAAGAAGAAAAAGATCAGACAGGAATATGAGGTTAACACCTCAAATAGATTCAGTCCTCTAGACCATGCCAAAAGTCAGTATGACTTCCTTAAGTCCTCACAGAACAGAGGAAAAAAGGATAGTCAAGTGCAGAGTGGGCAGCGAAATGTTAAGCCTACTATGCATCATTCAAACAAGAAAGGGACCAAACTTAACATGTCAAGCAGGTTTGGTCTTGTTAGTGACAAAGAGACGAAAACTATTTTGATTGGGGATTCTCAGGTCAAAGGCCAAGAGTCTCACTTTGTTAAGTTCCGCCGAGATGTGAGAAAGGTGAAGAGCCTCGCAGGTGCAAGGACTTCCCAGATCATAAAGGAAGTGGAAAAAGTCTGGTCCAAGTCTAAGGGGACGGCTATAATAGCCCAGGTCAGTGGTAATGACCTGTTCCTCAAGGGAAATAAAGTCGGTGCCACAGAGTCGATAATAGGAGAGGTCATGACTCTGGCTGATGAGCTCCGACTTAAGCCCGAGTCACACGAGCCGGTTTTCAAGCAATTTTTACTGGCAATTATGGTCTGGCAGCTTCAAATATTACACTTTATCAGAATTCAGCCGCCTAATCTATTCTACCTTCAGTCTAGTTACCGATACCACTGCAAAAAAGTCCCTAAATATAACAAGAAAAAACTTGCTCATGGAAATTTGACGGAAAAATCGCTCGTGTGACAGCGGCTTTAGACAGACAGAGGCATGATACTTGGTATTTTGCCCAGGATGTATGGAGGGGATTGTGCTACCAGCAAAGCAATAGGCTTAAATGGTAGGTTGGTTGATTTGCGTACCCAGAAAGGGATGAGATTTGTGGACCCATTTGATGAGTTCTATGGGAAGCGCAACCTCTACCTCCGTGACATTGTGCACTTAAGCACTAGCGGTAAAATAAAACTTGGTGATTTCCTAAATCACCATCTTTACAGCTGGCTGAGGGCAAACAAAAATGTAGAAAGCACCCCACAGCTGGAATAATGCAAGAATACCCCTCAACAAATTACAAAGTTCCCTAGTAGATTGAGTAATGACACGCAACTCCCTCTAGACTCTACACCACAGTTGCCAATTTCTGAACCACTAGATAGTGGTTCTTCTACCCCAGGTGAGGATTCACCAAGTATAGGAGATTGCAATACCTCTGACAGTGTGCAAGAAAATGCACTACCCCCAGAGACCCCATTCTCTTCAGGAGACAGGGTAAACTAGGGTGTTCTAAGAAAAACCTGAATCCCTTTAAGGTAGTATTATTTTATGCCAGGTCAATTAGAAATAAATTCTCCGAACTTCGGGCATTATCGTCAACAGAATGCTTCGATGTAGTGGCCATCACTGAATCTTGGATTCACAGTCATACCAGAGATTATGTTGGGGAATTTGAAATGCCTGGATGTAGAAAGTTCCACAAAGACCGAACTATGCAGGAACAGGGCGGAATTCTTTTTTACATCAGAGAATTTCTAAATCCAATTGACTGCAAGATTAGGTCAGAACATGAACTGCTTGGAGTAGGTCCCTCAACCGAGGTAACTCTATTTATAGGATTGTCCTTGTGTACAGGCCTCCACATCAAAATGTTGAAAAGAATGAACTTTGTACACAAGACTGAGTGCTGTTATCGAGGGTATAACCAATGTGATCTTAGGTTTCTTCAATTGCCTAGTAAACTGGGAAGCAAGAACTGCCGATGTTGAAGGTAGGCGTTATGTGGACTTTGCTAATGATAACTTTGTGACCCAGTGGGTGAACGAGCCAACTAGACTCTAGAGTCAACAATATACTAGATCTTGTGTTACCACTGAAGATGAAAGTGTGACCAGCTTATCTGTTGGGGAATCACTCAGAGGTAGTGACCGCAATCTAGTTAGGTTCTCTCTTCGCACCCTTAGCAGCAGACCCACCAGTCCTCAGAGTGCAAAACTAGATTTCCGTTGTGTAAATTTTGAAGGCCTTCGGGGAAGCTTATCTCAGATCAGATTTGAGGGTGCAATTTGGTGCTCATTTAAAGAGCAGTTTATGGATCGACAAGCTGCATTCGTTCCTACCAAACTTACCAAATCAGGCTTAACCCAACCAAATTTGTTCACAAGTGACATAGCTTCAACAATTAGAAAGAAAAAGGTTGCATACAGAAAAGCCAAAAGAAGTCAAGACCAAAGAGATTTAGATTCCTTCAAAAATATTTGTAGAAGAGTGAAATTTCTAATAAAGGAAGCAAAGCAGAATGAAGAACTAAGGGTTGCAACCCTCTGCAAAGAGAGTCCTAAAGAGTTCTTCAGCTATGTGAACAGCAGGAAGCCATTCAAAAGTAGCATTGTTCCTCTAAATTCTAAAAGATCCAACAGGCCAACCTCTGACACTGATATAGCTAAATCCCTAAACTACTAGTTTGCCTCAATATTCACAAGGGAAATTACCAGTGACATACCAAGTTCAGAATTATTACATGAGGGTGAAGAATTAGATGTACCCCAGAGGAGGTAGCAAAAAGAATAGATAAGTTAAATAGGTTCAAGTCATCTGGCCCAGATGGCTTTCTTCCACGACTTGTTCGAGAAGTGCGAGATGAAATCGCACCTTTCTTGGCAGACATCTTCAATAAATCACTAGAAAATGGAGAGGTCCCTGAAGACTGGAAACTGGCCAATGTAACCCTAATCTTTAAGAAAGGAGACCTCGAGTGTCCCAAGAAGTATTGGTCAATTAGCTTGACTTCTATCATAGTAAAACTCTTAGAAGGGATACTAGTAGACAAGATAGTTGACTACCTAGAAATCCACAATTTAATTACAGATTCCCAACATGGATTCAGGTGACACCGATCTTGTCTTACCAATTTACTGGAATTTGTTCATGCAATGCTGAATGAGTATGACAAAAGCAGAGCCATAGACATCCTTTACTTAGATTTTCAAAAAGCTTTTGACAAAGTGCCTCATTGCAAGCTTATGTCAAAAGTGAGTGCGCTAGGTATCAATACAGAGGTCCTAAATTGGATAGAAAGTTGGCTAACAGGTAGACAACAACAAGTGGTAATCAATGGTGTTTCTTCTGAGTGGACTCCAGCCACTTCTGGAGTTCCACAGAGATCTGTCCTTGGCCCACTTCTGTTTATCATATATGTCAGTGACATCGATATTGGTCTGTTGAGTGTGATCTCCAAGTTTGCAGATGACATAAAGCTTGGAATGAATGTGAAAGATCCCAAAGGGGTTGAACAGCTCAGGATGGACCTCAACAGACTGGGTGAATGGTCAGAGACATGGCAGATGCCTCTAAACTTGGAAAAGTGCAAGGTGATGCATATCGGCCAAGCAAAGCCCAAGTCAGGTGATTCGCTATTGGGAATGCCTCTGGAAGTGACTGACTTGGAAAAGGATTTGGGTGTTCTGATTAGCAGTGACCTAAAGTTTTCCAAGCAGTGCATTGAAGTAGAGAAGAAAGCTCAGAAATTATTGGGCTATATCAAGAGGCATTTTAAGTTTAGAAATAAGGATATAGTCCTCACACTTTACAACGCTCTGACACTGCCTCTCCTGGAGTATGCTGTTTAATTTCGGTCTCCAGCACCCAGGAAAGATATAGAGCGACTGGAAAGAGTACAAGCTAGGGCTACAAAGCTTATTCCATCACTTAGAAGACTAAGCTATTAGGACCGGTTGAGAGCTCTTGATCTCTTGCCGTTGGAGACTGCATGTCTACGAGGTCAGCTCATTGAAGTTTTTAAAATACTTAACGGGTTTGTCAATGTGGATTATAGCAAAATATTTAGCCTCAATATGAATACAACACGCAACCATGGCTGGAACTTAGAATTGAAAAGGTTCAGCACTAGTATTTGTGGTAAATCTTTCACATACAAGATCTGTTCTACCTGGAACAAACTTCCCTCCGAAGTTGTAAACATTTCTTCAGTAGAACAGTTCAAGAAGAGAGTAGATAGTATTGTGCACAATTTGTAACGAATGTTGTGCACTAAACAGTCTCTCTCTTTCTACTTCGAGTACCTCTTGAATTGGACCGCAATGTCTCTGAGATACTAACTATTCCTTGTAACGCTTGTGCTCGCTCTCGCTCTCTCTCAAAACATTTATATTTTGTCTCCCTTATTTAATTGTGGACACACACACATACACACACACACAACACATGTATATATACTGTATATATATATATATATATATATATATATATATATATATATATATATATATATATATATAATTATATATATATATATATATATATATATATATATATATATATATATATATACCATCCCTATCCTTACCCATCCTCCCTCCCTCACCATCCCTATCCTTACCCATCCTCCCTCTCCCCCTCCCTCCCCTCTCCTACCCTCCCTCACCATCCCTATCCTTACCCATCCTCCCTCCCTCACCATCCCTATCCTTACCCATCCTCCCTCCCCTATCCTTCCCTCCCTCACCATCCCTACCCTTACCCATCCTCCCTCACCATCCCTATCCTTACCCATCCTCCTTCCCCTATCCTTCCCTCCCTCGCCATCCCTACCCTTGCTCATCCTCCCTCACCATCCCTATCCTTACCCATCCTCCTTCCTCTATCCTTCCCTCCCTCACCATCCCTACCCTTAACCATCCTCCCTCTTCCTCCCTCCCTCACCATCCCTATCCTTACCCCTCCTCCGCCTCCCTCACCATCCCTATCCTTACCCATCCTCCTTCTCCTATCCTTCCCTCCCTCACCATCCCTACCCTTACCCATCCTCCCTCTCCCCCTCCCTCCCCTCTCCTACCCTCCCTCACCATCCCTATCCTTACCCCTCCTCCTTCCCCTATCCATCCCTCCCTCACCATCCCTACCCTTACCCATCCTCCCTCACCATCCCTATCCTTACCCATCCTCCTTCCCCTATCCTTCCCTCCCTCACCATCCCTATCCTTACCCATCCTCCTTCCCCTATCCTTCCCTCCCTCACCATCCCTACCCTTACTCATCCTCCCTCACCATCCCTATCCTTACCCATCCTCCTTCTCCTATCCTTCCCTCCCTCACCATCCCTATCCTTACCCATCCTCCCTCTCCCCCTCCCTCCCCTCTCCTACCCTCCCTCACCATCCCTATCCTTACCCATCCTCCTTCCCCTATCCATCCCTCCCTCACCATCCCTACCCTTACCCATCCTCCCTCACCATCCCTATCCTTACCCATCCTCCTTCCCCTATCCTTCCCTCCCTCACCATCCCTACCCTTACTCATCCTCCCTCACCATCCCTATCCTTACCCATCCTCCTTCTCCTATCCTTCCCTCCCTCACCATCCCTACCCTTAACCATCCTCCCTCTTCCTCCCTCCCTCACCATCCCTATCCTTACCCATCCTCCTTCCCCTCTCCTTCCCTCCCTCACCATCCCTACCCTTACCCATCCTTCCTCCCCTCCCTCAAAGTTCCCCACAAACGTTTACTGCTAATACTAAAAGCGCATGGAATATAAGACCGTGTGTTGAAATGGATAGCAAATTGGCTCCGCGACAGAAAGCAAAGAGTAGTCATAAACGGTAAGGCATCTAAATGGACCAATGTAAGTAGTGGGGTACCCCAGGGATCGGTACTAGGACCAATTCTCTTTCTAATTTACATCAACGACATAGATGAAAGTCTCACCTGTACAATCTCAAAATTTGCTGACGATACAAAAATTGCAAATAGCGTACTCTCAAAAGAACAAGTTGACGATATGCAACACAATCTAGATAAGTTGTCACGTTGGGCCCAAATTTGGCAAATGAGTTTTAATGCGGATAAATGTAAAGTACTACATATCGGATACCAAAATGAGAAAGCAAACTATTCGATGAATGGCACTCAGCTTAAGAATGTAAACAGAGAAACCGATCTGGGAGTAACAATATCGAGTAACCTAAAACCGAGTCAACAATGTTCAGAAGTTGTTAAGAAAGCAAGCAAAATAATTGGCTTTATAGGTAGGTCATTTGAGCATAAATCCAAAGAAGTTATCCTAACCCTTTACAATTCCTTAGTCCGCCCTCTTCTGGAATACTGCGTTCAATCCTGGTGCCCTTATTACCAAAAAGATATAGACAAGCTAGAACGAGTTCAACGTAGAGTTACCAAAATGATACCTAGCCTAAAGAACAAACTACGAGGAGCGTCTTAGAGAATTAAATTTATTTCCTTTAACCCAGCGCAGATTAAGAGGCGACTAAATTCAAGTGTTCAAAATCATCAAAGGCATCGACAATATGAACTGTAGTAAGTACTTCACTATCGACCAATCTAATTACACGCGGGAAAACGGTTGCAAAATTATCAGTAAATCTTTTAACTCGCACAAATCTAAGAATTTCTTCTTCAATCGAGTTGTCAACTTGTGGAATGGGCTTCCCCGAGACGTTATAGACTGCAGCACCGTTGATTCATTTAAACTTCGCCTAGACAAATATCTTGCATCAAACCCGCGACTGACTGCGTTTGTAAATGAATAACTTTATTTTTTCCCCCCCACAGTTACTAACCCATCTGTCCCCTACTAACTTCCTAATCCTGCCACGGACATTAGTTCCAGGGCAGTAGTTCCCTTTCCAATGTTCCCCTACCCACTCTAAACCACTGTTTGGACAATTGATCCTCAGTGTTTTGGAGGACAAGCAGCCTAGAAGGGTCACCATACCTGTTGTTGCTTGATTTCCTTTGTACTCCTTTGTACTCACCATCCCTACCCTTACCCATCCTCCCTCCCTCCCCTCTCCCTCCCTTCCTCACCATCCCTATCCTTGCCCATCCTCCCTCTCCCCTCTCCCTCCCTCCCCTCTCCTCCCTCCCTCACTATCCCTATCCTCCCTCTCTCCACCCTCTCTTTCTCAGCTGGTTCATTCCCACGTACTAGAGAAGGAAAGGACGAGTGTACTTAAGTTTCACACACACATATATACACACAGACACACAACCTGTCTCTTACATACACATACTGTATACACATTCACACTTCTGTATCACACACACATCCATCTATCATATACACGTACACCTGTTACACACACACACACACACACACACACACACACACACACACACACACACACACACACACACACACAGCCCGTAGCCTAGTAGGTAGAGCTCTCGTCTCACACACGAGGGGTCGGGGGTTCAATCCCGGCCGGGCGGAGACAAATTGGGCTTGTCTCCTTTCATGTGTTAGCCTCAGTTCACCTAGCTGTAAATAGGTACCTGGAATAAGTGGACGACGTTGTGACGTCCCACCTGGGGTTGGCAAAAATGGTACAAGGCGAGATGGGTATCATATGGTTCACCTAAGCTGATGGCTACCTAAGCCTTCGGGCGAGACGGTTCCGTCTATAGTGAGAATGGTACCATACAGATCCACCCTAAGCCTTCGTTTCCGATGTCGCCAATTGGCTAAAATACAGACTACACACACATCCACAGCCATTCCAACAGTACATAAAACACTTAACATGCATTTCACGCAATACATTCCCAGTTAAGGAGGCGCGATAATAATGAGCTTAGCTCGCATTGCGTGGATTCCCCTTGACGAACAAGTAACTGAGTAACACACACACACACACACACACACACACACACACACACACACACACACACACACACACACACCTGTTAGCCATTAACACCTGTCACACTGTATCTCAGGGCCAGTAGTAGGTGTAGCTGGGTGGTTATCGTATAGGAATTATAACCAGGAGCTCACGGGTTGTAATTCATATATTTATCAACGGGTAATATTATTGAGATTCGCTCTGTGCTGTAATTAAACCTTTCAGTCTTTGAGGACGACTTTTCACTTAATTTTGGCTAACATTAGACGATTTTACTCGGGTATGGAAGGCCTTCTAGGAATCATGTGGTAAAAGTTATCTTAATTAACCTCTGATTTCCACAACTCCGTCCTAAACTAAATGTAATCGTGTACCAATATCCATAATACAAAAATGAAACGCGTCCTCGTATCTTGAAAGGGTGGAGTACTGTACCACAGACTAGGGTACCTGTATAACTTTAATTCTGGACGCCATTTTGTTCCTACCTCACGCTTTACCCCATACCGTACCATTATTTTTACACTTAATTTTCCGCTTATATACATGATGTTATACTACCTATACCTCTTATTTTATCGCAATCCATCAATGTATATGTATGAAGGCACTTAAGACCTCAGGCGCCATATTGTTGTATGATTCCCTGGAAGCCCTATGTCGCCGTTCTCTATATAAAGGCACTCTACCACAGGCCCATGCACCGACATAACCACAAAACTGACCAACGTCCAACCTCTCATAAAAAATGAATTGATCTGACATTTTTACCATTTGGATAGAATCAACCAGTAAATAAGTGTAGAAATGTACAGGCCGTTTGTTTCAGCCCTCTCGGAGTTACAAAAAGCTAGGGATCACAATTTTTAGATATGTCATAATGAATAGACTTTACGGGAGCACCGCAATCATTACTGACTTGACAACTTAGTACCGCAATATTAACAGTCAACGGCCTGTTAAACTATCGATAGTACTGGCATTTATCTGCCCTACCAACGTAAATTAATGGGATATGCAACCAAGAAACCATAGTTTTGAGTAGGGGTTTTAATAGTGGTAATATATCTATAGTTGACTTCATGATATATATATATATATATATATATATATATATATATATATATAAGTATGCTGTATATATACTGTATATATATATATATATTTATAAAGAGAGAGAGAGAGAGAGAGAGAGAGAGAGAGAGAGAGAGAGAGAGAGAGAGAGAGAGAGAGGTGTGGAGGTTAAATCACAAATACTTGTGATCATATTATGTAGTAAAACTCGCAGGAAAAATTAAACATTGGACACCAAGCTTTCGTCTATTCTCTCAAGACATCTTCAGGATAATATGTCTTACCCTGAAGATGTCTTGAGAGAATAGACGATAACTTGGTCTTCCAATGTTTCATTTTTGGCAAGAGTTTTTCTACTACTAAACAAATAATTGTTTAAGAATACCTCTCTAGGACCCCTATTTGTCAACCAGGAGTCCCTGAGTGTGCTCAGAGCTACCCTACACTTTCTCTTCATCGCTCCAGTGAATAGAAGTTAAGAACTTTCAGCCGATCCCAGTAGTGAAGATGTTTTAACAAACTGATGTGGGATGTGAAGCGTCTTTGAACACTCTCTATTTCGTATATTTCTCCTGCTTTGTGTGGAGATGTTAGCACACTGCAATACTCCAGTCGTGGGATTACCAAAGATTTGAAGAGCGTTATCAATGGCTGTTCTTCTCGTGTCTTGTAAGTGAATAGTATCCAATCTGCTAGTTTCCTAGCCGCTACTGACTTGACCTGATTATATTATTTGAAGGACGTGTTGTCTGGCATTATTACCCCAAGATCTTTAACCTCAGTTTGTCGTGGGATTGGCAGGAGTGACTCTGTTATGTAGGTTGTGTTTTCTTTTATTTCTACATTTCTTCCATATTTTACCAGCTGAAATGTTTTTTAAATAATAACCAGGCAGTATCGGAAGGCTGAGAGGTTCTGTGTGTGTTCCCCAAGTAATACACAGCTGTGTCTCATCACTCGCAGATGACACCAAATTAAGTCTGGGAATAACGGAACACAGAGAAAACTTATAAGCTGACATGAACGAAATATTCAAGTGGGCCAAAGACAATAACATGCAATTTAATTAAGGGAGCCCACCTCGCTTTTTTTCTCTTTCTCTCCCTCTCTCTTTGGCTTGTATCCATTCGGCCCAATTCAGCCTACTGTTTTAAGACGTTTACCCCCATACAGGTGTCAATATTTTCCGGGCGAGTGGTAGCGAGCCAGCATATGTTTTGTTTTGTTTTGACAGCAAGCTAAATTTGTACATTTTTCGATAGAAAAATGTCTCCGGCGAAGCCGGATTTCTCCATACAATGCTGGCTCGCTATCGCTCTCCAGGAAAAAATCGAGGCTTGGATGGGGATAAACTTCTTAAAACAGTTGGCTGAATGGGTCCGAATGGATACAAGCCAGGGAAAGAGAGAAAAGGAGACAGAGAGAAAAATAGCCGGTGACCCCCCTTAAACACGAGAACTTTAGCAGGGGATGTACCAGAGCCGCGGTATACGAGTCAAAACGTAGCTAATATCAAGTCTACTATTTGACAATTATCTCTTCGTAGCGCAATGGATGAATGCACTGAATTTCGGTGTGAGCATCCTAGGTTCGAATCCCTGGAGTGCCACATGTATTTGTTGATTTCATTAATTGAGTTTAGGAGTAAAGTCGGTTGGTGGAGGGAACATAATAATTATGGCTGTGTTTTGTATCTTAAAGTTCCTAATCATTCCAATTTAATATAAGATTAACCCTTTGAGTACCAGCGACGTGTGTTATATTTTATTCTAGCTAAATTTAGACGATATTATTCAGTTAAGGAAGAATCTAGGGTAGTTAAAAGGGTTGGATGAGATAGTTGGAAGCCTTATTTTTGCTAGAGGTCCTTCCTAAGCTGAATAAAATCGTCTAATAGTTGCCAGAATACGATGAAAAGGACGTCCCTGGTATTGCATGGGTTAAAAAAGCTAAATTAACCCAAATAAGGTGATAGCTTGTAGCGGATTCAAAGCTCTAATACAGGTAACCGACAAACTTGCTCGGGTCACGCAGGCTTAAGGGAAGACTGGCCATTTTTCTGGACCCCCTTCTCCCTAATGTTTAGCCCCACTAATTTTAAGATTAGAAAACGTTTGTCCCATTAGTTTGGCGATTTTAACACTTTTCGCCCCATTTCGTTGTCAATGTTAAAACCTTTCGTGCTATTTAGGTGTCGATTATTTCCTGGCGAGCGATAGCGAGCCTGCAATTTTAAGAGGAACCGGCCTTCGGCCGGGAAATTTTTCTACCGAAAAATTTACAAATTTATCTTAAAGGGGGGTCTAGGGGGTGTTTTTCTAAGCTTGATGGAGGGCTAGGGAGGAAACTAAGAAAAATATATGAATACATGAATTAATAGACGAAACAAACGGCCAGTCTCCCCTTAAGTTTAATAGGATCACCTCTCGTCTTTTTTTATTATTTTTTCATCTGACGATAATTTGCCGTCCCCATCTTAATTACTCAGCATACAATAATGAGAAGAGTGATTTAGAAAATAATGTATTGTTATCCAAGAAAAAAAATACTACTACTACTACTACTACTACTACTACTACTACTACTACTACTAAAAATAATAATAATAATAATGAAATTACTAAGAATATTCTTGGCGTTCTCAATAATGATTCCAAACATTCTATAATAAATCGTGACGATATATTATACTGCATGCAATACATTATAAATATAAAATGAGATGCGTTTATATGAGAGAGAGAGAGAGAGAGAGAGAGAGAGAGAGAGAGAGAGAGAGAGAAAGAGAGAGTAGGCTATGCGGGCGCCCCTATGAGTCTGACCAACCTATTTTTTTTTTCCTTTTCAAATACTGATGTGAAATTGAATTGAGAGTGTGGGTGTAGTGTGTGTGTGTGTATGTGTTAGTGTGTGTGTGTATGTGTGAGTGTGTATGTGTGTGTGTGTGTAAACTATCAACCATCATTACTACTATCATCACCACCATCTTACAATCATCATTACTACTGTTAACATCATCACTACTACTATAACCATCATCATTTCTACTGTCACAAGTATTACTATGTCACCATCATCACTACTACTGCCATCATCACCATTACTATGATCTTCATCATCACAACTATTGTCATCATCACTACAACTTTCACCATCATCACTACTACTCACCATAATCAGTAATACTCACACCATCGTCACTACTGTCATTATTATCAATACAACTATCATTACATGTCACCATCATCACTACTACTAGTACTGTCACCATCATATCTACTACTGTCACCATCATATCTACTACTGTCATCATCATCACTACTGTCAACATCATCAATACAACTACAACCATCATCACTACTATTATCACCATCATCACTACCATCACCATAAATCCCACTATTACTACCATCACTTCTAATGCCAACTAAACTAACTTAACCTAGCAAATGCATAGCGAGATGTTTTCGCCCCCAGAACGCATTCATTGCTGGGGGGGGTGGTCCGGGGGGGGGGGGGGGGGGGGGGAAGGGGGTAAAACCATATTTTGGGTAAAACCATATTTTGGACCTAAAATCATAACTATTGCATAAATTCAACAAATCTTTTTTGACTGACGTTCGCATTCACGCAACAAATGTTCGTGTGAAATTTGGTGAAAATCCGTCCAACGGCCTAGGAGGAGTTTGGAGACAGACGGACAACGACAGCAGCGACAACGACGACAGACATTTGTTTCCGGTGGTACCCACTATTGGGGGGGGGGGGGGGGGGGGATACCAAACTCTGATTACGCAGAGTTGATAATATATGTGTGTGTGTGGCTGTAATAATATTAATGTATGTGTGTGTGTGTGGGTGTAATAATATTAATGTATGTGTGTGTACTGTATGTGTGTGTATTGTATGTGTGTGTACTGTATGTGTGTGTACTGTATGTTTGTGTACTGTATGTGTGTGTACTGTATGTGTGTGTGTGGGGGGATGTAATAATATTAATGTATGTGTGTGTACTGTATGTGTGTGTACTGTATGTGTGTGTGTGGGGGGATGTAATAATATTAATGTATGTGTGTGTACTGTATGTGTGTGTACTGTATGTGTGTGTACTGTATGTGTGTGTACTGTATGTGTGTGTACTGTATGTGTGTGTGGGGGGATGTAATAATATTAATGTATGTGTGTGTACTGTATGTGTGTGTACTGTATGTGTGTGTGTGGGGGGATGTAATAATATTAATGTATGTGTGTGTACTGTATGTGTGTGTACTGTATGTGTGTGTACTGTATGTGTGTGTGTGGGGGGATGTAATAATATTAATGTATGTGTGTGTATACTGTATGTGTGTGTGTATGCTGTATGTGTGTGTACTGTATGTATGTGTGTATACTGTATGTGTGTGTGTGTATACTGTATGTGTGTGTACTGTATGTGTGTGTACTGTATGTGTGTGTGTACTGTATGTGTGTGTACTGTATGTATGTGTGTGTGTGGGTGTAATAATATTACTGTATGTGTGTGTACTGTATGTGTGTGTACTGTATGTGTGTGTACTGTATGTGTGTGTACTGTATGTGTGTGTGGGGGGATGTAATAATATTAATGTATGTGTGTGTACTGTATGTGTGTGTACTGTATGTGTGTGTACTGTATGTGTGTGTACTGTATGTGTGTGTACTGTATGTATGTGTGTGTGGGTGTAATAATATTACTGTATGTGTGTGTACTGTATGTGTGTGTACTGTATGTGTGTGTACTGTATGTGTGTGTACTGTATGTATGTGTGTGTGTGTGGGTGTAATAATATTACTGTATGTGTGTGTACTGTATGTGTGTGTACTGTATGTGTGTGTACTGTATGTGTGTGTACTGTATGTATGTGTGTGTGTGGGTGTAATAATATTACTGTATGTGTGTGTACTGTATGTGTGTGTGTACTGTATGTGTGTGTACTGTATGTGTGTGTACTGTATGTATGTGTGTGTGTGGGTGTAATAATATTACTGTATGTGTGTGTACTGTATGTGTGTGTACTGTATGTGTGTGTACTGTATGTATGTGTGTGTACTGTATGTATGTGTGTGTACTGTATGTGTGTGTACTGTATGTGTGTGTACTGTATGTGTGTGTACTGTATGTGTGTGTGGGGGGATGTAATAATATTAATGTATGTGTGTGTACTATATGTGTGTGTGGGTGTAATAATATTAATGTATATGGGTGTACTGTATGTGAGTGTGTGAGTAGGGGAGACAATTTAAGTTGCACATGTGTATGTGTGAGTTTAATAAGTTGTTTGTGTGTGTGTGTGTGTGTGTGTGTGTGTGTGGGAGGGGTTAAGTTTTGTGTGTGTTCCTGCGTGTGTGTGTGTACGGAGTGTGGATCAATCTTTGTGTGGGAATTGGCAGGTGAATATTCTCTCTCTCTCTCTCTCTCTCTCTCTCTCTCTCTCTCTCTCTCTCTCTCTCTCTCTCTCTCTCTCTCTCTCTCTCTCTCTCTCTCTCTCTCTCTCTCTCTCTCTCTCTCTCTCTCTCTCTCTCTCTCTCTCTCTCTCTCTCTCTCTCTCTCTCTCTCTCTCTCTCTCTCTCTCAACACGCAACCATGGCTGGAAATTAGAATTGAAAAGATTCAGCACTAGTATTTGTGGACACTTTTTCACATATAAGATCTGTTCTACCTGAAACAAACTTCCCTCCGAAGTTGTAAACAGTTCTTCAGTAGAGCAGTTCAAGAAGAGAGTAGATAGTATTTTGCACACTCTGTAAAGAGTGTAGTGCACTAAACAGGCTCTCTCCTTCCACTTCGAGTATCTCCTCGGAATGGACAGCAAGGTCTCTGAGATACTAACTATTCCTTGTTAATCTCTCCCTCTCTCTCTCTCTGACTACGGGAAGTTGTTCTACATATTCAAATTTCTGCCTAGCAACTTGGAAGAGAGAGAGAGAGAGAGAGAGAGAGAGAGAGAGAGAGAGAGAGAGAGAGAGAGAGAGAGAGAGAGAGAGAGAGATAGAGGGAGAGAGAGAGCAACTATACATACACAAGTAGTCTGAAGTCTATGGATATTAACATACGTGATAATGGATAGATGTAAAAGACGTATATTCAAGACTAGGCATAACAGACACAAATATGATAAACAGAGACGAAAATAAGGACAAACAAAACGTAATAATAATCGGCAGCAAACATTACATACTGTTGCGCAATTATTTTAAGGGGGGGGGGGGTTTATAGTACTCTGCTGGATAAGTCAAACAAAGAGAAACATATACGTACATAAAACTAGTTTATTCAATCTAAAAGTACAAGGGTAGCCAAAGTACAAGTCACAATACACTGCAAGAATATACAATATTACAACATCAAACTGTATCATAATCAGGTCCCTTTGCGACCACAGACAATAATAACACTCTACTGATTACAATCTCTTACTAAATGTGGCCCTGAGCACTTTCATAAATGATATTACCAAAGGTTGATACTGGTTATAGATTCGAGAGAACCACAGTATATTAATATCTTACTACTCCTGTCCTGCCTGGGTCCTTGTGAACAGCAGACACGAACTTTAACACTCTGATTTTGCAACAACTAATCTCTGCATGTACTGAGCTAATTCATTCTTAAGTTTGCTAGCTATCTCTTTCACTACTTGAATTCAGGGAACAACAAGTATCTATCTGGCTAATTAGTTCTGTTTGACCTAACTCGGCCACTTGGGTTTAGGGAACAGCAAGTGATTTAACTAACTAATGAATTTGTCTTTGCAATTGACCCTACCAACAATTCTCTTGAGACCTCTGGTGGATGCTTCTGAACTAGCGCCAGGGCTATAACTAGACATTACTATACCCAACACCTAGAATATGCACAGTTTATCTCGATTTTTTGTGATTCTACAAGTTTTAATTATACAGTAAACGACTACATAAGTGCTTATATAGTATAGTAATAAAGAAAAAGTCCATATGCAGTTCATAATGACTACAAACATAATTATCTATCTATCTATCTATTGCCTGGCGCCGTGATCCCCGAAGGGGTGGCCACGAACGAACCGCCCCCATGCACCTCTGTCCCCAGTCAGTCGATGCCCCTCCCCCCAACCAGCACCGCCTTCGTTCATGTACTTCCTCACTCAATCCTTCCACCTCTCATTCGGTCTACCTCTCCCTCTCTGTCCCTCCACCTAATTATAAGGTGATTAATTATCATAACAAAATCGGCGCGAAAATACCTGCTGACTTTGTATTGTAAATATACGTTATTTATGAATATGGATGATTTTAAAATATATAAAACAACAGTATGCATAGACCAAAGTATGTGTCAAATACAGAAATTTCGACTAACTGCTTTTAATATAGAATTGTTGAAGGAGAGGTAGGGTAGATAGCTCCGCGATGTCGCCAATTTCCCACACTGCACCGCGGTAAACATTGCGTACAGCGCCTCCATCAGTCACTGTAGGTATTTATTGGTAGGGAGAATTGGTTTTGATTCTAAGCTGAACTGGAGTTTACTGAGTGAATCAAGTTACAGGGTTCTGGGTTAATGGAACAGCAGATAGTTCTCAATAGAAACCCTAGCAATACTTCTATTAGTGTTCTATCAATCGCCTAACAATTCTATCAGCTGTTCTAATAACAGCTAGTTCAAATGTGGTGGGGCGACCCTCTAGGACCAGAGCATCGTCGGCAGGCTTGGTAGGGTCGGTGGCACTCCGTCACAGAAGGGCATCGGCAGCAGGGCCTCACACAGAGCGTCGGCAACAGGACCTCTCAGAACGTTGGTAGCATGACCACACAGTGGCAGCGTCAGGGGCAGCTGGGTCAATAAAACTGAAGGGGGTACTCAGGTGACTGTAGCAGTGTTGATCTCCAGCATCTTTGGGAGCTCCACCTCCCAGTGCGAAGTTAATTCTTCAAATTAGGGATCAGAGGCTCCCAGGTTGTGATTACCTATCAGGGCTTGGAGCCCTAGCACCTCTGCGCACTCGGCTGCAGGGGGTAAGCTCACCAGTGATTGCTGGAGGCACAGGGTTTGTCTGTCATTTATCTCTTCCAAGTCCGCCAAATAATCCATTTTAGAATAACCTCCATTTGTACTCTCGTCTAATGAACTGAGTTTTCCGCCGCACACCTCAAGTGATGCAGAAGGAAGAGGGGGTTGTTTTGGGGGCTGCAGGGGAGGGGAAGTCGGGTCCTTGTGAACAGCGACTGTCTGACTTTGGGTGGATTCTGGGGCCTTATATACCCCTTTGGCGAATCAAGTGGTTTTCCACCAGCCACTCAGGGAGCTTCCAGGATTTTCCAGTTGGCGTATTGATCCATGTGATGGTACGAAGCTTTAGTGTTCTGCTACCTGTCCATTTTGGCCAATCAGGAGGGGGACTGGGCGAGCGGCTTTGCCAATGGGAGACTCGGGAATCTTCTCCAGCATTTTCTAGATTGTCTTAGGTCGATCAATGGTAGGCCGGGGGAAATGGTTAAGCTCCGCCCTCTTCCAGGCAGCTCCAAGTGACGAAGGGGAATCACCATCCACGAAGGTGATGAAAGACTTGGTTGAAAGGGGCATATGCCGTACCTTCTGGGGAGAAGTGACTGTGGGAGGTTTGGAGATATATAGGGACAAAAGATCAGGAAGTATGTGACTCGCTGATCCCTTACAAGGTTGCTTGGATGGTTTGGGGAACTGTCCAAGACATACACATATCATACATTAAAACGGATAGCAAACAGACAACGAAAACGGAAAGAAAATCGACAAAGAAAGCGGAAAAACAAACATACATCAAGTAAGTCAAACATGTCATACACACTGATACACACACATACATGTTGACAATAACATATACATTAGGCATATATAAATACACACAGGCACATATGCACATACTGCACATACAAAATACACACAAGCTACCTAAAAACATACACAGGAGACACAGACAATTACGCACACAAACCCAGATGTACATACAAATTACACACAGGCTGAGAGAAACATACACAGGAGACACTGCCAAATACGCACATAAACACAGATGCACATAAAAAACAGACACAGGTTGACTAAAACATACACAGAAGATATAGACAAATACACACACATACACAGACAGACAAACACACACACATACAGGAACACGCACATAATCACACACTTATAGAGACACACATACAGGCACACACATAATCTCACACACACACACACACACACACACACACACACACACACACACAAACAGGACTTGCCCTAAATCTGCCTAGCGGGGTAAAACAGCTGTATAGTTTCCCACGCACCTGTACTGCCTCACCCTGCCTCACTCTGTCCCTCCCTGCCTGCCTCATTCTGTCCCACCCTGCCTGCCTCACTCTGTCCCTCCCTGCCTGCCTCACTCTGTCCCTCCCTGCCTCACTCTGTCTGTCCCTGCCTGTCTCACTCTGTCCCTCCCTGCCTTCCTCACTCTGTCCCTCCCTGCCTGCCTCACTCTGTCCCTCCCTGCCTGCCTCACTCTGTCCCTCCCTGCCTGCCTCACTCACTCTGTCCCTCCCTGCCTGCCTCACTCACTCTGTCCCTCCCTGCCTGCCTCACTCACTCTGTCCCTCCCTGCCTGGCTCACTCTGTCCCTCCCTGCCTGCCTCACTCTGTCCCTCCCTGCCTGCCTCACTCTGTCCCTCCCTGCCTGCCTCACTCACTCTGTCCCTCCCTGCCTGCCTCACTCACTCTCTCCCTCCCTGCCTGCCTCACTCTGTCCCTCCCTGCCTTCCTCACTCTGTCCCTCCCTGTCTGCCTCACTCTGTCCCTCCCTGCCAGCCTCACTCACTCTGTCCCTCCCTGCCTGCCTCACTCACTCTGTCCCTCCCTCCCTGCCTGCCTCACTCACTCTGTCCCTCCCTGCCTGCCTCACTCACTCTGTCCCTCCCTGCCTTACTCTGTCCCTCCCTGCTTGCCTCACTCGCTCTGTCTGTCCCTCCCTGCCTGCCTCACTCTGTCCCTCCCTGCCTGCCTCACTCTGTCCTTCCCTGCCTGCCTCACTCACTCTGTCCCTCCCTGCCTCACTCTGTCTGTCCCTCCCTGCCTCACTCTGTCCCTCCCTGCCTGCCTCATTCTGTCTCTCCCAGCCTGCCTCATTCTGTCCCTCCCTGCCTGCCTCACTCGCTCTGTCCCTCCCTGCCTCACTCTGTCTGTCCTTCCCTGCCTCACTCTGTCCCTCCCTGCCTGTCTCACTCACTCTGTCCCTCCCTGCCTCACTCTGTCTGTCCCTCCCTCCCTGCCTCACTCTGTCTGTCCCTCCCTCCCTGCCTCACTCTGTCCCTCCCTCCCTGTCTCACTATGTCTGTCCCTCCCTCTTTGCCTCACTCTGTCTGTCCCTCCCTGTCTCACTCTGTCTGTCCCTCCCTCCCTGCCTCACTCACTCTGTCTGTCCCTACCTGTCTCACTCTGTCTGTCCCTCCCTCCCTGCCTCACTCTGTCTGTCCCTCCCTGCCTCACTCTGTCCCTCCCTCTGTCTGTCCTTCCCTGCCTCACTCTGTCTGTCCCTCCCTGCCTCACTCTGTCTGTCCCTCCCTCCCTGCCTCACTCTGTCTGTCCCTCCCTGCCTCACTCTGTCTGTCCCTCCCTGCCTCACTCTGTCTGTCCCTCCCTGCCTGCCTCATTCTGTCCCTCCCTCCCTGTCTCACTCTGTCTGTCCCTCACTGCCTCACTCTGTCTGTCCCTCCCTGTCTGCCTCACTTTGTCTGTCCCTCCCTCCTTGCCTCACTCTGTCTGTCCCTCCCTGCCTCATTCTGTCTGTCCTTCCCTCCCTCACTCTGTCTGTCCCTCCCTGCCTCACCCTTCCTTACTCTGCCTCATCCTCCGTCATTCTACCTCACCCACCCTCACTCTTTCTCACCCTGCCTCATCATCACACAGTCCTCACTCTGTCTCATCTACCTCACAGTCCTCACTCTTCCTCATCTACCTCACATAGTCCTCACTCTGCCTCATCTACCTCACAGTCCTCACTGTCTCAACTACCTCACAGTCCTCACTCTCTCATCTACCTCACAGTCCTCACTCTTCCTCATCTACCTCACATAGTCCTCACTCTGCCTCATCTACCTCACAGTCCTCACTCTGTCTCATCTACCTCACAGTCCTCACTCTGCCTCATCTACCTCACAGTCCTCACTCTGCCTCATCTACCTCACAGTCCTCACTCTGTCTCATCTACCTCACAGTCCTCACTCTGTCTCATCTACCTCACAGTCCTCACTCTGCCTCATCTACCTCACAGTCCTCACTCTGCCTCATCTACTTCACAGTCCTCACTCTGTCTCATCTACCTCACAGTCCTCACTCTGCCTCATCTACCTCACAGTCCTCACTCTGCCTCATCTACTTCACAGTCCTCACTCTGTCTCATCTACCTCACAGTCCTCACTCTGTCTCATCTACCTCACAGTCCTCACTCTGCCTCATCTACCTCGCAGTCCTCACTCTGCCACATCTACCTCACAGTCCTCACTCTGCCTCATCTACCTCACAGTCCTCACTAAGCCTCATCTACCTCACAGTCCTCACTCTGTCTCATCTACCTCACAGTCCTCACTCTGCCTCATCTACCTCACAGTCCTCACTCTGCCTCATCTACCTCACAGTCCTCACTCTGCCTCATCTACCTCATAGTCCTCACTCTGCCTCATCTACTTCACAGTCCTCACTCTGTCTCATCTACCTCACAGTCCTCACTCTGCCTCATCTACCTCGCAGTCCTCACTCTGCCACATCTACCTCACAGTCCTCACTCTGCCTCATCTACCTCACAGTCCTCACTAAGCCTCATCTACCTCACAGTCCTCACTCTGTCTCATCTACCTCACAGTCCTCACTCTGCCTCATCTACCTCACAGTCCTCACTCTGCCTCATCTACCTCACAGTCCTCACTCTGCCTCATCTACCTCACAGCCTCACAACCTCACAGTCCTCACTCTGTCTCATCTACCTCACAGTCCTCACTATGCCTCATCTACCTCACAGTCCTCACTCTGCCTCATCTACCTCACAGTCCTCACTCTGCCTCATCTACCTCACAGCCTCACAACCTCACAGTCCTCACTCTGTCTCATCTACCTCACAGTCCTCACTCTGCCTCATCTACCTCACAGTCCTCACTCTGCCTCATCTACCTCACAGTCCTCACTCTGGCTCATCTACCTCACAGTCCTCACTCTGTCTCATCTACCTCACAGTCCTCACTCTGTCTCATCTACCTCACAGTCCTCACTCTGCCTCATCTACCTCACAGTCCTCACTCTGCCTCATCTACCTCACAGTCCTCACTCTGTCTCATCTACCTCACAGTCCTCACTCTGCCTCATCTACCTCACAGTCCTCACTCTGTCTCATCTACCTCACAGTCCTCACTCTGCCTCATCTACCTCACAGTCCTCACTCTGCCTCATCTACCTCACAGTCCTCACTCTGTCTCATCTACCTCACAGTCCTCACTCTGCCTCATCTACCTCGCAGTCCTCACTCTGTTTCATCTACCTCACAGTCCTCACTCAGCCTCATCTAACTCAGTCCTCACTCTGCCTCATCTACCTCACAGTCCTCACTCTGCCTCATCTACCTCACAGTCCTCACTCTGCCTCATCTACCTCACAGTCCTCACTCTTCCTTATCTACCTCACAGTCCTTCCTTATCTACCTCACAGTCCTCACTCTGCCTCATCTACCTCACAGTCCTCACTCTGCCTCATCTACCTCACAGTCCTCACTCTGCCTCATCTACCTCACAGTCCTCACTCTGCCTCATCTACCTCACTCTTCCTTATCTACCTCACAGTCCTCACTCTGCCTCATCTACCTCACAGTCCTCACTCTGCCTCATCTACCTCACAGTCCTCACTCTGTCTCATCTACCTCACAGTCCTCAATCTGCCTCATCTACCTCACAGTCCTCACTCTGCCTCATCTACCTCACAGTCCTCATCTACCTCACAGTCCTCACTCTGCCTCATATACCTCGCAGTCCTCACTCAGCCTCATCTACCTAACAGTCCTCACTCTGCCTCATCTACCTCACAGTCCTCACTCTGCCTCATCTACTTCACAGTCCTCACTCTGTCTCATCTACCTCACAGTCCTCACTCTGCCTCATCTACCTCGCAGTCCTCACTCTGCCACATCTACCTCACAGTCCTCACTCTGCCTCATCTACCTCACAGTCCTCACTAAGCCTCATCTACCTCACAGTCCTCACTCTTTCTTATCTACCTCACAGTCCTCACTCTGCCTCATCTACCTCACAGTCCTCACTCTGGCTCATCTACCTCACAGTCCTCACTCTGCCTCATCTACCTCACAGTCTTCACTCTTCCTCATCTACCTCGCAGTCCTCACTCAGCCTCATCTACCTCACAGTCCTCACTCTGTCTCATATACCTCACAGTCCTCACTCTGCCTCATCTACCTCACAGTCCTCACTCTGCCTCATCTACCTCGCAGTCCTCACTCATCCCCATCTACCTTACAGTCCTCACTCTGTCTCATCTACCTCACAGTCCTCACTCTGCCTCATCTACCTCACAGTTCTCACTCTGCCTCATCCACCTCACAGTCCTCACTCTGCCTCATCTACCTCACAGTCCTCACTCTGTCTCCCTCTGCCTCATATATGTTATGCTAGTCATAAATATGTTATGTAGATTCACTAAACGGGAAAAAAACAGGATATTAAACACACAGATACAATAAGGGAAACGGGCAATTTATACAATTATAGACAGTACAATTATTTATTTATACACCTGGGGTTAAATATAGAACTTAGGTATAAACGGAAAGGCTACAATAATTATAATAAAGATCGTCAAAGGTAAACACACAATAGTTACGGAACAATCTGTTACTAAGTTGATACAGACTCTTGACAAATTAATTACTAGAACATATATAATTAATTACTAGAACATATATAATTAATTACTAGAACATATATAATTAATTACTAGAACATATATAATTAATTACTAGAACATATATAATTAATTACTAGAACATATATAATTAATTACTAGAACATATATAATTAATTACTAGAACATATATAATTAATTACTAGAACATATATAATTATAGATATTATGGAAGAGAAAAACTCATGAAAATGGTCTTGCTGTATCACAGGGACTTTACTGAATATTGATGATTGGAAAGAAAGACAAATTGTCTTTTGTCTGACCTTGAACCTGATTCAATGGGAATGGAGCGCTCGTTTTCTCTGACACCTGCATAATGTTTTCGACTATTCAGTGAGTGTAAGGGGTATACAGATAAACTTACAATCACAAATAGAGTGTTAGTTTCGGTGTTGGAATGGAATCAAAGCCTAAATATTAAGTATATATTATATATTCTGGTCATAGAGGAACAAACAATACTATATTATATTTGAGACGTAAGGATAGCAAGTGTTTTTTGTTTTCCCTAAAGTGAATGTTAACTTGTAGTCAATAAGGGATTCATAAATACAGGACGAGAATTACTCTATATATTCGCAAGGGTTTTTCCGGGGGTAGAGGGAGGACACAGCAATTTTCTGAATATAGGGGATTTAAGGGGGGACTTAAATTTGTTCTTGTAGGCTGGCTCTTGAGTAGTCTTGGTAACAGTACTAGTATCTGGTGACTCGGATCTTGCTGGCATCGGGTGAGTCTTCTGTTTTTTTTTCTTTTTATGATGTGGGGAGCATCGACCCTACTGCTTTTGGTCGCAAACCCAGCTTATCTTGAAGATGTTGATTTTCTTGGTTTCTGGGCAGCTTCGAGCCTACCGCTTCCACTTTCGAACACAGCTTGTTCGGCAGCGTCAAGCCTACTTCGTGTTGTTTGTGCAGCTTCGAGCCTACCACTTCCAGTCTCAAACCTGGCTTGTTTGGCAGCATCAAGCATATCTCCAAAAATCTCGCCAGAGCTAATTAATGTAATTTAAAATCCAAACAATGTCTATCCGTTGACCTTGGATGACGTCATTGAGCACATTTATACTTATGATGAGTATAAAATGGTGTGAACAAGTTTCTATGCCACTTATCACATGACTGGAACACAAGATCCGCCTGTGTTAGCTAACCCATTTTAGTTTTAGCAAAGTGAAAAAAGGGATATCAGATCAGAAGCCACAAAACACCAAATATGTTTCTATAGTAGCATTTCTAATAAAAGTTAGTTTTTATTATTTTACTTTATAAACGACCCAAGACAATTATATATCCACAACATGGCAGACCTTTGTGGATCTGAGGAATCGTATGGAGGTATTTAAAATTAAACAAAAATCATACGATTTTAAGTCCCAGTTTGTTTAGATAACGTATTACAATCGTTGTTAATCTTATTAAAATGTACACTGTAGGACATAATTATACTGTACTGTGGTCCTTTCTAAACACTCAAACAGAACAAATTAACCTCACAATTCTAATATTAGGTAACAACATAATTAGCATATATATTTCAGTTCGGGATAGCTTCCAAATCATAAAGCCAATATTTATATCGTAGTGTAAGTCAGAAGCATAAATGCTGCGACACCAACCTGATAACGTCCACCCCTTCGTTTCCAAATCTATTCTTAACCTGCTTTGTTTTGTTTTTAATCCCATAATGATTTCTTTATTTCATTCTAGCTACCGTCAGAAGATTTTCTTCAGCTTCGTATAAACCTCTCGTGATGAAGAAGTTGACGTCATCTGATTGATGTCACAGAATATATGCTTCTGACTGCACACTCAGGGACATATGTCGTGACCTTAAATTTTCGAAGCTATCCAGAAGAGAAAAGATTCGTCTCATTATTTGTGTTACTATTATTAGTATATGCATTTCTTTTAAGTAGTTGGATGATTGAGAGAGGACCATGACTTATAATTCAGAATGTACTATTTTAGCCCTAACACCATCGCACCAGCATTACCTGAACTTAACCCCAAACATTCCCGGACATCTGCGAAATGTTGTCAATAAAGTGTTTCTCTTCAAATGGTGTTGGTTAATTTTAACGTAGCTCTATTGTTACTTTCTGTTTGTTTTGTTCAGAGTTCATAATATTGTTGAGTCAGAAACAATAGTCGTTTAACCTCTCCATCGCCTCGGTTTCATTACTGTATGCTAACCCTTTCAGTACGATGACGTTCTATCTTTAAATCATTTTATTCCGCTTAGAAATGGTCTGTGATATAGTCAAAGGGTTAGGTAAGGTCCCTAAAGATTCTCCCTGAGCTGCACTAAATCTGTTCACAGTGTTCATTAGTGAACAAATAAGCAATATACATACTATTATATCTATGTACGTGTTCATGACATTTGACACTACCTGAATATATATACTCTCTCTATCGCTCTCTCTCTCTCTCTCACACTCACTCTCTCTCTCTCTCTCTCTCAGCCTATCTCCCTGCCTCAGCCACTCTCCGCTTAGCTCTCGTCCAGTACACAATGTCTCTCGCACGTTTATCTCTGAAAGTGGAAATAATCTGTTGAAAAATAGTGAAATAATTTGACATATATAACTTGAAAACGGAAGAAGAAACACATACCATACATCTCAAAACCGAAATCATTGATCGAAACATGATAAAATAATGATAGAAATATTAAATATTACTTGCCAAACCATCACTAAGGCACTAATGGAAGAAATGTGTATTCAAAGATATATTACATTTTGTTAAATAAATCCAGCAATGATGCGTGAAGGAAATATTGAAATAATTTCTGAAAATTAAATGTCGAATAAGTTTTTGAGTGTGTTGGTGTTTAGAACATTCTTCTTATATAAATCTTTAGAAAATACCAATTGGATACAAGAAAATTATGTAGAGAATATATATGTGCGCGACGACGAGAACTGGAAACTATATACAAGAATATAATTAATGTACGGTATGTATTAACTGTTTAAATAGAATAATTAAGGGAATTGATTTTGCCCAGACTAAGCGAATTAGTGTAAAATAAATTCGAATTTTGGTCATTACTTGTGATAAGAGGTGGTGGGGTATGGTGGTGGTAGTTGTGGTTGTGATGGTGGTGTTTGTGGTGATGGTGGTAGTTCTGGTGATAGTGGTAGTTCTGGTTGTGATGGTGGTGGTTGTGGTGATGGTGGTAGTTGTGGTGATGGTGGTAATTCTGGTTGTAATGGTGGTGGTTGTGGTGATGGTGGTAGTTGTTGTGATGATGGTAGTTCTGGTTGTGATGGTGGTAGTTATGGTGATGGTGGTAGTTGTGGTTGTGGTGGTAAATTTGACTGGCGAGATAGTGGCTGGGGTTATGATGTTGGTAATTGTGATTGTTTTGTTGTGTTGTGGTTGTAATTGTTTGTGTTAGTTGTGGTTGTTGGAATGATATAAGTTGTGTTTGTAGTTGTTAGTGGCAGTTGTGGTTGTGATGGTGGTAATTGTGTTTGTGATGGTGGTAATTGTGGTTGTTAGTGGTAGTTATGATGGTGGTAATTGTGGTTGTTAGTGGTAGTTATGATGGTGGTAATTGTGGTTGTTAGTGGTAGTTGTGATGGTGGTAATTGTGGTTGTTAGTGGTAGTTGTGGTTGTTATGGTAATTGTAGTAGTTAGTGTTAGTTGTGGTTGTGATAGTAGTAATTGTGGTTGTGATAGTGGTAATCGTGGTTGTGATAGTGGTAATTGTGGTTGTGATAGTAATTGTGGTTGTGATAGTAGTAATTGTGGTTGTGATAGTAGTAATTGTGGTTGTGATAGTGGTAATTGTGGTTGTGATAGTGGTAATTGTGGTTGTGATAGTGGTAATTGTGGTTGTGATATAAGTAATTGTGGTTGTGATAGTGGTAATTGTGGTTGTGATAGTGGTAATTCTGGTTGTGATAGTGGTAATTGTGGTTGTGATAGTAGTAAT
This sequence comes from Paralithodes platypus, assembly GCA_032716605.1. Lineage (NCBI taxonomy): Eukaryota > Metazoa > Arthropoda > Malacostraca > Decapoda > Lithodidae > Paralithodes > Paralithodes platypus. The sequence goes on along the minus strand of CM064491.1, from coordinate 19,709,020 downwards.
TGTGGTTGTGATAGTGGTAATTGTGGTTGTGATAGTATTAATTGTGGATGTGATAGTGGTAATTGTGGTTGTGATTGTGGTAATTGTGGTTGTGATAGTTGTAATTGTGGTTGTGATAGTAGAAATTGTGGTTGTGATAGTGGTAATTGTGGTAGAGATAGTAGTAATTGTGGTTGTGATAGTGGTAATTGTGGTTGTGATAGTGGTAATTGTGGTTGTGATAGTAGTAATTGTGGTTGTGATAGTGGTAATTGTGGTTGTGATAGTGGTAATTGTGGTTGTGATAGTATTTGTGGTTGTGATAGTGGTAATTGTGGTTGTGATAGTGGTAATTGTGGTTGTGATAGTAGTATTTGTGGTTGTGATAGTGGTAATTGTGGTTGTGATAGTAGTATTTGTGGTTGTGATAGTGGTATTTGTGGTTGTGATAGTGGTAATTGTGGTTGTGATAGTGGTAATTGTGGTTGTGATAGTAGTATTTGTGGTTGTGATAGTGGTAATTGTGGTTGTGATAGTAGTATTTGTGGTTGTGATAGTGGTAATTGTGGTTGTGATAGTAGTATTTGTGGTTGTGATAGTAGTATTTGTGGTTGTGATAGTGGTAATTGTGGTTGTGATAGTAGTATTTGTGGTTGTGATAGTGGTAATTGTGGTTGTGATAGTGGTAATTGTGGTTGTGATAGTAGTAATTGCGGTTGTGATAGTGGTAATTGTGGTTGTGATAGTGGTAATTGTGGTTGTGATAGTAGTATTTGTGGTTGTGATAGTGGTAATTGTGGTTGTGATAGTAGTAATTGTGGTTGTGATAGTAGTAATTGTGGTTGTGATAGTTGTAATAGTGGTTGTGATAGTAGTAATTGTGGTTGTGATAGTGGTAATTGTGGTTGTGATAGTGGTAATTGTGGTTGTGATAGTAGTAATTGTGGTTGTGATAGTTGTAATTGTGGTTGTGATAGTAGTAATTGTGGTTGTGATAGTGGTAATTGTGGTTGTGATAGTGGTAATTGTGGTTGTGATAGTAGTAATTGTGGTTGTGATAGTGGTAATTGTGGTTGTGATAGTAATTGTGGTTGTGATAGTGGTAATTGTGGTTGTGATAGTAGTAATTGTGGTTGTGATAGTGGTAATTTTTTTTTTTTTTTTTTTTTTTTTCTATATTCCAACTTACTTCCTCTCGGGCATAGGCTGAGAGCCTTAACATTCACCGCTTTACAATGAACAGTGAAGCCCGTGAGGTCTTGTTCCAGTCTAGGGAGTGAGACATGTGAAGCACGTAGAGTACAACGAGCACCTGCCATCTTGCCTTCACATGAGGCACGGTGCTCACTCATGGCCCGAAACGACCCCATCTCTGAAGCCACCTCGTTCCCGTGCTTCACTGTCTCACCCCCTGCACTCGGACTCTCACACTTACACACACACAACGCCACCTGTTGAGCAGATACCTCACCAGGCATTGCACCCCTACAGCATATTTTGAATATGGGAATATTCATACAATGCTATTTAATCAGGGAACAATGAGGGTATTTTATTGACGTTTCGGTGGGCTTGTGGTAATGCACTGATACTAGGTACAGCACAAATTCCATCCCAATAATATCTTCCCATTGATACATCGGGATTTGAACCCGGAACCTTTGGATTACCAGGCCAGTGGCAAGACCACTCCACCACACCTCCCCTTAATTGTGGTTGTGATAGTAGTAATTGTGGTTGTGATAGTGGTAATTGTGGTTGTTGTAATGGTATGGTATTGATTGTTAAACAGGGTGTCAAACCGGAGCAACTTTGTTTGAAGACTTGAATGAATATGAGAATATGAAAATTAACGTAAAATAGCATTGTGTTGGCCATTAAATCAGTTCCAGAGACATAATTTGAACTATCATCTCAGTTTTATCTTTGCTTAAAAATAAAAAAATAAAATAGAATAAACGATTCGGCTTTATTTTGACGCCCTGTTGTTAAGATAATTGTAGCCAGATCTTGCAAGCAGAGGTCCTGTAATAAGGTAGGTCGGCCATGTCTGTGTTTAGCGGCAGTAAGGGTGTTGTAATAGTCCACCTAACAGTTTCAGCATACAAGACATTTGGAGCCTTAAACATCGATATTAAGGGGGATGGGCGTATTTATTTGCTTATTTGTGTATCTTTTTATATATATATTTGTTTAGTTTCCTCCTTAGTCCTCTATAGAGCTTTCAAAAAACACCCCAAGACCCCTTTTCAAGATAAATTTGTACATTTATCGATAACAAAATGTCCTGGCCGGAAGCCAGTTACTACTACCGTATATACAGGCTCGCTATCGCTCGCCAGGACAAATATCGACACCTAATTTGTACAAAAGCTTTTAATATTGAGAAATAAATCGGGTGAAAGGTCTTAAAATAGCCAAAGAAATGGGCCGAATGTCTTAAAATCTAAACACTACTGGGGCTAAACATGAGGAAAGAGGGCTAGAAAAAGCAACCCTCCCTCCTTAAAGACAAATGCAATAATAATGTAGGTTTGTGATGTACAGTATATTAAGTACGTTAAATTGTAGGTTTGTGATGTACAGTATATTAAGTACGTTAAATTGTAGGTTTGTGATGTACAGTATATTAAGTACGTTAAATTGTAGGTTTGTGATGTACAGTATATTAAGTACGTTAAATTGTAGGTTTGTGATGTACAGTATATTAAGTACGTTAAATTGTAGGTTTGTGATGTACAGTATATTAAGTACGTTAAATTGTAGGTTTGTGATGTACAGTATATTAAGTACGTTAAATTGTAGGTTTGTGATGTACAGTATATTAAGTACGTTAAATTGTAGGTTTGTGATGTACAGTATATTAAGTACGTTAAATTGTAGGTTTGTGATGTACAGTATATTAAGTACGTTAAATTGTAGGTTTGTGATGTACAGTATATTAAGTACGTTAAATTGTAGGTTTGTGATGTACAGTATATTAAGTATGTTAAATTGTAGGTTTGTGATGTACAGTATATTAAGTACGTTAAATTGTAGGTTTGTGATGTACAGTATATTAAGTACGTTAAATTGTAGGTTTGTGATGTACAGTATATTAAGTACGTTAAATTGTAGGTTTGTGATGTACAGTATATTAAGTATGTTAAATTGTAGGTTTGTGATGTACAGTATATTAAGTACGTTAAATTGTAGGTTTGTGATGTACAGTATATTAAGTACGTTAAATTGTAGGTTTGTGATGTACAGTATATTAAGTACGTTAAATTGTAGGTTTGTGATGTACAGTATATTAAGTACGTTAAATTGTAGGTTAGTGATGTACAGTATATTAAGTACGTTAAATTGTAGGTTAGTGATGTACAGTATATTAAGTACGTTAAATTGTAGGTTTGTGATGTACAGTATATTAAGTACGTTAAATTGTAGGTTTGTGATGTACAGTATATTAAGTACGTTAAATTGTAGGTTTGTGATGTACAGTATATTAAGTACGTTAAATTGTAGGTTTGTGATGTACAGTATATTAAGTACGTTAAATTGTAGGTTTGTGATGTACAGTATATTAAGTACGTTAAATTGTAGGTTTGTGATGTACAGTATATTAAGTACGTTAAATTGTAGGTTTGTGATGTACAGTATATTAAGTACGTTAAATTGTAGGTTTGTGATGTACAGTATATTAAGTACGTTAAATTGTAGGTTTGTGATGTACAGTATATTAAGTACGTTAAATTGTAGGTTTGTGATGTACAGTATATTAAGTACGTTAAATTGTAGGTTTGTGATGTACAGTATATTAAGTACGTTAAATTGTAGGTTTGTGATGTACAGTATATTAAGTACGTTAAATTGTAGGTTTGTGATGTACAGTATATTAAGTACGTTAAATTGTAGGTTTGTGATGTACAGTATATTAAGTACGTTAAATTGTAGGTTTGTGATGTACAGTATATTAAGTATGTTAAATTGTAGGTTTGTGATGTACAGTATATTAAGTACGTTAAATTGTAGGTTTGTGATGTACAGTATATTAAGTACGTTAAATTGTAGGTTTGTGATGTACAGTATATTAAGTACGTTAAATTGTAGGTTTGTGATGTACAGTATATTAAGTACGTTAAATTGTAGGTTTGTGATGTACAGTATATTAAGTACGTTAAATTGTAGGTTTGTGATGTACAGTATATTAAGTACGTTAAATTGTAGGTTTGTGATGTACAGTATATTAAGTACGTTAAATTGTAGGTTTGTGATGTACAGTATATTAAGTACGTTAAATTGTAGGTTAGTGATGTACAGTATATTAAGTACGTTAAATTGTAGGTTAGTGATGTACAGTATATTAAGTACGTTAAATTGTAGGTTTGTGATGTACAGTATATTAAGTACGTTAAATTGTAGGTTTGTGATGTACAGTATATTAAGTACGTTAAATTGTAGGTTTGTGATGTACAGTATATTAAGTACGTTAAATTGTAGGTTTGTGATGTACAGTATATTAAGTACGTTAAATTGTAGGTTTGTGATGTACAGTATATTAAGTACGTTAAATTGTAGGTTTGTGATGTACAGTATATTAAGTACGTTAAATTGTAGGTTTGTGATGTACAGTATATTAAGTACGTTAAATTGTAGGTTTGTGATGTACAGTATATTAAGTACGTTAAATTGTAGGTTTGTGATGTACAGTATATTAAGTACGTTAAATTGTAGGTTTGTGATGTACAGTATATTAAGTACGTTAAATTGTAGGTTTGTGATGTACAGTATATTAAGTACGTTAAATTGTAGGTTTGTGATGTACAGTATATTAAGTACGTTAAATTGTAGGTTTGTGATGTACAGTATATTAAGTACGTTAAATTGTAGGTTTGTGATGTACAGTATATTAAGTACGTTAAATTGTAGGTTTGTGATGTACAGTATATTAAGTAAGTTAAATTGTAGGTTTGTGATGTACAGTATATTAAGTAAGTTAAATTGTAGGTTTGTGATGTACAGTATATTAAGTACGTTAAATTGTAGGTTTGTGATGTACAGTATATTAAGTACGTTAAATTGTAGGTTTGTGATGTACAGTATATTAAGTACGTTAAATTGTAGGTTTGTGATGTACAGTATATTAAGTACGTTAAATTGTATTTGTGTGTTTGTATATGTACTACAAACAATATGTTATCTGGTAATTCTACTGAATATTGATTTCTTCAGTTACAACTTAATTACAGCCCGAAACTCGCAAGTGGTCAATTATCAAAGAACGGGATGGTACGGTATATAAGTACATTTCAATTAGGATTTATCACCAATCACTAAACTATATATCCTGTACCATTATTACCGCATGTTTATTATGGACATATTTGGGTGTAGAGAAATACCAGTGACACCAGTGGTACCAATATGGCGGAGGTTGGCTCATCTCAAAGTACAAATATCCACAAATGGCTCACCAACATAGTAATAGTTCTTAGCATCCCCCCCCCCCCTCTCCTCTCTCCAGTAATTATAGTCTCTCTCTCTCTCTCTCTCTCGTATGACCCACAGCACAATAGACATTGTCTAGGCATCCTCCCCTATGCTCTACAAAGATCATAATGTTGGTAATTGTGGTAGTCCTTTAGCCTCTATGGACCTAGTGGTGGTGGTGGTGGTGGTGGTGGTTCAATGCTGGTGGTAGTATTTTAGAGGAACTGGGAGATGGTGGTAGTTATGATGGTTGTGATAGTAATGATAGTTGTTGTGGTAGTGGTGATTATTTTCGTGTTAGTAGTGATGGTTGTTGTGGTAGTGTTTATTATCTTCATGTTAGTAGTGATGGTTGTTGTGGTAGTTATAGTTGTTGTGATAGTGGTGAAGGTGATAGTTGTGTTAGTGTTAATGGTGGTAGTTACCCTTGTTATTGTTTTGTTAATATTGACAGTGGTAGTGATGATGGTAATAGTGCCAGTGGTGATGGTATTGATGGTGGTGGTATGGGTGATGGTGGTAATGGTTGTAGTGATGGTGTGATGGTGGTAATGGTTGTAGTGATGGTGATGGTATTGATGGTGGTGGTGTGGGTGATGGTAGTAATGGTTGTAGAGATGGTGGTCGTAGTGATAGTGGTGGTGGTGGTGATAGTGGTGGTATGGTTGATATTGGTGATGGTCATAGTGATTATGATGGTAGTGATAGTGGAAATGGTCATAGTGATGATGGTATAGATTATAATGGTAGTGGTCATAGTGACGATGATACTGGTGATAGTGGTAATGGTCGTAGTGATGATGATGATTGTGATGACGTGGGTGGTGGTTCAAGTGCTGGTGGTAGTAGTAATAATAATGATGGTGGTATATGGGTGGTGATGGTAGCAAGTGTAAGGGTTATAAATATTACACACACACGCACACACACATATATGTACATGTTACTCTCTCTCCCTCTCTCACACACACACACACACACACACACACACACACACACACAGAGTAAATAGTTGTGTATATGTTTTATGTCTGACTGTGTACCGTATGAGTATGTTTTATGTCTGACTGTGTACCGTATGAGTATGTTTTATGTCTGACTGTGTACCGTATGAGTATGGCATAGTAACCCACAGACAAATTAGACATACTGTATATTAAGCTCAAAGCTAATTTAAAGACATCGTGAACAATAATTATGTGTTATTATTATAATTTTTATTTTATTTTTTATATCTCTTCATTACGACGAAGCACTGTGTATAGTATTCTGGTTGTCATAAGACGATTTTATTGAGCTTAATGAGGACTTCTCTCCTAACATAAAACATCGATTGTCATTTTAATGCCATTCCTAAACTAAATAAAACTGTCTAATGATAGCCAGAATAAAAAGAACAAATTAATGGTCTTTAACTCTGCACAGGTTAATCATTTAAGACGTTTAACCCCATTAGTTGCCGAAAATAAGACTCTTCATCCCATTCAGATGTCGATTTATTTCTTGGCGAACAATAGCAAGCCTGTAACGTAGAAGAAATCGGCCTCGAAAAATATAAAAATTTAGCTCGAAGGTGGTGGTCATTTTTATATTTGAAGGAAGTTTTTGTTAGCTTAGGGGACAAACTTAGATACATTGCTCGAGAATAGAAAACACCAAAAAAATCCTGGATAATAATTAAAGACAATAGCCTATTAACCCCCAAGAGTTGGAACCAGCTATTGTTACGGAGGAATTGTGAGAGGCAGAGGGTTTGTTCACCCTAGAGATCCTTTCTAAGCTAATACAAATCGTCTAATGTTAGCTAAAACAAAAAATGTTCCGGCCAAAGGTCGATTCTTACAACATTTCAGGCTAGCTATCGCTCGCCAGGAACAAATCGACACCAAATTGGCACGAAAGGTCTTAAAATTGACATACAGATGGGTGAAAGGTCTTAAAATAGCCTAACTAATGGGGCAAACGTTTTAGAATGTCAAAACTAATAGGGCTAAGCATAAGGGAAAAGGATGTCCAGAAGGGGCTCACTCTCCCTCTGTCTTCTTTACTTCACTGATGTTATAAAAGGATGTCCAGAAGGGGCTCACTCTCCCTCTGTCTTCTTTACTTCACTGATGTTATAAAAGGAGGTCCAGAAGGGGCTCACTCTCCCTCTGTCTTCTTTACTTCACTGATGTTATAAAAGGAGGTCCAGAAGGGGCTCACTCTCCCTCTGTCTTCTTTACTTCACTGATGTTATAAAAGGAGGTCCAGAAGGGGCTCACTCTCCCTCTGTCTTCTTTACTTCACTGATGTTATAAAAGGATGTCCAGAAGGGGCTCACCTCCCTCTGTCTTCTTTACTTCACTGATGTTATAAAAGGAGGTCCAGAAGGGGCTCACTCTCCCTCTGTCTTCTTTACTTCACTGATGTTATAAAAGGAGGTCCAGAAGGGGCTCACTCTCCCTCTGTCTTCTTTACTTCACTGATGTTATAAAAGGAGGTCCAGAAGGGGCTCACTCTCCCTCTGTCTTCTTTACTTCACTGATGTTATAAAAGGAGGTCCAGAAGGGGCTCACTCTCCCTCTGTCTTCTTTACTTCACTGATGTTATAAAAGGAGGTCCAGAAGGGGCTCACTCTCCCTCTGTCTTCTTTACTTCACTGATGTTATAAAAGGAGGTCCAGAAGGGGCTCACTCTTCCCCTGTCTTCTTTACTTCACTGATGTTATAAAAGGAGGTCCAGAAGGGGCTCACTCTCCCTCTGTCTTCTTTACTTCACTGATGTTATAAAAGGAGGTCCAGAAGGGGCTCACTCTCCCTCTGTCTTCTTTACTTCACTGATGTTATAAAAGGAGGTCCAGAAGGGGCTCACTCTCCCTCTGTCTTCTTTACTTCACTGATGTTATAAAAGGAGGTCCAGAAGGGGCTCACTCTCCCTCTGTCTTCTTTACTTCACTGATGTTATAAAAGGAGGTCCAGAAGGGGCTCACTCTCCCTCTGTCTTCTTTACTTCACTGATGTTATAAAAGGAGGTCCAGAAGGGGCTCCCTCTCCCTCTGTCTTCTTTACTTCACTGATGTTATAAAAGGAGGTCCAGAAGGGGCTCACTCTCCCTCTGTCTTCTTTACTTCACTGATGTTATAAAAGGAGGTCCAGAAGGGGCTCACTCTCCCTCTGTCTTCTTTACTTCACTGATGTTATAAAAGGAGGTCCAGAAGGGGCTCACTCTCCCTCTGTCTTCTTTACTTCACTGATGTTATAAAAGGAGGTCCAGAAGGGGCTCACTCTCCCTCTGTCTTCTTTACTTCACTGATGTTATAAAAGGAGGTCCAGAAGGGGCTCACTCTCCCTCTGTCTTCTTTACTTCACTGATGTTATAAAAGGAGGTCCAGAAGGGGCTCACTCTCCCTCTGTCTTCTTTACTTCACTGATGTTATAAAAGGAGGTCCAGAAGGGGCTCACTCTCCCTCTGTCTTCTTTACTTCACTGATGTTATAAAAGGAGGTCCAGAAGGGGCTCACTCTCCCTCTGTCTTCTTTACTTCACTCATGTTATAAATGTCACTCGATGGTTAATCCCCTTCCGTTTTCGCTATCTCAAAGAATAGGCACGCTCACAAAAGTCACATGTTCGAAATTATGGGAGCGATTTGTTTGATTGATGGCTTAAGGGAGCTCAGACGGGATTGTGCAGCATCATTTACTGGTTCGGCTCAATGGTTTAGGAGGGGATTAAGTTTGCTCTCTAAACCTCCATCAAACTTAAAAGGACACCCTCAAGACCCCCCCCCCCCCTTCGATTTAAATTTGTTCATTTTTCGGTAGACAAATGTCCCGGCCGAAGGCCGGTTACTTCTATAATTACAGGCTCGCTATCGCTCGCCAGGAAAAAATCGACACCTAATGGCACGAAAGGTCTTAATATTGGCAAAGAAATGGGGCAAAGGTCTGAATATCGCCAAACTAATGGGCGAATGTCTTGAAATCCCATAGCTAATAGGGCTAAACATGAGGGAGGAGGAGGACTCGAAAAACCAACTGCCTCCCCTTAATATGGGCCACAGTGACCATCCAAGATGTTGTCAAGGCCCGTCAATGTCACTTACATTAATTGAGGGCAGATTTCTGTAAATCATATTTTCCTATTTATAATTTGATTAGGCCTTAATGTTATTATTATTATTATTATTATTATTATTATTATTATTATTGATAGTTTACTCCCTCACCCCCAAAACCTTCCTTCTATATAAATCAGTACACAAATACCCAGCCAATGGCCGGTTCCTCCTAAATTGCAGACTCGCTATCGCTCGCCAGGAAGAAATTGACAACTAAATTGAACGAACGTTCTTAAAATTGACAACAAAATGTGGCGAAAGGTCTTAAAATAGCCAAATAAATGAGGCGAATGTCTTAAAATCTTGTAGAATGCATTTAGCGACTTTGACATTAAAAGTCTTCAAATGCGTTTTACTGTAATTCATAATAATGCTACAATCTCAAAACTTATGCGGCTAAACATGAGGGAGAAGGGGTCCAGAAAACACCTTAACATTTGTACCTGTTGATATTGGTTATCCTCCTTGAGCTAAAGTAAGCTTGTAAATGTTCTCGATAAGCATCCGTGCCTCATTTCAAGCCATTTATTACACAACCTTGCGTTTTGTCCATCTTTCAATGGCCTTTGCCGAGAGCTGCTCCCCCCGAGTCTATTTGCTGCCAGTGCTTGATGAACCAGACTATTCTAGGGAGAAGCTCTTTCACCCGTGAAGCATGGTTGATTTGGCACTGTTTCGAGATGGTTGTCCAAGGCTCTCTTGAAAACTTTCGTTTGCACATAGTGCATCAGGTTCTCACTGTATCTGGCATTTGGCGAAGATATTAGGACCCCTATTTGTCAACCAGAAGTCCCTCGGTGTGTCCAGAGATACCCTATATTTTAGGGGTGAGGAAGATACATTGTCTACACAATGTTCTCATCAGTGAATGGCGCCTATTGCAAAAAGTTGTATGGCAATCTAAGCTTCTAAAGTGACTTTATGCAATAGATAGCGCAATATTATGATTCCATGTTAGTTGTGTTGTATTTATTAATGTTTGTATATTTTATAACAGGTACCTACCTGATAGCACTATCGTTAGTGAGTGCAATATGTATTTTGTACTATTGTTAATATCTTGTCAAATTGCAAATTTGCTTTAATAGATTTTGTTTAACAAAAATTGTAGTTTCTTTATTCATACATAATTTAGTAATATTTACCAGAACGTTCCGAACTTCCCAAATTGACTACTTCCTTGAACGTGACGATAGTGCGTTGCTATATGTGCGATTAGTTTGCTTGAGAAACAGATTCACTTGTTCATGTAGTGATGTACACCCTATGTGGTGGTTTTGTGTTCTTTTATTTCAAAACAGATATTAGATTAAAGCGTTTTTTCCACATAGCGATTTTGATACGTTCTTTTGCCTATATATTGTGTCATCCCTGTTTGGTTTGTTTATTTTGCAAGTTTTACAATATTATTTACAAGGCGAGAACGCGTTGTAAATGTCTACGGATATATAACATACATTTTCTCACACGATGCTCCTGAATACCCTAGCACAGTTGCCAAGACATAAACCTGGAACAAATGTTGTGAAGGGCTTGTTGCACGCCAACCATAACCACTAGTTAAGGGGGCAGCTAGTTCATTATTATCCCTTATGGTTCGTCCCATTAGTTTAGTGATTATATGACCTTTCACCCTATTTATTTTTTCAATATCAAGACCTTTTGTGCCATTTAGGTGTCGATTATTTCCTGACGAGCGATAGCTTTCCCCACTTATTTGTTTGCTCTTCAAGGTTCATATATTAATCATATACAGTATGCTTCCATTAATTTCATTGGAGGTGTCTGTGGTGAAATTAATAAAATATAGATTATCAGTAGGTTCAGGGATATTTCATAGCGAGGCCGGTCTAAATTATCTGTGCCCCATGAGTATTCTTTCCTCTCACTTAAACATTAGGCTACCATAGTGCGGTGGGAATATGAACATGATTAGATTAATATCCAGTATTCGAGAATGGATAATAACTCGTAGGCGTGTGCATAAACCTTTAACCGTCTTGGTGGTGTAATGGTTAAGGTGTCTAAAAATCTGTGTGTGATAACCCGGGTTCGAATCCTGGTGGATCACATATATGCTTTCATTAATTTCATTGGAGGTGTTTGGTGTTGTGGTGAAATTAATAAACAATAGATATAACGAATTATGTCAGAATCCAAGGCTAGAAATTCACAAATAATTACCCTATCCCCTAGGGCAATTTCGCGTTTTAAAGGTTAAATGATAACTTCTGGAGGTAGTTATAGTCTGTTCATTATTACAAGCCTGTCAACCTCTCCTAACTCAAAGAGAACTTGGTTAATCGATCTGATTTTCTGCCGTTTGGGAAGAGTCAACAAGTAAATTGACATTTTGCAAGTTTCAGGTTATAAAGAAGTTGGAGCCGTAAACATCGCTGTTAAACATAAATGCAATAATAATGTAGGTTTCTGATGGATAAACATATGCTTAATTGGGGTTTATATATGTATAAATTTACTACAACCGTATTATAGCTGGTAATTCTAAATATTAATGTCTACAGGTTTAACTTTCTTATAGAACGAAAATCGCAAGTGGTCAATTGGTGTGAACATATACAGCCTATTTGCTCCAGCTCTCCCAGAGGGAGTTACAGCGGCTAGACTCGTCATAATATGTAGACGGTAGAATAAACCAAATGTATTCTCTCATATATTGTATACAGTATATGTACAGTATATACAGTATATATATATATATATATATATATATATTATATATGTATATATACTGTATATATATATAGTATATATATATATATATATATATATATATATATATATATATATATATATATATATATATATATATATATATATATATATATATTATATATATATATATATATATATACTGTATATATATATACAGTATACGGTATATATATATGTATAAATATATATAATGTATATATATATATATATATATATGTAGGTACCACAGACGGGGAACATGTCGGCACGTCAAATTTGGGACAAAATGTGAGTACCGTCATCCTAAGGTCTGTCGTAAACTCCTAAATCATGGGCCAAATAGAGACCAAGGATGCCAACTAGGGAAAAAATGCTCATTTCTCCACCCTAAGATGTGCGAGGACTCCATCTCCAAGCAGGAATGTTTGAATAGTAACAGTAAATTACCTCACATCAAAGGGACAAAGAGACACCAAGCCAAGCAAGATGTAAATCCAGTACCGGTACCTGCCACCGCTCAAGTGCCCCACATGGCCTCGAAGAAAGTCGACGCTGTCCAGGATACAAATTCAGCCCCTGCTTTTTTAGAATTAATGGTGGGGGTGAAAAGGACCCTCGACACGCTAACGAAAGCCATGGAGTCACAAGCGTCCATAATCAGCACACACCTAATGGGCAATCAACACAACAATGTCCCAACACATACCCAAATGTTTCCATGGCTAAATGTCACGAAATCATGCTAGAAAATGCAATGATGGGCAATATTCAAGGTCTATTCCCTAAGACAAATAAAAGCAAAATCCCCTTCATTGCTGAGCTTGCCGAAGAAAATTACCTAATGTTCATTGCCCTGACAGAGACTCATCTCAAAAGTGAGGTGAGTGATGCAGAAATAATAGTGGCAAATTACACCTCCTACAGAGCAGATCGTGAAAATAGAAGCCATGGTGGAGTCATCACATATGTAAGAAATTACCTAGCCTCAGATACAAAACCAATACTAGTCTACTCTGATACTCAAGTAGAAATGCTGGCTCTCCACATTAAGTCACTCAATGTAATTATTCTCAATTGCTATCGCCCCCCATCATGCACCCTTGAAAGTTACAATAATTCACACAGCAGAATCGACAAGCTAATCGACGATATGCCAACCCCAACACCAGACATCATCATCTGCGGAGACTTCAACTTTCTTATCATCCATTGGCCAGATGGAAAGGTCTCAGGAGGTACCAGAGAGGAGCAAGCACAAGCCAGGCTTCTCCTTAACCCTCTCACGACCATAGGACGCAGAGGATGCCAGATTAGCAATTATAAATATATTACTCTCACTGTTATAATTACCTCTCCAAAATTAGTTTTCTGCCCACAGCTAACTCAAAGACAACTGCAGAGGTTGAAGTAAACAAATTAAAGGTTTATAGATACCCCTGACGGTAACAAAGGCTTTAAAGTATACCTAATAGGCTCAAAAATTGCGTCAGGATGTGAGAGGGTTAAACTCTCTGACAAGCTTTGCCTCACACAACTGATAACCAAGCCTACCAGAGTCAATAACACACTCGACCTCCTCTTCACTAACAACCAGGATATAGTTGCCGACTACTCAGTGGAGAAGACAATATTCTCTGACCACAGCCTTGTAACTATACACACTATGTACACAAAGGCTGGGGCAAGCTGAAACTGTAACTCCGCCAACAAAACCAACAAACCCATTCTCAAATTTGAACTTCTTCAGTGAAGCAATTGACTGGGTAAATCTCCAAACTTCCCTCTCCCAGACAAATTGGGACCTGATCCTCCATGACAAGGATCCAAATGCCATGCTTGACACCATCCTCAGCACCCTAATGAAGGAGTGTCAGCATCACATTCCCCGAAGGAGGAAACCTTCCAACGCTCGGCACCTCAAAATCCCGAGGGACCGAAAAATCCTAATGCAGAAAAGATCATCACTCAACAAACAGCTCAATAACACCCAAAACAAAACGAGGAAGCTTGCACTATCTACCAAGATTGCAAGCATAGAAACTCAAATTAAAGCATCCCATGAGCGTCAAAAGCAAAGAGAGGAAGATCGTGCAGTACTGAACATCAAGCGGAACCCCAAATTCTTTTACAGTTACTGCAGGCGCTTCTCAAAAATTAAGACGCAAGTGGGGCCATTAAGAACAGAGGATGGTGAAGCTGTAAACGACCCCAAAGATGTATGTCGGATCCTGCGAACACAGTACGAGAATGTCTTCAGCACACCACGGCCAGCAACTGCAATCCAGGACCCCAAAGCTTTCTTCACGGAAGACACTCCACAACCGACTCGACTAAGTGATATTGAACTGACTGAGGCAGACCTACGAAAAGCCATCAAAGAACTGAGAACGAATGCAGCTGCTGGTCCTGACGGAGTACCAGCCATACTGCTGATTAAATGCTGTGACGCCCTGATTCCTCCTATCTGCAAGCTTTGGAGACACTCAATGGACACAGGCACAATTCCATCCTCACTAAAACAGTCCATCATTACTCCAGTCTACAAGGGTGGTGAAAAGAGCCTGGCGAAGAACTATCGACCGGTAGCTCTAACATCCCACCTCATCAAGATATTTGAAAAAGTCCTGAGGAACAAGCTTGTCAACTTCCTGGAGAAAAATGGCCTTATGAACTCCAGCCAGCATGGCTTCCGGAAAGGCAGGTCATGCCTTTCGAAGCTCCTGGCACATAATGACTGGCTACTCCACAGGCTTGCAGAGGGAGAAAATGTGGATGTCGTGTTTCTAGACTTTGCTAAAGCATTCGACAAGGTGGATCACGGCATCCTCCTTCACAAGATTAAGAAACTCGGCATCCAAGGCAAAATAGGTGTGTGGCTGCACAGTTTCCTCTCCGCAAGAACGCAGGCTGTTGCTGTTAAGGGCCACACATCTGAAAAGTCCCACGTCATTAGTGGAGTATTCCAGGGATCAGTATTAGGACCTCTGCTCTTCCTTATACTGATAGGGGATATTGATGATGGAGTTGGTCAATCAGTTATCTCTTCCTTTGCTGACGATACGAACATAAGTCGTGTCGTCAGAAATGAAGAGGATATTCATAATCTCCAGGATGACCTCGACAAAATCTACAAATGGGCAGATGAAAACAACATGACCTTCAACGAAGAAAAGTTTGAAGCGTTACGATGTGGCCCGAAACAAACCCTCAAGGACACCACCAAACTACTTACTGCAGGCGGCCACGACATCACCCCCAAGCCACATGTGAGATGCCTAGGTGTGCAATTGTCCGACGATGCCACATTTCAACACCACATTTCTGCAGCTGTCAAGAAAGCCAAGGGAATGGCCGGATGGATCCTACGGACGTTCAACTCCAGGGAACAAGAAACAATGCTAACTCTCTGGAGGTCTATGGTACAACCCTTCCTTGACTACTGTAGTCAACTATGGTTGCCACACAAAAAGGGGTACATGCGAGATCTTGAGTCCGTCCAGAGGTCCTTCACTAGAAACATTCGGGGGATGAAGGACCTTAGCTACTGGGACCGGCTCAAGAAGCTAGGGCTGTACTCCCAGCAGAGAAGGCGAGACAGGTACTGCGCAATTTATGTGTGGAAAATCCTGGAGAAGCTGGTTCCAGATCCAACTGGTAATGAACTCCAGGAAAAACAAAATGGTCGGACTGGAAGGAAGTGTGAGAGGAGATCCCTCCCAACACAGGCACCAGAACGAGTGAGATCCCTCCTCGCGTCCAGCCTAGGCCACAATGGACCAAAAAATTTCAACTCGCTGCCCAAGGAAGTGCGAGACATAGTAGGTTGCCCGGTAGACAGGTTCAAAGGGTTATTAGACAAGTTTCTAAAGACCCTCCCAGATGAACCACCAGTGTCTGGATACACTGCTAACTGCCGGGCGGCCTCAAACTCTATACCGGACCAGACGGACCTCCTTTGAAGGGACGCACGGGACGGACGCAGCGGTGGCGGACCACGACTGTGAGGACGGGACCTCTAGACGACTTCAAGTAAGATTCAAGTAAGTAAGATATATATATATATATATATATATATATATGGAGGTAAAATCACAAATACATGTGATCAAATTATGTAGTAAAACTCGCTAGGAAAATTGAAACAATGGAACACCAAGCTTTCGTCTATTCTCTCAAGATCTTGTCTTGAGAGAATAGACGAAAGCTTGGTGTTCCATTGTTTCAATTTTCCTAGCGAGTTTTACTACATATATCTATATATCTATCTATCTATTGCCTGACGCCGTGATCCCCGAAGGGGTGGCCACGAACGAACCGCCCCCATGCACCTCTGTCCTCAGTCAGTCGACGCCCCTCCCCCAACCAGCACCGCCTTCGTTCATGTGCTTCCTCACTCCATCCTTCCACCTCTCATTCGGTCTACCTCTCCCTCTCTGTCCCTCCACCTCACTCTCGTACACCCTCTTAGTCATTCTCTCGCTTTCCATACGTTCCATATGGCCGAACCATCTCAAGTTGTTCCTTTTCACACTTTCCAGCACATCTACCAGCACATCTAAGGTGTGGTGTACACCTTCTTCTTACTTCCTCATTAGTCTGTCTATCCCTCCATGTAACTCCGCACGCACTTCTTAAGTAATTCATTTCCACTGCTCTCACTCTCGGTCTGAGTCTCTCAACCAACGTCCATGCTTCGCTTCCGTAAGTCAGTGTCGGGATTACCACACTGTCATGCAAGGACTTCTTCACTTCCATACTGACCACCCTATTTCTTGTTACTGCTTTCAGCATTCCTACAACCCTCTTCCCCTGTTGTACCCTCTCCTGCACTTCTTCATCCATAGTCCCATCTTTACTCAACACACTGCCCAGATACTTAAAAGAGTTGATGATCTCCATAGCCTGACCGTTCAGCTTCACCTCACACTCTGTGACTTCACCCCTTTCGAAGACCATAACCTTGCTCTTCCCCGCATTTACCTTCAAATTCCGTTTTTCGCACACTGTTCCAAACTCATTTACCAGACCCTGCAACTCCCATTCATTATCACTCATCAGAACTGTATCATCCGCAAACAGCAGTATAGGTAGCTTCCACTCAATTCCTCCCTTTTCAGCGATACACCAACATCCACTGCTCTTGATAGTATTTCTTTCATGACTCCATCCATATATACAGTAAACAACCACGGAGACATCACACACCCCTGTTTCAAACCAACATTCAGGTCAAAGAACTCGCTCTGCTCACTCTCCACACGTACTGCCGCCTTTGTACCCTCATACATGCTCTTCACTGCTTTCAGTAACTTGCCATCTACTCCGTATATTCTAAGTACTTTCCACAAACCTTCTCTATCCACTCTGTCATAGGCCTTCTCCAAGTCCATAAAGGCAACATACACCTTTTGTTTCTTCTCCAGATATTTCTCCACAACAAAATTCAGGGTAAATATCTGATCTACACATCCTCTTCCCTTCCTAAAACCTCCCTGCTCGTCGCCTATCCATATATATATATATATATATTTTTTTTTTTTTTTTTTTTAAGAGACAATGAACGGAGGAAGGAAAAACACAGATAAAACAAAAAGGTCCATGTGCCTAAAGGCATCCTCCATTCATAAAATGTTTGTAACAACTGGATTTAAACATTTGTAGATTGTAAGTTTGTGGAAAGCAATTCGAGGGAAGTGAATTCCAAAGAGTAGTAGCTCTGGGGATAAATGAATTCTGATAAGCAGAAGTTCTGCATTGTGGAGGAGAAAGTGTAAATTCATGGGCGCTCTCAGCTGCCCTAGTTCTACGGGGAAAGATGTGGAGAGGCGGCACAATTGAAGCAAGTTCCTCGGAACAATTGCTGTGAAAATATCTGTATACACACACAAGAAAAGGAGAGAAGAATGGGTGAGCATATCCTCCATTCGAGAGGGGACCTATGTCCACCCCTACGCCAGGCCTCTCTAGCACGCGAGCCATTCCACCCAGAAAATAAAAAGATTAACCAGGATGCAGGTCTTGCCCTTAAAGGGAACACCAGTGACAACCCAACCAAAGCTGAGACTTCCTAAGCTAAATCACTGGAAGTCAGACAAGGTTGGATCGGTACAGGCACCTTCCACTAACTGTTGTGTACAGGCCGTCAGTTTAGTAACCACCTTCCTGTTTCAAGCTATCTAAGAAACTGTGTTGTTTACAGGCCAACCAATAACTGAAGTAAGGCAAAAATCACACTGGTTGAGTAAATTGACTATACTGTATGTGTATAGGCCAGACAGTTGATGATATGCTACCAGGGAGTCCTGCTCACCAGGCTAACTACTGTTTAGTGTGTATAGGCTAGAACATGCTGAACACGGGAAGTAATCCTATATTACCCTTGTGCCTCGGCCAACCGCGACAAAAGTAATATCGGTTGTTTATTCAGGAAGTGGCGCTTAAGAAACTGTATGTGTACAGGCCAGACTGTTCTTTAAGACCACCTTCTGGTGTTCCTCCCTAAAACTAACAGCTTGCAACTTTGTGAGTGTGTCGCACCAACCCAATGACTTCTTACCTGGACACCGCCCTACCACGCCATGAAATCCAGGCCAGGACCTAAGCTAGTAAGCTGCCAGAAAACAACCTGATGAGGGAGCTAAACTTAAGAAGAATCTCTCAGTGCAAACTGTCTTGATGGACCTCCGGGTGGATGGGACTCGTCAGCCTTGGTTGGCAACCCATCTAGGGGAGACAATCTCAAAAAATCTGGTTGGATGGGACTTGTCAGCCTTGGTCGGCAACCTGTCTAGAGAATAAACCTATTACAAAATACTGAAGGGTTATGCCCTCATCGGTGCCACTTGCAGGTGGCGTACTCTACAATAGATATATAATGTGTTAGGCCTCTTTGTATGAGGACGAAAACAACATAGTCTATCCTTGACTATGATTAATATTCTGTATATATGGCTATATTTTGCAAAGTTGAAACCCTACATACACCCATGATACACATAAAATCCTACTCAATGCTACACTGTTTATCTCTCTATAGTGACCCCTTAAAAGCGCCGTTTCTGTAACTTCGCTTAAGCTTTGTAAATGTCCGACCATGAACATTTGATTTTGAATATCATACTCTATAAGTGAGAGAATTCTACTTTGTATATTGACTGTGCTAAAGTCTTTTGTCATTCATTGTGCTTTCCCATTTGATAAATATTGCTACTAACCTCTAGGGGAATTTCAACCCAGGACAGTAGGCATACCAGACTCCCGTGCTACCACTGTACTATGGTCGGACGTACAATAAGGAATCAACCTTAGTTCTATTTGAAGAACCAGATGATAGTCTCGTGGAGGCTATGCTTACAACACATAGAGAGTTTATTAGACTTATCCCCATTAACTATTTTACGTTTCCCCAGACGTCAACTCGGCATAGTTGGACCTGTGGTATGGATTTTTTTTGTTACGGGGTAACACAACACTGGATATTATTCTTGGTCACAGGGAAACAATATATATTATTATGCTAGAGCAAATTTGGTTATTGGTGAGTTCTACTAACAGGGAGATATAATTGTATTTTATATAATTATTACTACAATCAAATGCAAAGGCAAGTCATACAATAGGTACAGAACAACAGTTGTATTTATACAAAATTGGATAATAGTTCGCACAATAATAGAATAGTAGGAACAATACATAGAAACATAAATATTCACAGTTCACAAATCTAGTTAAGAATAATCTTTTACTTGAGTCATAGCTAAAAGGGCGCTCGTGCTTTCAGATGTGTGCTCTAACATACAAGATGAACATGTGCATGATTTAATTATTCAATTATTTAATTATGTGAGTTCTTAGATCAAATCAAACTTCTGTTTCATATAAATACAAGTACATGGATTAAGTTGATACAATTGGAAATGATGAAAACATGTTGTAATTAACTTGGTATCAGAATTGAGCTTTAACGAAGTTGGTCTTTATTTTTATCACGAGTTCACGTTTTCTCTATATGTTTTGACTATAGTTTCTCGATCAATTTAAATATAAAAGTAACATTTACTGTATGGGAATCACTAAAATAATGGCATCTGCGATTGAGTGTATGTGTTTCCGTAATTAAATCTCTACTACTTAATGTTCAAAATTACGTTGAAGCGGGAAGGTTCAATCGTTAAATTAAGAAAGTTAAATAGTGAAACACAAGGATAGAAATGTGTGCTTTTTTCTCCCTGAAGTGTGAGTGCATTGGATAGCAAAAAGAGACGCTAACAATTAGAGACACACTACTATTATATAAATTTTGTGATTTCCCTGGCGTCGAAGGGTGACTCGGTGATTTTTCTTTAATATGGCGTAGCCTACTGGGCTCTTGTTAAGTCACTTGTCTTTCTTGGGCATCTGGTTAGACCTGGACTTCCTCGGGGTGCAACTTGCAGTTTCCTTCTTCGGCTCTACTTGAAGGCTAGGTCTTGGACCACTATTTGTGCAAGGTTTCGTACCACATGCAAGTGAAAGGGTAGAGGCGAGTCTCGGCTTCCATTGTTCTAGTCGATGACCTAGATGGTGAGTATCGAGCCTCACTGTTATGCCAGTTTGCACTTGTGTACGTATCGTACGTAACAAGTCACTCTTTAAGACCAGACTTGCTAGTCTCTAACTTAGCAGGTTGACCAGAGCACTGTTTAGTTTCAGTCTTCAGACCTTAGATGCTAGTCTCGAACTGTAAAGTCAGTGAAAATAGGTTAGCCTAAACAGACCTCGGATGCGGAAATACCTTGAGCCGACCAGGCCAAGTGGGATATCTCTATTGGTCTAACTGGTATAGTGTCTGCCTCACAACCCAAGGGTCGAGAGTTGAAGCCCCCTCCAGGGCTTGATATTTTCGGGAGGCTATGCCCGCATCTAACGAAGTTTAGGTGTGCTGGTAAAATTGTTCAGATGGTTGAGAGTAAGATGGGACCTGGTGCCTAGTATCAAACCTAGTTTTCCCAGTCTCGTACCTAGGATTGTTCCAGTCTTCAGACCAGGTGCTAGTATCAAACCTAGCTGGCATATTTTTGCTAGGTTGAGTGACATAGTCTGTAATAGTTCTGCGTATGCTGGTTCTTATCTGGTGCAAGCTAGAAGGGCACGATCCGATGTTGTTATTGTCTATGCGGCTACCTACGGCATTCATGTTTCTCGTATGGCTGTATGGGGGCGTCTGCGTGCATGAAGGGTGCGCCGGTCCTCTCTTCTTGGGATACATATATATATATACATACTGTATATACTGTATATATATATATATATATATATATATATATATATATATATATATATATATATATATATATATATATATATATATATATATATATATATATATATATATATATATATATATATATATATGTGTGTGTGTGTGTATTCTTTAACTTGTTTACAATTGTGCCAGCAATTACATATTCTGGTAATTTGTTCCATATATTTAGTACTTTGTGGTATCTGTAATTATCCCAATTTGTGTTCTGTTACTAATGTATGCATTCTTCTACAGGCTCCTCTGGAAGCCGGAGCTCTGAGATGACGCGGCTGAATGAAAGCAGCAACCACCACCACCACCTCAATAACGGCAACAGTCACAACAACAGCGACATGACCAGATTGACAGCTGGACATCCTTACTCACCTCCTGGACCTCATCATAAGTCATGTGAGATAAATTGATTGATCTATTGATAGATAAATTGACTTATTGACTGAAAGATTGATAGATAGATTGACTTGTTTATTGATTTATAGATTGACTGACTGATTGGTTGACTCATTATTAAAGCTCCACACTGAAGATGAATATATCAAGTTGAAAGTTGTCAATAAGGAGAAGCTACATCAGTGGGTAGAGTAATTTTTTGTCGGCTGAAAACAAAGCGTGAATATAAGGCTTAGTGAGGTATATTCATCATGGAAGGAGGCTGTGGGATACCTCATGGTAGCATGTTTGGCCCTGGAAGACTTGAGCCGCGTTTTCTGTCACCACCATTATCTTCGAAACGTATCGCATTACACCATTGAGTGTGTCGAACTTCAAACCAACTCAATCAAACTCAATACTGCTCCTAGGGAGGTTTGACTCGGAGTGAAAATGACCAATCCGATTTGGGTTTGATAGTTTTTGGGGAGCTTTAAATATATATCTAAAAGCAAGTCATCACATTTCATTGGCGAGTGCAATAATATCTAACTATCTAAATATAGGCCTTAAATAGCACAATTATGCGGCACAGCAAAATAATTCCTGATATTTCGATATTGGGCATTTATGTTTTTATCCAATATCAAGTGAGTCATAACACTTACGCCACGTTTTCTGTCACACACTATATCTCTGAAAGGTATCGTATTACATCATTAAGGGTGTCAAATATCAAACCAACTCAATAAGACTCAATCATGCTCCTAGGGAGGTTTGACTTGGAGTGAAAGTCAATCAGATTTGGGATTGATAACTATTTTCGGGCTTTAACCCGAGAAGCGCGCCATTGATGTTTTTGAAAAGCCTGTGTATGAGAAAAAAAAATTCAATATTGACAGCAGTCATTATATTTACCATATAAAGCATTATTTCTGCTCCATGTGCATTTATTTTATTCATATGATGAACATATGAACAGTGAAGACCAGAAAATAGGTGTAAACAGCAAACGTAAATGTGTGGTTGGAGATAGTGGAGGAGGTGAGAGAGAGAGTGCAACATAGGTGTGCTTCCTGGGCCTGCTCAAGGCAATCTGAGCCTCCTAGCTGTCATTCATGTATGTGCAGGTGACGAGGGAGTGTGGGAGACCATGAGTCATGGTCTCCCACACTTCCTCATCCTATTTTGAGCAGGGAAAGGGATGAATGGTGAAAATAGAAAGAAAAATAGCCAATAATAGAGGAGGGGGTAAGTAGGGGGAGAAAGAGGGGGTAAGAGAGGAAGGTGGGGTGGTGGGATACATGTAGGAGAGAGGAAGGACGTACTAGAGAGTGATTATACTACCTAATCACATATTGCTTCCATTTGAGTGCCTGTGGGGCATTATTTTGGATATAATTTCATGGGCTCGCTTCCGTGAGGCCTATCGCGTTCGCTATACAGACACTTCTGTGAGGCCTATCGCACTTGTTGGGGTAAGAAAATATCTAAAAGCAAGTCAACATATGTAATTGCCGAGTGTACAAAAAATCTATCTAGGCCTATCTAAATGTAGTCGTAAAATAGCCCAAATTTCCGCTTAAGTTAAATCATTCATGAAAATTTGATATTGGGCTTTTGTTTATTTATCCCATAACATGTGAGTTTTGATACTTATTAGAGTGTGCAAATTATGTATATGTTCTAATATACTAGGCACTCCAAAATGTTCATTAAACCCGAATATACGATGTAAATAATAGTTTGTGGTCGTTGTTATAACAATAACAAGATTAGCCTAGCTTGGAGACATTTATTTGATCAGGAAAGCACCGTTCATTAATAACCCTCTAAGTAACGTTATATGAGAATGTTTTGGAAACTAATGGATCTGAAATTGTATAAATCGATTTCCAAACCAATGTGATGATATCAGGACTTTGAAATAATTGTACAGTTATAGTTTCGAAATCTGGCCTTATTCATAATAACCGGAATGTGTGGTCTTGTACAATTGTGCCATTGTAGATCCAGCAAATTAACTCCGTCTAGCTCTAGGGACATCAAGATATAATTAATTCTAGTGATGTTATAGAGATTTTGACCATTTTAAGGAATTTAGAGATTGTTCGATTGCTAAAGATTATTCAAGACACTTTACCATATTTGTCTAGTGATATTATGCAAGTTTTTAGTGTTTGGGTACATTTTAATGACTTTTCAGTGCTATTATAGTGTATATTTGTGCTTCTGTTTGTGTTGTATTGTATTTTAACATTCCTCTCATTCTCCCCAAGACTTCGTACATGGTATAGTGTATTGTTTTAGTAATCATTTAAATTATATATGGCTATGTTAAGTTGGTTGATGATTATGAAGCAGTAATGCGGGACGATGTGATTACTGTATGTAAACATTTCTCATATATCACAGATAAATATCTCATATTTTCTGCCACAAGCCCTATAGATTATCAGTGATGGTGTTGGAAAACGCAGCCTTTGATGCCTTGCAGAGATGGTCATAGTTATGGCTGCTATTAGTCCACCCTAAAAAATATAGTGCTATAACAATATCCACCAGGCAAAGAACAATACCCCAATGTTAACTAAGAAACCAAAGTAATTCATCATTATTAAGGGGAGACTGCCCGTTTGTTTGGTCTATTAATTAATTTATTCATTTATATTTTTTAGTTTCCTCCCTAGACCTTCATCAAGCTTAAAAAAACACCCCCTAGACCCCCCTTCAAGATAAATTTGTACATTTTTCGGTAGAAAAAGGTCCTGGCCGAAGGCCGGTTCCTCTTAAAGTTGCAGGCTCGCTATCGCTCGCCATGAAATAATAGACACCTAAATGGCACGAAGGTATTAAAATTGACAACGAAATGATGCGTAAGGTGTTAAAATCACCAAATTAATGGGCTGAAAGTCTTATAATCTCAAAACTAGTGGGGCTAAACATTAGGGGGAAGGGGGTCCAGAAAAACGGTCTGCCTCCCCTTAACTTCTAAGCTGCGACGTTCCTTCCAGAATGTTTTACTGGGTGATTGTGACGTTCCTTCCGGAAGATGGCACATCAAAAGTAAAATAAAAATAAAATAAATGCCCCAGTGCCGGTGAAATGGAAGCAATATGTGATTGGGTGGCATGTCTCCTTACCATCACCTCCTGTTTTCCTCTTACATGTGTCTTCCCTCCCCCCCCCATCCCTCCCTATCCTCCCCCTTTCTCCCTCCACTTCCCCCTCCTCTTTTATTCTACTTTTTCCCTCCAATTTATCTCCCTACTTCCTCCCTCCTGCCTGACATATGTCCAGTCACCCTCCTCTATGATCTCCATACCTCCCTCCTCCATGCACAGGAGACAGCCAGAACTGTCAGTGTACCTCAAGCAGGCAGAGGAAGCATATCTATGTCATGCTCCTTCGAACGCATTCCCCACTTCTCCCGTCTCACAATAATGCGTTTTATCACTGGATATTTGCTCTTTACACCTGTGTCTGGTTCTTAAATGTTCACATGTTCATTTAGCAAGTAAAATATGTGCATATGGAGCAGCAATGTTCTTATATATGGTAAATATAATTTTTGTTGTCCAAACTGACCATTAAAGGTGAATTCCAGGGATGAAACCTATTCAAACTACAATGTCCATTGGGATCTGGTTGGTTTTAGGGGTATGATACTGAAGAACTTTCATCAATGTGTCCCAACAACATAGAAATATAGCTTATCTAAGTTATTTTATGTGGCGAGCACTGGAGTGTTTACCATGACGTCACAGGTAACAATGGCGGGAACACTCTACATGGGAAATGGGTGAATCTGTGGTCTTTTTTATGTGAGAAACTCTTATAAATTAATTGTATGCATGTTTACAGCTCAACATTTGGCTTAATCACTATCTGGTCAAGGGACTACGATATAGAAAATTAACAGAAAATTATACTATCATTAAGAAATAGGCCTTACAAGCGACCTCCCTCGACTCTGGACCAGGATAAACACTCTAAAAACACTGCCGGTATGTTTATTGTTGGCGAGATTGGATTATTTCTTGATGTGCACCACATCTTCAAGACCTTGTTCGATGTTTTGCAGAGCTTGAGTATTGAATTGAAAGGTATTATTTAAGAAAAACAGACTTTTCCACGAGCATGTGTGATGGGGGGCCAAGTATCCCATGTTTACATTGTCATCATGCGAATCAGCTGGAACTCTCCCAACTGACGGCCGATGGTGCCAACGGCGCTATAAATTAGTATTTTTTTCTGGAGTTTAATTAGATTATATCGATATTGCCCATATACATATTACAGTATATTCATGCCCTGTAGTAAACTTCGCTTTTTCTGTCATGCCTGTAGTTCACCTTTAAAGGTCCCGCACTGGCGGACCTTTCAAAAACATGATTGACGCATTCCTCAGGTTAAATACCACTGCACTCGAGAAGAACCTGGGGATTACAATTGAATGAACCCTTTCATTTGTACAGCATAATACTTAAAAAGGTGAAAATAGGGTAATGGAGCATATATACTTAAAAAGGTGAAAACAGAGTAATGAAAGCCCGGTTCACACAGCCAGTCATTTGTGGGCCCAGATTCGGGCCTGTGACGTCACATACGGAAAGCGGACACAGAAAACTTAACCATGATTCACACGAGACGTTTTCCATGCCGTTTTTTGGCCCATACAAAAAATTATGACGTCAAAGTGACGTTACGCACAGGCATACTAGCCGTAAGCTTTGTGAACTGGGAAACCTCAGCCCTAGACAGTCAGCCACCGTGACCAGAATTGCGGCCCGGAAAAAGATGGTTTGGTTTTAACTTTGAATGGCCGTATTCTAAACATTGAAGTGAAATATATGTACTATTTTCATGTTATTTTACATTATATCATAGTAAATATAGCGTATACAATATACGTTATACGTATAATATAAATGACAACACAAATATAAAGAGAGTAATGTTAGCAGTACTGTTAGGGCACCGATGGCAAAATATGTATGCTGCCATTTGTAACAATACTTGTGCTATCATATAAAACTCGCCATTAGGTTAAAAAGTATAAGCTGATGATTGAATTGAATTTACGCAAACAACTATTATACAACTATTATTGGTGGTGGGCTGGATCTGTCAGAGTGAGGGTTGGTGTCCTCTACTTACCATAGCCGGTTCTGACTTTACCCTTATTATCATTCTTATTTCTAACTTTTTTCCTGAGAGTGGTGAAGGCAGTGGGGCCCATGGTTCCCTAGTGTCTTACTTTCACAGCTCACTGGCACAAGTCAGCCTTTCTTTCTTTGGCGTAGGGATGCGGTGACCCCACCACCTGCCACTTTGGTGGTGCAATCAGCTTCTGGAGCAGTGGAAAACTGGTTCCTATCTTCAGAAAATTCCTGTGCTTGGTATGTTTCCAGCCCCCACTGGGATAAATAAAATAGCAAAACATTGGTGGAACTGCCATCTGAGTGAGGGACTGCTCTGGGTCTGCTCCTTCAGTGTTAATGGTCATACTCCACTTAGTGGAAATGGCACTGTGGAGTGGGTCTTTTGGGGCATGTCTAGAAGCCTGGAGGCTATTTCTGCCATGGCCATCCCTTTTGGGTGCTTCCTCTGGAAGCGGGGCATCGGATTTGATGATGAACTATTATACATACATACATATATTTAAAGACCGAGTGCTCCACGCAGAGTATAATTTCGGTCTCATGTCCTTATGGCGACGTTCCAGGCAGCCCTATTCAGAGCTGTCTCACTTGTCAGATTTTCTTTTATTCAAGATCAGACTGTAAGGTCTGACCCAACGTCTTTCTTGGTCTGCCTCTTGGTGCAGCTCCCACCATGTTCACTGACTTGCATCTTTTCACCAACTTAGTTCATCCATCCTCTCCATATGCCCGAACCATACAAGCCTACTAGTAAGCATCTCATCACTGATATTCTTGATGCCTAACCATCTCCTAAACTCCTCACTAGATATCCTATCTTGCAGTTTGGCCCCACACATCCATCTCACCATTCTCATCTCATTGTGTTCCATTCTCTTGATATCATCCACTTTGACAGGCCACGTTTCTGAAGCATATGTCATTGCGTATATTTTTCCCTTCAAGGGTAGGAGTCTTCTCAGAGTGAGTGGTGGCAACAGTTCTCTGAACTTTCCCCAGCCGCATCTAATTCTGGTGATAGTGGCAGCCTCGGCCCCACCACTGGCAGAGATGGTATCTCCCAAGTAGCAGAACTTGTCCACCATCTCCAGTGCCTCATTGCTAAAGCTAAAATTTTCGAGCTCATCATTGATCATAAGCTCGCCATTGCATACTATGCATACAAATTTTTCAACTTCGGACTTCTTCCTCGTTAAGGGGTCCCTTTATTCTGGAGCAGCGCTTCTTCCTGTGGTGTACCCAGCAGCGGCAGACGCTACACTGAATTGAGTTCGTGCCCACTCCTTTTCTGCAAACTGCGCATGGGTATGCACCACTTTTTTCTACCTTTACATGCCCTCATCTACTTTGTAAAACCTTGGTTATATTTATATTAACTCTTAATCCTTTACTTTGCCAAATCCTCTCTCCATCTTCTGAACTTGGCCTTGGCATCTCGCACACTATCTAAGATAAGTACTAGATCATCTGCGTATAGCAGATCCCAGGGGAGCTCAACTAAAAAATCTCCAGATAGTGCCTCCAGATCCATAACAAAGAGGAGGGGGCTTGACATAGAGCCCTGGTGGACTCCAACTCACACTGTGAACTCCTCGCTCAGTACACCTTTCACCCTCGATCACTGCCATTCGTGAGCCCTCGTACATCTTCATTACCAGACGCACCAACCACTCCTCTATGCCAAGTTTTCTCATAACCCACTGTACAACATCTCTGGGCACCCTATCAAAGGCCTTCTCCATGTCTACAAACACAAGGTAGAGATTCCTATCTTTAATTAAATATCTTTCCTGCAGTTGCCTGATTATGATCAGAAATTCATCGATTGTACCACATCCTAGTATAAAGCCGAACTGCATTTCGTCAATAGTAATACTCTCCTTAATAATGCCTTTAAAGACTCTCTCACAGACCTTCATGACTTGGTCAAGCATTTTCAGGCCCCTATAATTTCCCCTATCCTATGAATCCCCCTTACCCTTATGTTTGTTTACTATTACACTTTTATGACATTCCTCCGGGATTCTCTCCTTTCTAAGGATGGCGTTTATTAGCTCAGTGATCAATTTCATTCCTAGGTCACCTGAGGCTTTTATCATCTCGGCACCAATGCCGGAACACCCTGCAGCTTTTTCATCCTTCATTCTATTTATCTGCCGCTATCAAAGAGTAAGTCTTGGCTTTTTGTTGCTAAGCAGTTCTCTATTCCGCTAAATCTTTACATTGAGTAATCGTTCGTAGTGTACCTTCTAAGCATTTCTGGTTTCTTTGTCAGCATAAACAATTGTACCATTATCATTTCTGACACCACTGTTCTCCTACATCATCTCTACTGTCATCCTTAACTTACCTAGCCAAGTTGAAGATCCCATTGGGAATTTCTGCATGGTCTATGACCATGTCCTGTATGATTTTCTTTGTCTAGATCTCCTTATTTGCAATTCGCTTAGCCGCCAGATATTCCTCCTTGCTGCCTCCTTTCTTCCATGCTTTGAAGCATCTTCTTTTCTCCTATATTGAATTTTTAACCTTGTCATTCCACCACCAGGAATTCTTATGATTGGGGGGACCCTTAGTTTTACCACAGACTTTGTCAGTGGCAGCAAGAAGGCTGCGCATAAAGAAGTTCCATTGGCTATTTACATAATTTGACTTAGCACCCTTATTCCTAAACATTTCCTCCACGATGCTGCATAATTGTATTTAGATTTATTCAGCAACCATACTTTCCTTTTTGGCATGTATACCTTCTTGCGTACAGGATCTTGTCCTAAGCTCAAGTCACAAACTAGAAGCTTATGTTGGGAGATACATTCTTCTCTCACGTAGACCTTCACATCCTGAACAAACTTCCAGTCTTCCCTATTCACTAACAAGTATCTATCTGGCTACTGGTGCCCCAGAACTATGAGTGATCAAATGACTCAACCTGTTCTTGAACTTAGCGTTGTACACAATCATGTTGAGTGCAACACAGGACTCCAGTATGTATTTGCCTTCTAGATTTCTTCTTCCATTTCCATTTCCACCATGCATCCCCTCGTACCCATGATCACATGCTCCCACTTGACCGTTAAGGCCTCCACCTACTACTGTGATGTCATTTTCCGAGAGGCCTGAAACGACCCCAATGAGGTCGTTCCAAAAGGCCTCTTTCCACTCTCTGCTTAAGCCAATTTTTTTTCTTTTTCTATGTGAGTGAGGGAGACAAAAGGTCGAACTGCCTGTAGCGAGTGCCTCCCCCATTGTTGAAAGAGTGACAGGGCCAATATCAAGGGACGTTCGAGCTAAAATGCCTGGACACACAGAGTTTGAAGCAATTTAAGTCATAGGAGGAGGGAAAGACGGATTCTGGGAGAGAGTTCCAGAGCTCAGAGCTCGTGGGCTGGAGAGTTGCACAGAGTAGGGGTGGGATTGTGTTGCAAGACGGATACCACGTACCCTACGTAGAGGAGGTGGTATACACTGGGAGAGCTCTGAGGAGCACTGATTATTGTAGTAGCGATAGAATAGCGAGAGAGATGCAACATTGTGGCGAAGAGAGAGAGTTTGCAAAGAGTTGGTGAGTGGGCGGGAATTAATGATACGAAAGGCCTTCCTTTCTACTTTGTCTCGGAGTGCGGTGTGAGAGGATCCTCCCCACACATATGAACAATACTCAATACAAGGACGGCATATGCCGATACCATATTCATAATTCATTCACCAACTTCCATTTACTCTCTATATTTCAATTACACTCTTCACCCACTCCTCGGATACTAGAACACCCACTCCATCTTTCACTTTTCTAGATTAATCCCCCTTCCAATAGCTCCAGTATCTCTGTTTTTTTTCCAACTATCCACTGCGCATCACACCCCATACAACGGGTTTCCTGGGCGCAGCACACATCCACTCTTCTGCGTTCCAGTACTTCCACAACTTAATTTGCTCTCCTGTGAGTTTTATCGTAATCTGAATCATAACCTCAGACTGTGAATAATCAAATAACTTTTAATGTCCAACTTCAGTTCTATCGACCTCAATATGATTTTATTCAACTTAAAAATCATAAATCAGCTTAATTGAAATTGGCCTTTAATTCTTTGATTCCAAAAGATTTCTTAAGCTGAGTAATTTTATCTAGAAATAACTATGATAAAGCTACGTGTGACGCTCCTGCATAGTAGCCACGTGCGGGCATGCGCGCGTGTCGGCTGCCCAGCCGTTTAGAAACCGGCTGGCGGCAGCCGGCCGGCCGGCTTTTCCTTAGTATATATCCTACGACAATGTAACTAATGTCTGGGATATTCTTATGTTGTTTCACAGCTTGAAGCTGCCCTTATTCTTAACCAACGCATCTTAGTATATTTTATTCTCGATAGTTGATTGTTTCATTATAATATATAAGATGTAAGTCTAGTGAGAGTGGGAGGAGACGAGCGGGAGAGAGAGACTGGCTGGGGGACGTTGCTTCGCGCGGGAGCGGAGAGTCTAGCTTGGGACGAGCCTGATGTTGCCAATTTGATCGCAACGTTAGGCTTAGTTTCGACTCACGCAAGGGGTACAGGATTTTGACCCGGCAACGGTGTTGAGTGTTGCCAAGCATGGGATGTATTTCGCATGCCTAGGGTGAGGTCCAGACAGATTCAAGACTCAGAGCTCACCTCACTGTCGTACCCTTCGGACCCCCTTGATATCTATCCCTCTCAACCCCACTTAGAAACTTTCTCTCTTACTTTGTATACCTTCTTTCCACTACTTCACCAATCTATTTAATTATCCCATCCCCTTGATAGACCTTATATCTATTATTGTATTAACGACGAGCTCTCAGATAACTAGATAGGATTTTGGGCCTTATGCAGAGATGTAATTGTTAATGAGACCTAGGAAGCTTTTTTGTTGTCTCATATTTGGTGGTTTCATGCTTGCTAGTGTGTTCTTGTGGCAGGTGAGCAGGGGCTAGACCGGAGGGGAGGTTTTTTTGCGATCCTTTAAGTAAAGTCTGCTGGTGCGAGTCCTGTGGACCTGCACGACTTTACTAGGATACCCGTGGGAGTCTGGGGGGCATTTTCTTGTCTGTGTGCCTGTGTGTCTAGTGTTGTGTTGTGTGAGGGCCCTTGCCTAGTCCACTCAGCACTGCACTAGCACGTCTTGCGTTTGTTTTAGGGTCGCCAGGAGAGAGTCAGATACTTGGGATCTGAGTCTCTCAAGAGAGCACCCTTTCAATTAGAGTAATTTGGCGCACAGACTTGGGAACGTCCCTAGGCTAGAGCAGGTGGCTCAGCCCGGGTATCCGAAGCCTATATCCTTCCGGCTAGACCTCTGCCACCTGGCAGATTAACAGCTAGGGGTTTATTATTTCTGCATGCTTGTTATTGTGCCACAGTTTTACCGTTCTTGTGAGCATTGTGAGTCAGGGTGTGGCTTAGAGACTCTGTCCGAGCAGGCTTGCCTGACTAAGAGTGAGAAGCACACCTGTATGTGGTTATGTCGCGAGTTGCTGCCTTTATTTAATTATATCTATGCCATTATACACTGTATGGCCTATCACTAGTATTTATTCCTGCTTATGAGTTAAGAGTTCTCTAAATCCGTAACTTACTTTCTTTGCTAAGCATCAGATCCTACAGTAGCCGCATGCAGTTTAGAAACCTGCATCTTGTCTACCTGTACGATGTTTTGAGGACTGTTTGCTTTCACCTTCTTTCACGCAGGGGTGATTAGTTGTATTAATTAACGTAACGTTAAATGTACTTTCTTCTAGTTTGTTATTAAATTGTTTCTGCAATTTAATTCCGTTATCTATCTTTTCCTTGAAGCTTTAAGTCAACTTAATTGTGTGATCTTTTATATAGCCTGCTTGACTATCAGCAGTCTATAGTGCGTGCACCCTGTAACCGAGTCATAGGATACCTTGTTGTCCAGGCAGGACTCTTGATGGTTTAGGGTGGTTTGTTGCCTGGGTTTATAGATAATGGTTGGATCTAGCGTTTTCCGTTGTTGCTTGTCGCCGCATACCTAGTCCAATAGAAAGAGCCCAGTGTTTATATATCCCAGGACGTAACATACGCGACTAACCTTTAGGCCTACAACCCAATACTATTATACTAAACAGCCTGGCTACCGCGAATCGCAGCCAGTTGTATGGGATGAACAAAACAAATTAACTGCATAGCCATATTTTGGAAACTCACACTAATTTCTGAAATAATAATGGTAGCCTAACACCTTTCGCTCTCGTCATTTCCTTTTATTTTAATAATTTATTCTATTTGTATAGGTCATAAATTTAGGGTACATTCAACTGAACTGAACTGAACCACCTGGAGCCTGAACATTTATATACGTGCAACGAGAAATGTCCGTGCTGCACTCTTGGATATCAGGAGGTGCAAAATTACTTTAGTTTCAACTCCAATTGTCCGTGTCCCGTTTTCCGAATGTGACATCACAGGCCCATTTCTCGGCTCGCAAATGATTGACCGTATGAACCTGGATTTATATTGAAACAAAATACCATGCCGCATTCCATAGTGCGGTCCGGACTCTGGAGTATGACATAGACTTTTCTGGATGCAAGGTAAACAACTGCTAGACGATCGTCAGCATGGACTGAGAAATGATCTTTCTTGGTACTGCTTTCCTAATTTTGAACGAAGATGAACCACCAACTAGGCAAATAGATCAAACCAAACTATCACGTACAGTTATCCATATACTGTACTGTATATTCTGTTCCTCTGTGTGATCTTATACATGGAAATTTAACCCATAAAATGCGATAAGCCTCCTGGAAGGGTCACTATAGCGAATGTGATAGGCCTCACGGAAGCAAAACCAAAAAAAGACCCTTCCAAAACACCCCAGGGGCTCTCAAAACAAAATAATATGTGATTAGGTGAGATAATTCCTCTCTAGTACTTCTTACCACTCATCCTCATGTGTCTCAACCTCCCCCCTTCCCCCCTCCTTAATTATCGGCTATTTTCCCTCATATTTCCCCCATTTATTGGTTATTTTTTGCGCGAATTTCTCTCACACAGTAACGTAAACACAAGTAAGTCACTTAGAGACTTTATACAACACTGAGCTCTCTCCCGCGGCGGTCAGTGTGTTGCGAGACGTTGCAAGGGGACGATGTGTCTATCTCAGCCTGCGGCCCCAATATACGACAGGGTGGCGAAGATATACGTTTTTCACCACCCAAATGCTTTTCCCACTGGTTTTATCGCTCTTCAAGGTTCATATGTTCATCATATAAGTAAAATATACGCACATGGAGAAGAAATAATGCTTTATATCATAAATATAACAAATTCTGTCAGAATCGAAGGCTAGAATTTCACAAATAACTACCCTAGCCCCTAAGGTATTTTCGCATCCCGCGGGTTAATACGCATGAATGAATTACGAGTGTAGCTTCTTAACACTTTAAGAGCGGGTGGTGGAGTATATTTCACTGTGCCGCCCAGCGTTTTTTTTTTACCATAAATGGGGTTGTTTCCGTGCTCTTTTCATGCATAAACAAGACCCAGAGCATAATACAAGTATGTATCCCTGAAAGGGAGTAAATTGAGCTTTCCAATGACACCCGAACCATCCTTCTACGATCACTGGTTGTCTTGCAACGGTCGTGCAACCGAAGGGCAAAATCGCTAAAATACGGTAATTTCTTTATATAATTACGTATGTAGCGAGGGAGTGAGGGTGGATGTAAGGGGAGTACATCTCAGTTGGTCCATGGCGGCCGTGGCGAGCGGTCATGAGGTAACCCAGGCTCCTCCCGTCGCTCGTCTCTCTCTCAGAGCCAATATTGCGCCAAAATTGCACACAGACTTAAGTCGGGCCCCGCCACATAGTCCAAATTTTTCGATACGGACTAAGTCGGACCCTGATAGACAAGGGTTAAGCAGTGGTTAACTCATCTGATTAATAAACTGATAATTAAAAGAAGCCACACTAGCAATTCATACATATGCTAATTTTACTTTCATACATAAGATCACGACTAGGAACAACGTGGGCAATTGTACCTGGACATAATTATATGCACTGTAGAAGGGAATGGAAATGTTTTAGTGAGAATCACGTTGTTTTGTGTAGCCTTAGATCTGGTCTGGTGTTTTATTGTTAGTATCTGAAGGTGCGCGAAGAAGAATGATGTATTTGCTTTGGTGCCGCAGTAGGGTATACAACGAATACCAGGTGCACGATCAATAGGAAAATTGATTTACTGCCTTAATATTTGTGTTGCCATTAATATTATGCATATAACGTATATTGCTTAAGCGATATTTACTATAATGTAATGAAAATTTACATGAAATTATTACATACATTTCACTTCAATGTTCAGAGTATGGGCTGTACTCGTTGTACGAACCGCAAAAACAAAACAAAACTAAACCATCTTATTAAGCGACCCAGATGTTGGGGGACAATAGCTGGCCCGGCTAGGATGGTTTCCCAGTTCACGAGACATACAGCCAGTGTGTCTGTATGTGACATCAATTTGAAGTCATGATTTTCTGTACGGACCGAAAAACGACATGGAAAACTCCTCGTGTGAACAAGGCTTTAGACCTTTGTAAGACCATATTGAGAGTATGGACATTTTAGTCTAGCACCACAAGGCCAAGGATATACAGTATAAACAATTGAAAATGTTCAAAAGCGTGCAGCAAGGATACTTCCGGGAACAGCTTCAAAAACTATACTTGCCATCACTACAATACCGTTGTTTTGAGAGTGGATATGATTGAAGCATATAAAATTGTGCAAAACGCATACATGTCAGAGGTGGCCCACATTCTTCCCTTAAGAAACCTGGAGAGGGAGGCAGCATAGAACTCCTTCAATATTCAACACCACTATTCGAGACTCAAGTTGAACTCTATTTTCCACAATCCCTGTCTTAAGGTTAACAAGGACTGATAATTTGTTTTAATAAATTGCATGTATGTATGTACAGTATATATTGTTGTTACCCTGTGGTTGAAGAAAATATCCGTAAGTTATGTTATTCTGTAACCAAAAATCCCGTACCACAGAACTACGCCGAGTTGATGTCTTGGGAAACGTAAAATAGTCATTGGGGGTAAGTCTAATAAACTCCCCACGTGTTGTAGGCACAGCCTCCAAGAGACTCACATGGTTCTTCGAATAGAACTAAGGTTCTTTCCTTATTGTATGTCCGAGTGTTGTACAGTGGTAGCACAGGAGTCTGGTATGCCTACCGACCTGGGTTCGAAACCCCACCAGGCCCAGATATTTTGGAACAATAAATTCCCTTCTCACGCAGTGTTTCAATAGTATTTTTGTGTATTAGAAGAATTTAGTTACTTTTAAAATTTCTATGTAGTGGAAGGAGCATTGTGGCAAGGGCAAAGGGAGCATGTCTGAACATAGTAGCCTATAGGCATTTCTACCATTGCCAACCTTCAATGAGGGTTTCCCAGAAGGAAGCAAATGATGATAATTGAAGTCCCTATATTATTCAGGCTGAACACAATGTGGGGTCTTTAACTGGGTAGGCAAAATAAACATAAAAGGACACAAAATATAGTTTACTACACAGAAAACATATACATGTACAATTGTACATACAAGGGTCAATACAATACAATACAATACAACTTGATAAATCATACAATAAATACGATTTTCTGCCACTCAGAGTTGGGCTACCATGGCAGTTCCTTGTAACTTTGAGTAAAGGTGATGTTAGGTGGTAGTCGTGGCTGCGTGGAGGAAGTAGAGGTCAACTAGGGGATTAATGGGGCAACGGTCAGGTAGCTTCTGGGCGGACGCACGGCCATGTGTGCGGCTAATAGGCGGCTTCCTTTCTTCTCACTGGGCGGTTTTGGCGAGTCTACTCGTCCAAGCCAGGGGAATCTGTCGGGCAGTACCATGATGGTATGGCCCAGACCTCTCTGGGTGGAATCTTGGCAAATATATGAGGTGGTGGTTGGGACAGTTTGGTCGGCCGTGACGGTTTCCAACTACTGCTGGGGGAAGAGGGAAAAAAGGGTTATTCCGTAGGGCCTCAAGGGGTGTAGAGGCCAGAGCATGGTGTCCTCTAGGGCGTCGCACTGGGGTTGCTCGTGCGGCTCCTTCTGCGGGTGGCACGCTCATCCAATTCCTTCGCCTGGTTCACTCCCGGAAAATCCCGCTGCCACTCCCGGATGGTGCAGGGCAGCTCCTCTTGCCACTCCCGGGAGAGTTGCTCAAAGCAGTCATCAGAGAGTTTTAGAAGATCTTTCAACTCCCATAGTTCTATACATTCCTTAGCTTCTAACTGTGGGGTTGGTGGCGGATCACAGACAGAGTAAGAGCATTTATCTCTTTCGAAATTGGTCCCACTTACTGGTCTAAAACATTTTTTGTTTTCACAATGTTCTCTAAATCCTTAGTACCTTCCAACACAGGGGAAAGTGAGGGTTGCTGACTGTTTGAAAGGTTTGAAAGGTTTTTATTTACTCAGGCGACCCCAAGCGGGGTATAAGAGTACATATTTGTTTACATTAAATATCATGCAGTTTAAACAATACAAAATATATTAGCTAAATATAATTTACAACTATGACTGGAAGCCTATGTTTTAGAACAATCAACTGAAAGTTAGCGAACAAGAAACACCCAAAGAAAGAACATTGAAATAAAAATAAAATAAAAATCAAAATAGCACACCTCAGTGCTCGCGACAATAATATTGACTCTTTAAACCCTTAGGTTTTGATATCTCACAATCACCTCTTTTTAAAAGGATTGAATAATTATATTTAGATATTTGGCCAAGTTCATTGTAACTGAATATGTATTACCGTTAAATAGTTTTGACATCTTATAAGTGTTTGGATTATTATAAAAATACCTCTTAATATATTTCTTTCTATGTTCATAGAAATAAGGGCACTCGAACACATAATGATATTGTGACCAATTCTATTCGTATTACATAATACACACACTCTCTCATCTACATTTACATTATTATACCTACCTGTTACTATTGGTAACCTGTGATTACAACATTTGAACTTGCATAAGATAATGGAGTATTGCTTGGGAAGCTTTAGGAAATAGTCTTGTAGTTTTATGTTTGTTGTCATTACTCTATAAGTTAGGCATAGTGTATTGCTATTAACCCTTAATTAGCGGCGAGCAACATAAGTCGAGTTAAATAAAGCTGGACTATGTGGCGGCGCTCGACATAGGTCGAGTGGCAATTTCAGCACGTAATGTTGCTGAGAGAGAGAGACAAGTGGTGGCAGGAGAGTAGCGAGCGTATGACTGCTCCAGACCACCGCGGCGAACATACTGACACAAATCCCAGCTCCCTCCTCCCTCTCTCACTCGCTATATAAGGAATTGTATCGGGAAAGTGGCTAATTACATGCTTTTTGCACTCGCGTTGCACGGTTATTGCAAGAAAACTAGCCATCATAAAAGGATCGTTATGGTGTCATTCGAAAGCTCTGTTTATGCCCTTTCAGGGATAGATACTTGTTTTACGTTCTGGGTCTTATTTAGGCATGAAAATGATCACGTAAACAGCCCTATTTTGGCTAAAAACACCCCGCTGGGCGGTACATATAAATAAACCGCATAGGCCGCTCTTAAGGTGTTAATCTCCTCCAACCAGGAGAGAGGGGGAGGAGAAGGTCCTGTTCCTGTGGCGGGCTTGCAGACTGGTGATCTGTTCTCCGGGGTTTATATGGCCCCGGCCTGGATCGAGATGCTGGTCTGGGGAGGGATTAATGATTTTGTCCTGTGATTCTGTGAAGGTATTGATGCATGTGGTGGTGGTTGGGATGTTCTCCCTCTCTGTTTCCACCTGGTCAACCCGCCTCCTAATTAGCTGTAGCGGCTCGTGGGGGTGCTGGGTGGCTGTAAGTGAAGGGACATGAGAGGTACTGGGGTCTCGTCTGGGTTTGGGAAGTAGATGTGGCTGACATCCACCTCCCGCAGGTCCACCTCCTAAGCATATGCTGTCATCATCTCGTGGAATTTCAAATCCGGTGGCAATTTGCATTTCACTCCTTAGTTCGGGCGTCTTCGTCGGTGGTTTGTGACAAGGGGTCGGGCGGCACTAGTCTGGTTCCACAATAATTATGATAAACACTGTCATATTTAAACCAATTGATTCTCGCTGATCTTTTCTAAACTGTTTAACCTTTGGGCTGCGAGGTTACTCTTGGCATATTTTACTGGGCGAATGCGATGTTTCTTCTGGAAGATGGCACTTGAAAACAACAAAACACCCCAGTGCCGGTGAAATGAAAGTAATATGTGATTAGGTGGCATGTCTCCTTTACACCATCTCCTGCCTTCCATTTACATGTGTCTCCCCCCCCCCTTCTCCCTCAATTTCCCCCCTCCTCCTTTATTCTACTTTTTCCCTCCCACACTCCCTATAAATCCTCCCTCCTGCCTCAAATACATTCAGTAACCCTCCTCTACACTTCCCATACTTCACCTCTCCCTCCTAAATGCACGAGACCACAGCTAGAGCCGTCAGTGTGGCTCAAGCCTCCAGAGAGAGCACACTTATGTTGCTTTCCCTTGTATGTATTTGTCACCCTCTTGTGACAATAATAAGTTTTTTTACTGGATATTTGCTCTTAATCCCTATTTTCTGGTTCTTCAATGTTCATATGTTTATTATACAAGTAAATTATGCACATATGAAGCAGTAATATTGCTTTATATGGTAAATATAACAAATTTTGTTCGAATTGACCTTTAAAGGTCCCACACTGGCAGACCTTTACTAAACATTGTTAACGCATTCATGTAATGTAATTTTACCATAGTCAATTTCCATTTTCAAAGTTAACCAGGCAAGAAACACATGTTAGCAGAGGACCTAGTCAAGATCCACAAGAAAAATACATTAATTTAATTTAAAAGGCTTAGAAACATGCATACATATTTTATATGCATGCACGTGTGAGCCTTGGGTCACGCAAAGGTGCTATTCTTGGTAGTGGAAAGAGAGAGGGTGATCCCCAGCTGCAACACAGCAGTTATGAGAAACCCCCTGGCTCCAGCACAACCTTACCACCTCTAGGATCCATGTGGTAGTGTTGTCAATTACAGGGCTGTTACGCTTTACTGATAATATATGTTCAGGAAAAAAAGTGTTATGTGCTTGTGTACGGTACACGTGTAGTGTTGTAGGGAGAAAGTGTTTCTGAGAACTGTCTGGGTTTCTATGTGTGTTTGTGAAGCACAAATAATCAGCAAAAAGGTTCAGGCAGATGATACAGAAGTTTCAATACCAGAATAAAATTAGAAGGATGCCACTTTACTGAGATTGTTAACCACGTTGGGTGTGTATCTGCATTGAGGGAACAAGGTAAAGCAAGAAGGAACATAAGAACAATTGCTGGCCAGGTTACACCAACACCTATCAAACCTCCAAACCACGTACCATGGGATCTGGTGTGCCTTCTGCCACTCACATAGGCTCGAATCATGTAAACCAACTGACATTGTGAGACAACCCGTGGTACTGCAGAACTGCACCATACTGTGGTATTTACTGTAGCATCCCCAGTGGATAGCTTGAACATTTATATTTGCAAGACTCACCAAAAGGCAGGTAGGATAGGGGCCTGGACAGTCATCTTCCTGGAACACATCTTTCCCCTAGTCAGCAGAATAATCTGGCTTTCCATGACAATCCTAAAAGTATCCAGGTACCTGTTGAGTTTGCTCCAGTACAGTGTATGAGAGAAACATTGCTGGTATAGGAGCCGAGGCAGTGATGCTGCCAGGACTTCTTCCAAACGGCCGGTGCTGAATATTGACAAAGGCAGCACAGTCAGCAGTCATCACAACAGTTTTCCCTGAGACGAAAACCCCCTGACTCACACAGTATTATGAGAATCAAACCAAAATTGTATTTAGTCTGAAGTTGCTATTCCATGTGGGGAAAATAATTATGATTAGATAGATTAACGAACACTCATTACCACTATAGGCCTGCTATCCTGAAATATCGCTACGATCATCTGCCCTGTCAGAAGTGATGCAAGAATGTACTGATGTACTGTTGAAGGAGACCACTGAGAACATACCGGTAGTAGTTTCTGTCCCCAATGCCACCACTTGAAATACTGGTTAGCCCATGGAAGGTGAAAACAACACCTCTTACACACCAAGTCTGCCGGCTGGAGACACCAAGCCATATGTCATCCACGGGAACATGTGACTAGCCTGCCTCTTCTCTTCCCCTCTTAGCCTTCCCCATTAACCCCATTTATAACCTTCCTAATTGTTTTGATATTAACTGTGTTCTCCTTCTAGACACTTTATGTATGTGTTGTGAAGTGATTGGTAATGCTACCTGATTCAAGGTGATATACATATTAACAAATTATGATGCCAGGAAATATTGACGTAAGTACGTAGCATAATTACAAATGACAAATAGGCACTGGGGTCTGTTAATATCAACCCAAAATTCTTACATGACGTTATAGCTAGCCCAAAACCCTTCCTATCACTAGTCAGAGCTATTATGCCTTATCTGATATACAGGGTATCACAAAATATACTTGCCAAACTTCAGGATATGATTATATAGATGATTCTAAGTATAAAATGTTTTATAACAAAAATTCTAAATCTCAGCCATGTAAGAAGTATTGAAGGTTATAGTGTCCTCTCCCGTATCGCTGTAATGGACTCTTCCATGCCAGCAGCTAATATATCCTTAATGATTTTGCAACTTATAGAATTATAAATTATGTTCTTGATAAAAACATGGTAATATAATTTCAATTAGTTGGGGGTATGGTATGCTCTAGGACAGCCTTATGGGGAAATACAGTACTTAAGAAAATGCCATTTTCAACAGGCAATATCTCTGTAACAGGTATAATTTGGAATTTTGCTTGTAGAGCATTTTATGCTTAGAATATTTTTCCTAACCTAATCATTAAGTTTGGCACGTCTATTTCGAGACACACTGTATAATAGCCAACCGGGTTTGCCAGATGTATCACTTCATTGATACACTCATAGACTATACCAAATCGCTCTCTCTTTGCTTCTTTTCTTTGGACCCTCTCTCTGCATTCATATCACCATACTCACTTCAGTACACTCAAATTTTTGACTGCCCACATCTCACTACCATAATGCAGAACACTTCTCAATCATGCAGCATACATACCCTTAGTGCAGTGGTAGAGCTATAGTCTATTCGCTGTAAGTAGGCGATAAATCATTACCTATATCCTCTGTAAATAAAAAAGGGCTTGAGCAAATTGGCTGTAAATTTCCACATCTATTCCTTGACTGACTCATCCCAAATAGTAGAAATATTAGCTCGATTACTCTAGTCGTTCTTGAGTTA
This sequence comes from Paralithodes platypus, assembly GCA_032716605.1. Lineage (NCBI taxonomy): Eukaryota > Metazoa > Arthropoda > Malacostraca > Decapoda > Lithodidae > Paralithodes > Paralithodes platypus. The sequence continues at coordinate 19,666,560 of CM064491.1, read as the reverse complement.
CAGAGGTTAGAGGTCATGATTTCTCGCTTATTACAGCGAATAGACTATAGACTATGTTGTCAATAGTGATAGCAACTCGCTCACCTTCTTCCATCCATTTCTGGCGCATGTAGCAGAACTAGCGCTCCTCGGTGCCACTAGCAGAGTGCCGAACTCCACATAGGTGAACATAGGTAGGAGGTGCACCACCCCCAGCACTGATCATGTCATCCAGCTAGCAGAATTTATCAACATAATCCTAAGACACATCCCAGTGTTACCTTATCCAATCTAATACGTAATTCGCACACAGCAACACCAACCATCAGAAATCCAAGCTAATAAAGCTTATCCTACCTATCATGAGTCAGAGCTATTATGCCTTAGATGATCTTATAGCGACTGGTAATATATAGGTAACTAACTTCATTTCTCATGTTGTTCCAGATACAAATGGCATCCACTCCCCCCATAGTACTGTTAATGGTACTCCCACTCCCTCCCCACCTGCCCTTTCCTCGCCTCCCACCCTCCCGCCGGATCCTACACACTCCAGGGATTCCACGCAACGGCAGGTCTCGAAGGTATGCTCTCTCTCTCTCTCTCTCTCTCTCTCTCTTTCTTGTTCTGTTTCCTACCCTATGCTTCTTAATCTCTCTCTTTTCTTCCTCTCACTTTCTCTCTCAAGTTCTCCTCTATGTCAGTTTATGTATTCTTAATTCGGTGTTAACTTGACTTATGTGGTAAAACAAGATATGTTGTATAACCATATGTTTAATAGTGACCCCTTCATCAATGGCGTACTGCAAATATTAATTTTTGGTGCTCTTGCTGCTTAGGCAAGCCCATTCTAGAGAACATTCGACCACTGCTACAGAACTAACCAAAACTCATAGGTGGCATGATTAAAGTACCTATGGAACGTCATTAGAATCGGGTGCCACTATGAAATAAAAAAATATGTATGAAAAATTGAAGAATATTAAGATTCTGTCATGCGCTTCTCATTGCTCACTTTCTCTTAAGCGTTCACGTCCTTTCCTTGAGTGACCTCGACTCATGTCTGGTCTTGGCTGGTGGTCGCTCATTGGAACAACATGTCTGGTTTCGGTGCTCCGGGTCTTTCTTCTATCCGCCTTGGTTTCGACCTCAGTGAGTATTTTTTGCATATTGCCACTGTATAGATGGTAAAGAAAGTTAATTAGGCGAGTTAGCTCCTTTTTTAGCCAGTGCTTTCACCATGTGCGTCACCAGGTTAGGATGCCTGGCAGGCCACACGTGAGAATGAAAGTGGGGTTTCCTGATTATTATTTGTGTGTTAAATATTTCTTGGCTAGCTTTTGGTGATTGGAGGCCTGTTTTTGTTTAGCTTTTTCAGGTTCTTCTGAATTTTAAGGGTCACGCACCTCGGCCAGTGTGGGTAGTGCGTGAGCTTCTTCAGCATTAGAGTTTATTTATTCTTCTATATTTAGTAAGGGAGTTTCATCTACCTCAAGGTCTTCTAGAGGTGTTATTGCGTCGTCTGGAGGCTTGTGATGTTATTTCTGATGTAGGCACCCTGGATCGGACCTGTTTTGCAGGTAATGTATACATTGACTCCACATCCATGCCCCAACCCTGGCAAGCCCATTTTTGCCGCCACTCTAGGTTATTTCTAAATTGTTAGGTTAGTAATTAATTCTCACATGTTAACCTATAGGTTTTATAAGTGTACTTTGATCGCATCTTGTTTTTTTATGCAATCTAAGTTTAAGTAAAAATTAAGTACATAAGCTTTGGCCAACACACAGTATTACACTGTAAGTTTACAAAGGCCATACTATTTAGATTTGAGGAAAATCTAGTTAATCTAGCAGGCCTGAAAGGTGGTGGTAGCTTAGAATTCATTGGGTGGTCAGTATTGATAAAAAAAACTTATGTAAAAGAGCCAATGAACCAACAATGCGGCGATGTTCAAGATCCAAAGTAATAGTACCGACAAACAGTCCAAAAATACAACTCCGTCTACATCGGGGCAATCGCATCGGGGTTGCGGGAGGAGTAGCTCTCGAGGGCAGAACTCTCACCGTGGCGGGCAACACACGACATGCATTGGTCACACTCAAGGTCACTCACCGTCAGGTGGCCAATCTCAAACTGCATCCACGCAAAATCACGACTCGTCGACTAGTGCCAAAGCAAAAAACTGATCAGTCCCGCTCAGTCCCATGTGTCATTAAAAATCGGTCTGACAGTTCAGGGTCAGGGGAACCTACTCTTGGACCAGTTTCAAAAACAGATTTTAATTTAGAATACTGGAATCTTTCGGGCGTGTTATAAGGCTTGGCCTCATAACACGTGGGCGAGAAAAGTAGTTCGGATTGAGCTGTTTTGGAAGTGGCTCCGCATTCCTCCACTATGTTTATCCCAGACACAAGTCACTGTTTCATTGGAGGTGGAGTTACTCATCCTAGAGATGCTCAAGAAAGTCATTCTCGTTCCGGCGCCCAAATCACTAAAAGTTTATATTTCCCGTTTGCTTCTGGTACTAAAACGGAACAGTCACAAGTGTCGGCCAGTCATCGACTGGCCGAACAATTTCATTCACGACAAATTCAGAATGTTGACTATCAGCCAAGTAAGATTAACCCTTACACTGTTTATTTGGATGATATCTCTAAACCTATCCAAGGCTTACTGGCATATTCCAATTCACAAAATATTTCAAAGGTTTCTGGCGAATCAGTATGGAGATAAAAATTTGCTCTTTCAATGCCTACCCTTTGGGCTAAATCTTGCTCCTTGGGTGTTTTCGAAACTGGTCCGACATGCACTGTTTGCCCCTGATCGAGAAAGGCATAACCATCCTGTTTTACTTGGACGACTGTATGATACTCACAGATTCTCCATCCACAGTCATAAAACATGCACATCAGGTTAAGAGCACGTTACAAAATTGGGGTTCTGCATCAACTTTCAAAAGTCGTCACTAGTGCCTTTGCAAGTTATGTAGTGGGTCGGACTGATGTAGGACTCTCAAAATTTAACAATAACGCAAAGCAAAGACAATGTCATACTCTTAATGTCGGAAACTCTTCAGCTTCATGTACAGTCACACAGCCAAATGGCGTCAGTGGGAATCTCTGATCAGCACACTAAATTGGGTTCATCTAACTGTACCATTAAGCCGCCTTCATCTCAAAAGAATAATCCTAGAAGGAAACAAGATCTTTCCATTGTCTCCCGCAGGACATCTTTGGCCGATTCTTCACTCAATACTCTGTTTGCTGGCATTTTGGACGCAATTTCAAGAAGTCCAAACATCGGTTCAACCTTGGTTCGATCCTCTACCGACGATCTGGATCGATACAGATGTGTCAGGGACTCTGGGTTGGGGGTATCATTCGTCCAAAAGACACCAGGGTCAGTGTTGATGGTCCCATCACCACGATTAGCACATCAATGTAAAAGAGTTAGATGTCTCTTTATCTTTCGTTCAAACACACGGCGCCTCCCTAAAAGGCAAGTCGCTAGCCTTCTGAATGGACAATCTGAAGCAAAGTTCAGCGAGGTCATGAGTTCTCCACAATGTATCTGCCAGGTGTATCAAGCCTGTAGACAGACACTCTGTCGAGAGGACAGAGCACACTTGTAAAATGGAGCCTCCAGTAATACGTCTTCTAAAAGATTATTGGTGTGAAATGCTATCCACAAGTAGATCTGTTTGCGTCCAAACAAACGAGCAAGTAACCTCACCAGTTGACTCATCGGATGTGGACTTTGGCAGGAGGTCCGGATGCATTTTGCAAGGATTGGAACAGGTAGACTTCCATCTATCTGTTTACACCTCCAAACACATAATTAATGTGCAGTTTAGTCAACAAACTACGGACCTATCGGGGGATGGTCTCTCTGATAGCTGCAGTGTGGCCGGCTCAAGGATGGTGTCTACACCTGAAGACTTGGTGCAACAACCTGGTGTTGCTCCCGGTTTCGAGTTTCCACTTCAAGATGATTGGGAACCTCAAGACCTCGCTGACTTTCGCCATGTGGGCATTCAGAGTGCCAAGTGGCTAGACTTTTACAGAAGTAGCATCATAGCCAAATTAATGAATAGATATGCTGAATCCACTCAGCATCAGTATCAGTCACATTGGAAGTCCTTTACTACTTGGAGCATCGAATCTGACCAACGGATTTCTTCGGTCGCTCTCATTCTTAAATACCTTGATTGTCTCTTTGAAGAGAAAAGTCTTTCAGTAGTAACTGTACGTAATCATTTATCAGCTTTGCGAATGCCCTTTTACGACCTAACCGGTCTATCCATTCCTGAGGCAGAAGAAAAGGGATTCATGTGGGCTAAAGACCCTATAGAATAACTGTTATACCATAGAGTCTCTAATGTGGGTTTGTTTCTGACTCCGACCCCTACTTCACCTGCTTATGCCGACTTGGTCACTCGATAAAACAATACTATACAGTACATGACAGCCTTCAGTGGAACTATTGCTCAAGAAGGCTTTGTTTTTTATGGCATTAACGACGGGAGATAAGGTGTTGAAATTGGCAGCAATGTCGCGTGCCTCGAACTGCTTAATGTTTACAATGAGAATGCAATCAGTAGTAATTGCCCAAGGACCCATGTTTATTGCCAAAAACGAGCATGCACACCATATGTTTACAAAATTATCTGGTTCAGCTCTTAAGGGTAATACCCACCATTTTTTTTTTTTTTTTTTTTTTAATTTAAAAAAAATACATTGTTTATCAGTGACAGAGCCCATTAAATAGTAAATATTTTTGATAGGCTCTTTACAAATAGTTATTTGAGTAGGCAGAAGATTACAACATGATCAGTGCAATGGTAAAACAAAAAATAATAATAATACATAATTATAGTGATTAACAAAATAATCATAAAGATTCTGCAAAATTGTAATATGATTATAACATATAGTGATTATTATATGATATATTAAGCTCATTCACCCTAATCTAATATGTGTGTAGTATATGTTTCTTTAAGTTTATTTTGAAAGTAGTGGAGTTTTGAATTGACTTTATATCATTTGGAAGATCACTCCAGAGTATACAGCCTTTGTACGCAATAAAACTTCTACTAAGTTATTATGTCCAGTTAAAGCACTTGTGGATTATATGTTAGTAGCAACTATATAAATCCCTCCCACTTATGGGTGTGTCCAGACATGAGAACAAGATTGCGAAAGAATCATGTTGCATCGCATATTGCCGAAGTCATAAGAGAAAGTAACCCTGCTGTCCTTTGTAGGTCTCACAATCCAAGAAAATAGGCAGTGTCGCTCCAATTTCTTCACAATTATTCTCAACAATATTGCTAGTACTAATTTATGGTCATCATCGCACACATTTCTCTCGCGATACTTGTCAGTCCATTTGGAGAAACCATATGTATAGTGTGTGGTTTTTTGACAAGCTTTCTAATTATTGATCTCAGTTTTCAGTATATCTCATGGTTCCTATATTATATTGTTTAGGGAAAGGAGGGGTTGGGGAGGGCACAGCACAAACTCAGCGTAGCACCTTAGTACAATTACTGTAGTTTTAAGTGTTTTGTACTTGATACCAGATTGCCTGCAATTACTCAGGATCCTTATGTGTAAACAATTTAGTCATTATGTAGAAAAGCATCTAAGATTTAATTATAAAAGTCTGTACACTGCATACTGAGTAAGTGGGATTTTTTTTTTATTGTCTCTAATCCTTGGTAGTGTCAATATTTCCAGCAGTTAACTTTAACCCTTCCAGCCCGGGTGTCATTTTAAAATGACACCAAAACAAAAGGGCCGGAACCCGGGTGTCATTTTAAAATCCTTGTGCTTGAAAGCGTGCTTCAAAATTTGCGCGGCCAATTTTGGCATGGTAGGAGCGACGGCAGCGCCACCAAGCCTCAACTACTAGTGTTATCAGTTCGTACGTGGCCGCCATAGCGAGTAATACTGAAAAAAAAAAATCCGACGTGTCCGATTCGTTGCTACCTCCCGCGGGCCCCAGTGCTACCCCACTCGCAACTTCAACGCCTGTTCCAACCGAGAAGAGAGCTCAACAAAAGAAAGTTAAGCGTTTGTTGAGTGATAGCGCTATACAGCGACAACTTTTTGAAAGTGATGAAGAGAGCAGTGGCGAAAGCTTGGTGGACAAGGTACAATTTATAAGTGAAAGTGAAGACGATTTCGTGGGCTTTGGAGACGACGATAATGTTGATTTATTTGAGGGGGGATACAGTAGTGATGATCCTGATGTGGAAGTGTTTCAGGAAGGTGCCATTGAGCTTCCCAGTGTGCTAGAACCTAGGCCTACCCCCTCGCCATCTTTGCTAGGTCAGCCTAGGCCTAGCCCTAGCCCTACCCCAGGACCTTCCCCTTTGCTTGCCCGTACGCCCTTGAAAGTGGGCAAATATTTCTACAAACAAGTGCAGCTAAAAAAGCACGCAGGGCAGCCGCAGAAAAGCATAGGGAAGCTGAAGATAGCGATAATGACGCCAACCCGGGCCTAGCAACCACCCGCATTCCATTGTCCCGACGCCTTGACACGGGACACCACGTGGGTCACCCACAGCCCTCGCCTTCATCTCTCGCTCAGGATGACCAAAGGGCCTCTTCAAGTGGTATTGGTGATGTGCCACAGGCCTCAACACACCGCAGAGCATTATTTCCTGCTGAAAAGCCCTCGGCTCGCCGCAAAAGGAGCCCAACTCCCGAGGCCTCGGCTCCCATTCTTGAAGCTCCCGCAGCCTCCCGCGCCCCACACCGCCGACGCCCGGTCACTTCTTCACCAGAATTGTCTCTTGAGGAGGATGCTGACGACCCCAACATTGCCCCAGATGACCTGACGTCGCCTGAGGAGGAAGAGGAAGAGGAACAGGAACAGGAAGAGGAAGAGGATGTGCCGACAAATCGAGGGAGAGGGCGAGGTCGTGGACGTGGTCAGCCTGACGACGCCGCTGCCCCTGGGCCTGGGCCTGGGCGTGGGCGTGCAGGGCGTCCGCCTGGGCGTCCGCGTGGCCAAGGGCGTGTGCCAGGGCGTCCAGGGCGTGTGCCTGCTGCAGCACGACCTCGAGCATCAGCATCCGACCTGTTTGTGTGGACAGATGGAGCTGATTTTGAGCCAGATTGTCCTGCCTTTGACGAGGTACAGATGGGTTCTGGGGTGTCACCAGCATATCCCTGTGGCCCAGATGCTACCCCCAGTGAACTTTTCTGTGGCTTCTATGACAATGAAGTCATGGAATACCTCGTCAAAGAGACAAATCACCACCATGCTATCTGTGCCAACTTTCTTGGGAGGAAGACCAGTGCCAAGATGGTGGCATGGAGAGCTCTCACTGTGGCAGAACTATATGTGTTCTTGGCACTCACAATGCTGATGACTCATATAAGGAAGCACGTTCTGGCTGACTACTGGATCACTGGCGACATCATAACGACTCCATCATTTGGCAAATACATGTCCAGGGACAGGTACTTCGACATCCTCTCCTATCTCCACCTGACAAACAACATGGCAGTCCACCTTCCTGACTCATTATGGAAGATCAGGAAGCTGTATGACATGATACGTCATCGGTTCACCACATACCTGATTCCTTTCCAGAAGATGTGCCTCGACGAGTCTCTGGTCCTGTTCCGTGGTAGGCTGCACTTCCGACAGTATATCCCGTCCAAGAGACACCGCTTCGGCATCAAGCTCTTCGTCCTCTGCGACTGCTTGATGGGGTATGTGCTGGACTTTATAGTCTACAGCGGCAAGGCTGGAGAAGTTGTGACTGACCCTCTCATTGGTTTTGGTGGCGCTGTAGTGAAGAAGATGATGGAGAGGCACTTCAATAATAACCACATCCTCTACACAGATAATTATTACACGTCGCCTCTCCTGACCAAGTACCTCCATGACCGCAAAACCGGAACTGTCGGCACAGTCAAGGGCAAAAGAAAGGGCATGCCAGGCTACCCAACCAAGACGAAGAAGGCGGACATCTTCCACAAGAAGAGTGGCCCCATCCTCTCCATCCACTGGCATGACCAGCACAAGGTCAACCTCCTCACCACATGCCACAAGGCCCAGATGGTCGCCACAGGGAAGGTGGACCGAACAACCAAGAACCCCGTCCAAAAACCAGCTGCTGTCCTGGATTATAACATCAACATGCGCCTCGTTGACAAGTCCGACATGCAGATGGGCTTCATCGACTGCCTGCGAACATCTTGCAGGTGGTACAAGAAGTTTATCCTGCATACGGTAGATATGTCGATCCTCAATGCCTACAACATCTACCGTCTGAGGACTCCAGGAGCCAAGAAGTACAAGTCCCTGCGGAAGTTCCACAAGCAGATGCTACTTGAGCTCCTGGCTAAACATGCGGGTACACCAGGCAGGCCAATACAAGGACCAGGCCAGCTTGACAGAACGGGGTGTGCTGAATTCTTCAGGAAGCACCAGCTCAGCGCCCTTCCTTTCAAAGCACCAGGTAGTAACGTTAGGAGTCAGAAGAGGTGCCATGTGTGCAGCCACACAACTCGCAGACCCCGCAAACCCACAAAAACCACTTGGGAATGCCTCGAGTGTCAAGTTGGACTGTGTGCTGGCACCTGCTTCAACGACTTCCACACTCTAACAAACTTTTGAAGTGGAAGTGACAACAGTGAAAGTGACACTCAAATGTAGGCTAAGAATAATAATATAACTAAGTATAAGTGAAAAGGACACATAAGTAATAATAAATTCCTTCAATAACAATATGAACAAGTGAAAGTGACACTAAAATATATATTTCTAACAATAAATAAGTGAAAATGACACTCAATAAGCCTAGTCCAGTCAAAGTGACAGTATAATAATAATAAAACTAAGTATAAGTGAAAGAGACACACACAAGTAATAATAAGTGCCTTCATAACAATATGAATAAGTGACAGTGACACTATATATATTATTAGCTTACCTAACAATACATAAAAGGGGAAATGACACTACCAATTATCAAAGTCCAGTGAAAGTGACACTAATAATCATAATAATAATAATAAAACGAAGTAATAAGTGACAGAGACACAAATAAGTTCATATAAATAACTTTATTGAGTGAAAATAACATAATAACTATAATAAATGACAGAATAACCAATAAAACACTATCAAATCGCTTCCCGGCATAATTGCGGGTGGAGCGACGAGTGCAACTGGACGTCGTAGCCGGGGCCGCGGTTGAGTGTTCGGACGCGCCGAGGTAAATACGCGGCAAAAGTTACCTCCACTTCCATCACCATCACTCTGGAACCAGTTGAGCTAGAGAGCTCTACTCAACGCCATTCTACGCAGGAAGGTAAGGCGCTCATTTCTATATATGTTTGATTAATGTAGGTAATATATTAAGTGAGATTAGCCTTAGTTTACTTTTGTTGATATTCGACCAGATCGCCCGGATACGAGCTCCGTCATTAGGAGAGCCTGCCCGGGCCAGGAGGGTTAAGGCATAGACTGCTATCTATTTTTTGTACAATAAAGAAGAGTGATATTAAGCAAGTTTTCCTGTTTTCCTTATGAAGCATTTTTTTATTTATTTTTTCTGATATAGGAATGTCCCACCTCCAGTATTTGTGTATTTCAACAGTACGTCATTAACCCGGCAAAGGCTAGACTATGGTATTTGAAATGTCCCGCCATGCAGGTATTTTGGTTCATTCCTGACGAAAATCGTCATTTTACCATAAATATCGTTATTACTTATTTATATGTGCCTATTTTATGTTTAATATAAAGATATTAACATTTAAGAGCAATAAAACAAGTGGGAATAGTATTTCAGGGGTGAAAAAGGATGTATTATTGCCGACCGGTCCATTCATGAGGGGAGAGATGCGGCGGCAGATATCCTCTCCTCCTGAGTTCTCAAGCGACACTGACGGCTCTAAGTAGAAGTCTCTCTGTTGCAAGAATCTCTAGATGCCTCGCCCATGCTATAGAGACCGCGTGAAGGAAATTTGCTCCAAAAATTACCCGATAAAAGGGGGAGTAAGAGGAAAAATAGGTGATAATTGAAGAGGGGGGAAAAGGGGGGGAGGGGGGAGGACATACAGTATATGTAGGAATGGAGGTGAATTATCTCACCTAATCACATATTGCTTTGTTTTGAGTGCCACAGGGTTGTTTTAAAAGACTTTTTTTTAGGCCTTGGATCTTATGAGGACCTTCGCCTTCCACCACCAAACCTCTTATGAGGACGCTCGACTTTCCCGGGTTAATGGAGGGGTCACTATTAAATGTTAGGTTTGATTCCCGAAGGGATGTATGGAAACCTAATAAATATCAGTAACCCCGGAATCAATGACGTAATAGACCTTGCCGCCACCCCTTTGTATTCCTCTGTTGTTATCGTGGTATAGCAGCTTATGACCGAATATGAGTTGAGGAAAGGACGTGAATGCTTCAGGAACAAATGAGCAATGGAAAGTGCATGACAGAACCTTAATATTCTTCATGTTTTTTTTTGTTTTTTTCGTAGTGGCATCCAATTCTAATGACGTTCCATAGGAACTTTAATCATGCCACCTATAAGTATTGGTTAGTTCTGTTTTGGTGGTCAGTGTTCTCTAGAAAGGGCTTGCCTAAGCAGAAGAGCACCAAATATGAATATCGGCAGTACGATTGATGAAGGGGTCACTAATAAATATTAGGTTTTCATGCATCCCTTTGGGAATCAAACCTATCAGCTAAGCATTACCATAGTATAACTGCCTGTCCATATGAACAATATAAGTAAAGTATCATCTGTAAAAAACTAGGTGATATAAAGTTCTCTCTCATGAGCCAACACTAAGGCCCTTATTCCTAGACAAACCTAATACGATAGTTGTTGATGGTAATCGCTATAGCATTGCCGTATTCCGAGCCAGTCAATATGATGCAGTAGTTGTTACAATTGCAATAAGTTTTGTAATGGAATAGTATTCCAGTGCTCTCATTTCAATTACAACAACTAACCCCAACACACGATCAACATTATTGGTCAATATTTAGTATTGATCAATGCTATTGATCGTGTATGGGTTATACTGAAAAAGTGTTCAATATATAAATAACATCAAAATGAGTTTGATTTTATGTCAATAATATTGGCTTGATGTCAATATTATTAATCGTATGTGGTAGCTTCAATAATATTTATCAATATTTTCTCAGTCTCTCCTGACATCTAAAGAAGGAAGGATGTCAATTTCTACAAAAGAAGAAGATAGTATTTATATTCTTGAAATTATTCAAGTTTACCACAACCTTCCAACCCATAGGAAGATAAAATCAGATGAATTTAGTGATCAGAGCAAGAAGTTAGAGTCATGAAATATTACATAGAAAAAACAATTAAGACAGATAGACATTAAAGCATCTTGCATCCATTCGCATGTATTTTTTTTGGTAGTTTTGGGGCCCGTTTGCTCGCAGTTGCTGCAGGAGTTTGTCGCATGTATATTGCTTTCAGTTCATATCAACCATTTCTTCATCCAAAATCTCTTTCGGTGTTTTTTCTTTTTTCTTTTTTTTCCTTCTACTGCCAATACTAGAGCATCCATGCTTTGATGTTTTGCAACTTGACGTCAATTATACAAATGAATATCAATATCGTTTGTGGCTGCCATACTTTTTACAATTATTGGTGTCAGTAAATTGATGTCAGTATTAGTGATCATGTGTGGGGGCTTTAACTTTCATATTGACTGGCTAATAATAGTAATAATTAAAATACCACTGGAACGAAAAACCTGAGAGCGAAACCTCCAACCCTAACGAGCCACAGGAACGAAAATCCTGAGAGCAAAACTCCCATCCCCAACGAGACCCCAGGCCCCTTTTCCATTCCCGATTTGGTCTCTCTCTCTCTCTCTCAATTCATTCCACATATTATACGTCTCTCAATCACAGTCTACTAATATACAAACCACAATACTTTACTCACTGATATTCTTGATGTACCACCTAAGTATGTATTTAATTATGTAACCACCATACAGGCTATAATACTTTCATTGTGTAGGTTCGAGGCGATCTAAGGCACCTTAGCTTCCATTTCACACCAAATCAGATCGTGATTACGTCAGCCCTGTATTTAGTTATATAACAATCATAGTCCCCCCCAATTCTAGCAATTCTATGTCTCTAACCTCCCGTTGTTTTATCCACTAACTATATATTCCCAACCTTTAACCACGACTCTATACACCCGATAACCCTATGCCAGTTATTGTATTGATTTAGGCCTGTTAATTCGGATAAACTCACTATGACCAATCTGCAGACGATTATCAGGAGAGATGCAGGAAAGCTACCTCGTATCTCCCTTTTCCATGACGAGTATAGATATATGTACCCCCGTGCTCAGTCGCCCCCCCCCCCCCCCCTTGCCTTGTTCTTCTAGTAACTAAGTGTATATATATAATATTAACCGGAGTATGCCACCAGTATTGATACGACATAGCGGCACTCTCCTTGTGTCGTATTGTGCCACGTGCATACCAACCCGGTTTCATCATCTTATTAGGACGACGGCTATAATGTCGTCATTGATGCATGTACTCAATCCTTAGGTTAATTATCTTTTATCCGCCATTGGTTCATCTCTTCCATTTACTTTTCCACAATTGTTATACGTCTTCCAATCACCTCCTTCGTATCCACAATCCACACTACTCTATTTTGCTTCGTGACCCTATGCTCAGTGGTACCCTGTATTGGGTCATCCTGTCCGCTTATCCTTCACGCCCCGCTGCACACACCACCATACCTGTTCGATCGTAGGGAAATGCCACCCCTATGTCCCGCGCATTAAGGGTCACTATCCTAGGTCATGAGCGGCGCGGCGCCTAGCCTCAAACCACCCCTTTACAATTCACAACCCTCCCCCACCTCGCGTATCCACTACCCCTCGTGTCCTACACCTCTTACCCGCCAGACTCTACCTACATGATGATGAACATGAATACACCTTAATTTAATACACCCATGCCCTGTCCCTAGGTTGAGCCAATGCCAACCAGTTCAGACAGGCATAAATCTATGTATGTTCTTCCATCCGAGAAGTAATATGTTAACCCCCTAAAAATACCTTGTCTTGCCAGACTAAGTTTCTGAAGACCAACCGCCCCCATAAATCTATGTATGTTCTTCCATCCGAGAAGTAATATGTTAAAACCCCATGTCCTAATTGATAAGAAACTATGTTACCCACGGGTACACCAGTGTATATATAACCATTATTCCTGTAAGACCTAGACAGAAATGACTGAAGATGTTAGCAACCATGCAGTAACTCTAATTCTTACCCCAACCAGAAATTGTATACACAACCCTCTTTTACCATTGTCTCGACGCATTTTCACCATGAAACAATATCGAAGCTACCCCTAAGAACTGCCGCTTTCTTTGGTGTATATGTCATAGAAAACGCAGTTCCCAGGAACAACTAGGTCAGCAAGAAATAGTGTCAGATTAACAGTGTCCATAACCATCGTATTGACGAGTAATAATACACCATGTTTTTCTCTACTTTTATCCACAGTCAAGCACACACCTACAGTTAACCTCCTCTTCCCCACAGCCCCACAGTCCACATGATTCTATCCTTTCCAGACTCATATACCACCCCATATTGCTCATCCCCCGGTAGCGTTTGGCTAACATACCTTCCCTGTCATTAACCCCCAGGCTACGATACCAACTGTAGCCTAATGCCACCCCTACGCCCAGAGACCTTAGGGTCAAACTTCCACGTAACCCCCGTTAACCCTCTCCCTCTCGTTAACCCCCCACGCTCCTCAACTCCCTTCCGACCTAGCCTCTCCAGCATACCCCCTGAATATCCTTAAATTTTCCGTTACTAACATTCTCAAACCTTTTCTATATATACCCCTATCCAGCCTACCTTCCCCCAGTAGGAAGGAACACCATTAGAACTTTACTAACCCTTTGCATGCCATCTATTCCCTCACAACCCATTCACAACCCTGTACCAAATGATCGTCCGTGCGAGGCTAGCCGCCTCACCAGTGACTAACTTCTATTGCCATACTTCCAGATCAATGTGGCAGAGTTAGCAACCCAGTCTCCACCACATCCAACCACCCATGCAATTAACAACCAAACCAAGTAAACCAGCTGATCAAGGCACCTTCGGTTTTGGTATTACGAACACCCACATCTGTCTCATAAACAGAGGGTTATTACAAAACCTTGTGATATGGCAAGCCCCAGCCACAGCCGCCCCGACGACCATCACAGAGAAGGGACGCACACCTCCCCCTTTCACCCACCCGAGGAGGGAGACCCCTACCCCGGCGGAGGTATACCTGACCCCTGTTTTGACTTCCGGGTCATTGCCAGGTAGCACAGGAATTCTTCCTATCAATGAACTAACCATGTATGACTAACACCTTTACTAACCTCTATTAACCCCCAATAACCCATTAACCTTTCTTGCATACTCCGATAACCAAATTAGCACCTCAGCTATACCATGGAATGAAGGCTGGACAATCTAAGAGAGACGCTCCTATCATAGCTGTCCCAATCCTCCTCGCAAAGTAGATCCAGTCTCTCTCCCCTAAATACTTCCAGTATAGCCAAAATAGTACCTCTTACTAAGGTTCATTTATATCACATTATGAAGGCTCCATATAGCCATGTGCCACAACAGTAATCACCATCTTACCTAGTTCCTGTATCCATTGAGAGCTCAAATAAATCCATAAAAACTTGAGATCCCTATGGCCTACAGGGTCCAAAACCGAGCCTATAATCCAAGCTCCAGCCCCCAGTAAAATCAGTTGAAAGATAGACACCAACCAGGGTTGGTCACCAGAGTTGACCTCGAGCTCTATCATTGTTTGTTGCTGAGAATTGAGTTCCAGAGCCGGCAGACTCCGTGGCAGATTTAGATAGAAGGATCTGTCCACGTACAAGAAATCTACGTGCACCTTATAACCTTCATAAACCAGTGGGTATATAAGAGTGTAACCAGCAACGATCGCCAAGAGATCCGTCTTGAGAACTTCCTACATATGGACCACCTGGACGGCCGCGGAACCAGTCGTTAGCCCCCAACATCACGGACGCAAGATAACCAGGACCAGACCAATCAAATACTACCCAAAATTCACTCAATCAGTACTACAGTGTTACAGTGCTATTTAGAGACTCACTTATTAATATTTCTATGAAGTGGCTATATCTTTGCCCCAGTATAATTCATATATAACCATTCCATTAGGAAGTGCTAAGCGTATCAGTGTTTATTAATTAACAGGCGATATTAACTCTCGTAATTACCCATATATCCAGATATTATTACATAGAAGTGAAACCCTAGTGATATCTAATGTTCGCCCACTGATTTGCGTTCTATGTGTTTCTGATATAAGAATATAAAACTTAGATCAGTACCCCCTGAGGTTACTAGAATTCCCGTGCTCTAAAATACGCGTGTCTAATCTAGTCTGTGAACTACTACTTGTGCACCATAGCTACCAGTAATAAATCTAACAGTGAATTTGAATCTATAAGTAACATTGATGGTCTCCAGTATATAAACTTGTGAATAAAGCCAGTGATCAGAAGATTAATACCTGAACGTTGGAAGTGGGAGACTAGGCTCCATCCAGATCCACTTATGCTAGTATTGTTCAATTCTATCATTTGTCTTGTACGAGTATTCAGACGTGTGTATATCAATAAACGTGATCGTGTGTCTTGTTACCGTGTGTTTATTTTGTGTTCTCTATTCCTCATACCTTGTTTTGTGCATGCAGCCTTCTATACCCAGTCAGTTAGAACTCACATTACCCAAGTTAATCCTGTAGAAAAACAGGGCATAACATTGGCGGCAGCGGTGGTTCTTGATTCGGATAAAAGGTTGCATTACATTGCAAGTTTGGAACAGTAGAAGCATGGGAACATCGCAAAAATGGCAGCTCGCTATGACACTCACACACATTCCCAAGTATGATGTAAACACGTATGATATCGCCACTTACTTAGACATAATAAAGCCAGTGTATGATGTGGCACTTCAAAATGACCGCGACAAAATCGCCGTTGCATTATTGCACATTATGCAGTTGGGAAAAGCCGTTTCCCAAATTGTTGAACAGGTAATGCCAAAGCTTACCTGGAACCAGTTTTTTTCCCAAATTGTTGAACAGGTAACGCCAAAGCTTACCTGGAACCAGTTTCGATCCCTCGTGATCCGGACCTTAGGGCCACTTTTGGGTTCCTTCGTCGCCCCCAAAATAATAAAAGTCGACGAGATCAAGTATGAAGGGGATATTAATGTGACCCTCGTACAACTCTACAGATATGTGAGGACCACGTATAGCTCTCAAGATGACGAGCAACAAAATGAACTCTTATTCACCGCATTGTTAGACATCGTCCCACCCCACCTCACCGCCCGTCACGACCCGTACAGCTCATTCGAAGAACATATGCTCTCCATCAGAGAAAGATGCCAACTCAGTTCGGTGAATCCACTATCCACCCCTTCAGCCCCTATCCAAGAAAGTAAATGTATTCCTCCACCGAACACTATCATCAATAAGTCCCTCCATTCCCCTAAGGAATCAAACTCCGTGCACCCTTCCAAAATGACTCCCGATGAAAGTCCAACCCCAGTGCACTCTTCCTTGCCTCTATCCACTCTGACCATCCCTAAATTTTCCCCTGCCCAGCCATCCACCAACGATAATCTTCCATCAATTGTGTTACCCCATAAACCTCATCCTTTTTCTATGCCTGCCAACAAACCACAGCACGCAGAAATGGTCACCCCCACCGTAACCAATTCTCTTTCAATGTCACCCCTGAAAAATGCTGGTCAGAAAATGAGCCCCCCCTCCACTCTCTCACATGCCCCTGTCACCCAAGACCAACCTTCACTCCCGCCAATCCCTCAACAACCTGTCACGCCTCTCACTTCCTCATATTCATCACCTGTCCCCCCCTCAAAACTGTCAACCTCACCCCCCCCACCATCATCTCCCCACATGCCCAACCTCGGTGAACCCCTTCAAACACCCGCATCAACCAAGAATGCTACAGCTCCGCCTACCTCCTATTCCCCCCCTCCCTTGTCACCCTCTCCAACATTACCCGAACCGCTCCTGAATCCACCTCCAGTAACACCCCCGCTCGCCAACCTCTGCCCCATAATCCAGCACCAGAACCAAAATCTCCATCAATGTCTCCTTCATCCATCCTACCAAATTCCATTGTTTTCCGAGACAAATCTCTTCCGCAACAATCTCTCCAAACTGACCTACTCACCCCATCCCCACAATTTACCTGTCAATCACTCAGACCCCCATCTGTCCAGGATCAATCCTCCCATGTTTCCAGGACAGACTCTTATGTATGTAAAAACCATTCTACCAAATATTTATGTACCCATGTTTCCAGGGAAAATGCCAACCTATGTACCCAACAATGTTTTCCCCATGCCCCCAGAAATGCTCAGCTATTCCCCCACCAACAAAATTTCCCTTGTGACAGTTTTCCGTCAGTAGCTCCCTTCCACCCCCCCCCCCCACAATTCACACCCCTAAAAAACTTCAAAACCCCACACTTGACTCACCCCCTCATGACAGACAAACCCACCAATCCCATATAACCTCTAAACAAACCGTCACTGCCACCGACAAAACTCCCCAAATTCGTCCTTTTAACAACCACAAATCAGTACATCAGTCCTCCCCCAATAACCCATGTTTTATGCCTAACTCTTCACCCCACCAATCCTCCACAGTCCCACCAACAAATTCTGTTTCCTAAATCACTCACACCTCACCACTCTGATCCTCCCACACACGCCGTTAATGCCCCCCTCACGCGTGACCCCCACCAAAGTGATTTCCCCCCCCTCATGCGTACCGAGCACCTTCTCACCAGTCGGTCCCCCACTATCATTAGCCCAGCTAAACTCTCAACCTCCACCAATTCCCACCCTGCCAGCCTAACCTCTCACGACCACATTCAGAACGAAAAATCACCCCCGTACATAACCCCTACCTCCTCTTCCCCCCCTCGTCACCGTTACCCCATCCGCCCCAAATTCCACCCCCAAAGATCCCGCTCGACAAAATACCATGCCCATCCAAATCCAACCACAAAACTTTTTCCACCTTGACTAACCCCCAAAATACTACCCTCTCTCTCGCCCCAAACAACATAATCAACCTCTCAACCTCAACCACTCCTCGAAATCCCATCCAGGTCTCTCCCGAAAATAAAATCGGTCCAAATTCAACCCCTCTCAAACCACAACCCTCCCTGCCCAGACCCCCCCCACCATCTCCCTATCAAATCCCCACACTCCAAACCTCCAAACCACCCGATCATCGTAAACTCTCAACCTCCAGCCTTACTCACCCTTCCCTCAACCCCACTCACGACCACAACTCTCTACACAATTCAACCCCTCCCCAGCACCAACCTCTTCCGCAACAACAACCCCGACTCGACCTGCCCGTTTCACCTTTAACCCCCCCTATCACTACCCCCCGACCGCAACTTTTAAAACCTCCCTCCAAAACTGGCCCCGGGCCAGCTCTCACCCAGACCCACATTCCTAACGGCAGACCTAACGGTATATCCACCCCTCCCTTCCAAAGTGAAAGCGAACCCCCAAGGTCAAAGCCACAACCACCACCACCACCCCTACCAATAAACCAGACCTTCACCAAGACTAACGGCGACCCTAACTAATCCAGCCCCCCATGATGATGATGAGGATGTTATTGTACTCGATTTTCCATGGGATTTTGTTTTGTATTGTTCTCAATTCCTAAGCGATTGCGCATGATTCTATAAATTTACATGTTTTCCATATACTGTATATATTATTTGTTTTTTTTCCTTAGTAATACTCCCTTTCTTGTTAACCTACACTTTTCTTACTATCTTTTAAAATTGTTTTATACATTGTTGTTGTTGTTGTTGTTGTTGTTCCCTAAGCTGCCTGGCCGAACAGCCCCGAGTCCCTGAGAAAGGCCATGGCCACGATCGGGCTTTCCCACAGAGCTCTCATTGAGTGTAGATTGTGTTGTTGGCGTAAGTGGTTGTGTGAAATGCAGTCTTCTATGATGTGTTTAATGGTATGGGGTGCTGTGTTACATCCCGGGCAGGCGTCGACAACGGAGTCATCCAGTCTCTTCTGATAGCTCAGGAGAGCTGGACGGTGTCCGCATCTCAGCCTGGCCAGGTGGACTCTGTCCTCGCGAGGAAGGGAGGATTCGGAAGGATGGATTTCGGGAGGTCGTGCATGCAGCTGTGTTGTCTGTGAGTGAGTGGATGGATCGGTGAGAGATATGAGTATGGATGTGCTTCTGGAAGTTGGTTCGGGGTGGGCAGGGAGGGAGAGAGGACAATAATTGTGTGTGATACCGTGTGCTGGGTGTTGTTTTGATATTTCTTGGTGTCTGTGGGTGTGTTGCCATGTAGTTTAGTGGGTGGTCTTGGTTCGTGGAGGCTGCTGCCAGGAATTGAGTGCCTCTCATGTCCAGATGGTCTTTGACTTTGAGGATTTTGGTTTCTTGATGTAGGTGATCTGTGGGTGCAGTAGCTGTGCAGCCTGTAATGATCTTCAGGGCTTTGTTTTGAATAGTCTGTAAGGTCTTATGATGTGTTTCAGCTAGGTTAGAAGCCCAGGCTGGGCTTGCGTATTCCATCACTGATCTTATGTATTGTTTATATACTGTGGTGGTAGTTTCTTTGTTGTGTCCAAATTTTGTGTGAGCAAGTGACCTGAGGGCGTTAAGTCTGGGTGTCAGTTTCTTTTTAATGTTTGTGGTGTGCTGTTTGAATGTCATATGAGTATCATATGTTACTCCTAGGATTTTGGGTGTGTGTGTATGTGTTAGGGGTGTGTTGTTTATGGTGAGTTGAGGGATGTATTCGTGTTCTCCTGTCCAACTTATGAGCAGGGTTGCGGTGGATTTGGCTGGGGCTAGATTAAGTCTGTTTGTAGTGCACCAGCCATGTAGTGTGTTGAGATAGGGTTGAAGGAGATCTGTTGCTCTTTTTGGGTCATGGTGTGTGCATGTGAGTGTTATGTCATCTGCATAGGAGGCTAAGTTTATTTGGGGCGTATTGGGTGTAGTTATATCGTGCATGTACAGATTGAAGAGTGCGGGCGATAGGACGGATCCTTGTGGGACTCCGTTTGGAAAGTTTCTGATTTTAGATGACTGACCGGCAAAAGATACGTGTGCACATCTGCCTGCTAGGAAGTTGGCCAGCCACCGTTTTGTGTTGTTGTGCATGTTTGTGTTGTAGATTTTGTTTGTTAGGTTGTGGCGGGGGATGGCATCGAAGGCTTTACTAATGTCGAGTGTGGCTAATAGTGATCTGTGTGGTGGTCTAGCTGAATTGATGCCGTCGAAAGCTCTTTGTGTAAGGTCTGTGAGAAGAGTGTTTTGTGGAGTGCAGTGGCCTAAAGCCATGTTGTGTTGGAGCTAGGGGTAGGTCAGGTGTAATTAGTTGTAATACTAGGCGTTCCATGACTTTGGAGGGGGAGCAAAGGAGTGTGATGGGGCGGTGCGAGGAGGGTAGCGTGGGGTCTTTGTTGGGTTTGGGGAAAGTGATGATGATACCATGCTTCCAAATGTCTGGTATTGTGTTGTGTGAATAGCTGTAGTTTGATATGTTAGTGAGTGCTTGTATGCCTTGTGGTCCCAGGTGTCTGAGGTGTATGTTGCTTATGTTGTCTAGGCCACAGGCGGGTGAGTGCTTGAGATTGTTGATGATATGCTTTGTCTGGTGATTGGTGAAGGGTGTATAGTCAGGGTCTGTGGGGAATTGTCTCTTACGTCGGATGACACGTCGGTCGTCTTTGTGAGGTTTTAGGTGGCTGACATGTGAAAAGTGATTGATGAGAGTGTTTGCTTGTTGTTTACATGAAGGAGTAGAGTCTGTTGTTGTGATTGCAGCATGTGATTGTGTTGTGTTGCTGTTGGAAAGTGTGATGCTGTTTAGTGTTTTGTATAGTTTTTTGGGGTTTGTTTTGTGATCAAGTGTTTGTAGGAAGTTATTCCAATTTAGTTTTTGTTGTCTTGTATTTTGTTGTTAGTTTGGGTGTTGAGTGCTTGAATTTGTTGTGTGATGTCTTGTGTGTGGGGTGCTGGGGAGTGTTTCAGTATGTCACGTTGTCTGATGAGGTTTTGAATTTCTGGTGTGAAGTTGGGGTTGTGTCTTTTTCTGTTACCTCTTGGAATGTGTTTCTTGTCAGCGTTTTGGATAGTTTTATTGAGTATGTGTACAGCATTGTTGATGTTAGTGATGGGTGTACTGTTTAGAGTTGTGAAGTGTTGTTCTGTCTCATTTGTGAATGCTTCCCAGTTAGCTCTTTTATAATTGGTGTATGTGTGTTTGTGGCTAGCTGGGGTGAGTCTGGTTTTGGTGGTGATAATGATCGGGAGGTGGTCAGAGCCTAAGGTTCTGACCACCCTCCAGGATGTTGTGGGGGCGAGTTCTGGGGAGCAAAAGGTGATGTCTGGAGATGATGGGTTATAGAGGGCTTGGTGAGGAATATGGGTATGTTGATGGATGTCGTTAAGGATGATGAGGTTATCGGTTTGGTTTTGTAGTACCAGCCCTCTGTCTGTGTCGGGGTTGTCGACAAACCAGGCCGACGTCTTGGCGTTGAAGTCACCACCCAGGATGATGTGTGGGGTGTGTGGGGTGTTTGTGATGTGTTGTAAGTGTGGTCTGTATTCATTTGGTACTGTAGGGGATGTTTGGGGAGGGATGTATGTGTTTATGATGGTTATGTTGGAGTTGTTGCCAGTGCGTATTTTAATTGACTGTATTTCTGTTGTGTTATCATTTGGGGGGAGGAGTGATTTGGTTTTTTACACTGGTTACTATGTATGATATTTCTTTGTGTACCAGGGTGATGAGTCCACCGCCCCCCGCCGACAGCCCGGTCTTGTCTGATGGTGGTGAAATTATGAAATGTGGGTGTTTTTTGTGTTGTGCGGAGTTTTGTTTCTTGTAAGATGGCAATGTGTATGTTGTGTTGTTTGATGAAGTGTGAGAGTTCGTGTTTCTTTGTGTTGATGCCATCTATGTTCAGTTTGAAGAATGTTAATGTTATGTGCACGATGTATGTTGGGTGCTGCTGCACGAGGATGGGGTGGGGGTGGGGGTGATGGGGGGGGTGGGGGTGAGGGAGGGGCTGGGGGTTGGGATGGGTGAGGTGGGGGTGGGGATTGGGGAGCAGGAGATGGGGGTTGGAATGGATTAGGATGGGGTGTGGTGTGTTGAGTTGAGGATGTGGATGGTATGGGAAGGTTAGGTGGGTTAGGGAGGAGAGGTGGACGGGTTTTAGGGGGGGAGTGGATGATATGGGAAGGTTAGGAGGGTTGGGGAGGAGAGGTGGACGGGTTTTAGGCGAGGGATTTGACTGGGAGAGGGAGGGGCATGAGGAACAGGTCCAGGTGTTTGTGTAGTGTTTCTTGGAGGCAAGTGTTGTTACAGGTGAAGTGGGTCCAGTTCCCACATGAATTGCAGAGAACTGAACCCTTTGTATGGCGACTCGAAGTGATGGGTTTTGAGCAAGTTGGACATATGTATGTGAACGTGGGTCCTGGGTTGCTCTCAATGTCTCCGGCTAGAAGAAGTCTTCGAGAAATGACAGCCGGAGAGTCATTTCTCGGTGTAGGAAAAACTGTGTGATGTGTGTGTGGTGTGAGAGGTGTGGAAATTCCCGGCGCGACCGAATCCGCTCCAAGGACCCGTGCCCCCAGGGAGGGGGCAGGGGATGGTTGTGACGGTTTGGCTCCCGAAACTGCTCCCCGCGGCCGGCATCCGGTTTTCCTCCACTGGTCGTTGATTTTGTCTTCGGCTGTGGAGGGTCGGCAGCCATCCGCGGTTGGCAGCCTCGGGAGGTGGCCCCACGGCGTAGACGCCGCCACATCAGGACCTTTTGTTATACATTGTTAAACACTTTAGCTCTTCTTAATTTTCCTGTGTTCTTAATTATCTGTTCTTTCGTCAAGTTCTTTTATCATCGTTTCTCTCCTTTTCCAACATCTATGTATTTTCTTCCCTCGTTCCCTTCTTTCTTGAATAGTAACTCTCCTATTAGTTTTCAGTGTCTTGGATATATGGCTTGAGTAATCTTGTTATTTTTTCCTAATTTCATTATATTATTCACATTCCAGGATAAAATGTTTTAAGTTTTTGTCTCTCTTTTCTGAACAGTCTGTTGCTAGTCGGGATGATAATAATCTTCGTCCTCAGCGACAGGCTGCCATTTCCCTCCAACCTAATCCCCTCACCGACCTGACCTGGCCCCCCTAAACAAACCTACGTACTCCAACCTTGAGGTACGAGGTCGTACCTAATATAAAGGCGACGGAAGTAAAATACCACAGGAACGAAAAACCTGAGAGCGAAACCTCCAACCCTAACGAGCCACAGGAACGAAAATCCTGAGAGCGAAACTCCCATCCCCAACGAGACCCCAGGCCCCTTTTCCATTCCCGATTTGGTCTCTCTCTCTCTCTCAATTCATTCCACATATTATACGTCTCTCAATCACAGTCTTCTAATATACAAACCACAATACTTTACTCACTGATATTCTTGATGTACCACCTAAGTATGTATTTAATTATGTAACCACCATACAGGCTATAATACTTTCATTGTGTAGGTTCGAGGCGATCTAAGACACCTTATCTTCCATTTCACACCAAATCAGATCGTGATTATGTCAGCCCTGTATTTAGTTATATAACAATCATAGGCCCCCCCAATTCTAGCAATTCTATGTCTCTAACCTCCCGTTGTTTTATCCACTAACTATATATTCCCAACCTTTAACCACGACTCTATACACCCGATAACCCTATGCCAGTTATTGTATTGATTTAGGCCTGTTAATTCGGATAAACTCACTATGACCAATCTGCAGACGATTATCAGGAGAGATGCAGGAAAGCTACCTCGTATCTCCCTTTTCCATAACGAGTATAGATATATGTACCCCCGTGCTCAGTCGCCCCCCCCCCTTGCCTTGTTCTTCTAGTAACTAAGTGTATATATATAATATTAACCGGAGTATGCCACCAGTATTGCTACGACATAGCGGCACTGTCCTTGTGTCGTATTGTGCCACGTGCATACCAACCCGGTTTCATCATCTTATTAGGACGACGGCTATAATGTCGTCATTCATGCATGTACTCAATCCTTAGGTTAATTATCTTTTATCCGCCATTGGTTCATCTCTTCCATTTACTTTTCCACAATTGTTATACGTCTTCCAATCACCTCCTTCGTATCCACAATCCACACTACTCTATTTTGCTGCGTGACCCTATGCTCAGTGGTACCCTGTTTTGGGTCATCCTGTCCGATTATCCTTCACGCCCCGCTGCACACACCACCCTACCTGTTCGATCGTAGGGAAATGCCACCCCTATGTCCCGCGCATTAACCCCTTCGGCACCGCGCGGCCATCCCGCTCAGTAGGCCTACATACCGCTCCCTCCCACCCCGCCCCCATCCCTCCCACGCGCATTATCCACCCACTAAACCTTGCCAAATACCCATTAATTTGTATGGTAGAGTAGTACAACATAGCAGTATTATAAGTATTAGAAGTAGTAGTAGTATCAGTAGTCGAAGTTATCAATGTTCCCTACTAAATACACGTAATAATAATAATGATAATAATAATGGCATAATAATGCATATGAAGACCAAGACACAAAAACACTATAATCCTACGTGGGTGGGGCCTAGGGGAAGACTGGGCCCTGGGGGAAAAATCTGCCTCTCATTAGTCGAGAGATACCGTGACGTCACGGTCCTCGGTGACGTCACAGGGCTCTGGTTGGCTGCTGGGGAAAGGGGCGGAGCTTCCTGTATCCCCAGTGTGACATACAGTACCGTAGATAGAGCCCTAGGCAGCAAAACCGACTGGCAGCATTTCCTTTAATTTATCACGTACGTGTGTACGGGACGGTATATTTTACTGAAGCGCTTATTACGTACATGTGTACGTGACGGTGCCGAGGAGGTTAAGGGTCACTATCCTAGGTCACGAGCGGCGCGGCGCCTAGCCTCAAACCACCCCTTTACAATTCACAACCCTCCCCCACCTCGCGTATCCACTACCGCTCGTGTCCTACACCTTACCCGCCAGACTCTACCTACATGATGATGAACATGAATACACCTTAATTTAATACACCCATGCCCTGTCCCTAGGTTGAGCCAATGCCAACCAGTTCAGACAGGCATAAATCTATGTATGTTCTTCCATCCGAGAAGTAATATGTTAACCCCCTAAAAATAGCTTGTCTTGCCAGACTAAGTTTCTGAAGACCAACCGCCCCCATAAATCTATGTATGTTCTTTCATCCGAGAAGTAATATGTTAAAACCCCATGTCATAATTGATAAGAAACTATGATACCCACAGGTACACCAGTGTATATATAACCATTATTCCTGTAAGACCTAGACAGAAATGACTGAAGATGTTAGCCACCATGCAGTAACTCTAATTCTTACCCCAACCAGAGATTGTATACACAACCCTCTTTTACCATTGTCTCGACGCATTTTCACCACGAAACTATACCGAAGCTACTCCTACGAACTGCCGCTTTCTTTGGTGTATATGTCATAGAAAACGCAGTTCCCAGAAACAACTAGGTCAGCAAGAAATAGTGTCAGATTAACAGTGTCCATAACCATCGTATTGACGAGTAATAATACACCATGTTTTTCTCTACTTTTATCCACAGTCAAGCACACACCTACAGTTAACCTCCTCTTCCCCACAGCCCCACAGTCCACATGATTCTATCCTTTCCAGACTCATATACCACCCCATATTGCTCATCCCCCGGTAGCATTTGGCTAACATACCTTCCCTGTCATTAACCCCCAGGCTACGATACCAACTGTAGCCTAATGCCACCCCTACGCCCAGAGACCTTAGGGTCAAACTTCCACGTAACCCCCCTTAACCCTTTCCCTCTCGGTAACCCCCCCACGCTCCTCAACTTCCTTCCGACCTAGCCTCTCCACCATACCCCCTGAATATCCTTAACTTTTCCGTTACTAACATTCTCAAACCTTTCGAATATATACTCCTATCCAGCCTACCTTCCCCCAGTAGGAAGGAACACCATTAGAACTTTACTAACCCTTTGCATGCCATCTATTCCCTCACAACCCATTCACAACCCTGTACCAAATGATCGTCCGTGCGAGGCTAGCCGCCTCACCAGTGACTAACTTCTATTGCCATACTTCCAGATCAATGTGGCAGAGTTAGCAACCCAGTCTCCACCACATCGAACCACCCATGCAATTAACAACCTAACCAAGTAAACCAGCTGATCAAGGCACCTTCGGTTTTGGTATTACGAACACCCACATCTGTCTCATAAACATAGGGTTATTACAAACCCTTGTGATATGGCAAGCCCCAGCCACAGCCGCCCCGACGACCATCACAGAGAAGGGACGCACACCTTCCCCTTTCACCCACCCGAGGAGGGAGACCCCTACCCCGGCGGAGGTATACCTGACCCCTGTTTTGACTTCCGGGTCATTGCCAGGTAGCACAGGAATTCTTCCTATCAATGAACTAACCATGTATGACTAACACCTTTACTAACCTCTATTAACCCCCAATAACCCATTAACCTTTCTTGCATACTCCGATAACCAAATTAGCACCTCAGATATACCATAGAATGAAGGCTGAACAATCTAAGAGAGACGCTCCTATCACAGCTGTCCCAATCCTCCTCGCAAAGTAGATCCAGTCTCTCTCCCCTAAATACTTCCAGTATAGCCAAAATAGTACCTCTTACTAAGGCTCAGTTATATCACATTATGAAGGCTCCATATAGCCATGTGCCACAACAGTAATCACCACCTTACCTAGTTCCCGTATCCATTGAGAGCTCAAATAAATCCATAAAAACTCGAGATCCCTATGGCCTACAGGGTCCAAAACCGAGCCTATAAACTAAGCTCCAGCCCCCAGTAAAATCAGTTGAAAGATAGACACCAACCAGGGTTGGCCACCAGAGTTGACCTTGAGCTCTATCATTGTTTGTTGCTGAGAATTGAGTTCCAGAGCCGGCAGACTCCGTGGCAGATTTAGATAGAAGGATCTGTCCACGTACAAGAAATCTACGTGCACCTTATAACCTTCATAAACCAGTGGGTATATAAGAGTGTAACCAGCAACGATCGCCAAGAGATCCGTCTTGAGAACTTCCTACATATGGACCACCTGGACGGGCGCGGAACCAGTCGTTAGCCCCCAACATCACGGACGCAATATAACCAGGACCAGACCAATCAAATACTACCCAAGATTCACTCTATCAGTACTACAGTGTTACAGTGCTATTTAGAGACTCACTTATTAATATTTCTATGAAGTGGCTATATCTTTGCACCAGTATAATTCATATATAACCATTCCATTAGGAAGTGCTAAGCGTATCAGTGTTTATTAATTAACAGGCGATATTAACTCTCGTAATTACCCATATATCCAGATATTATTACATAGAAGTGAAACCCTAGTGATATCTAATGTTCGCCCACTGATTTGCGTTCTATGTTTTTCTGATATAAGAATATAAAACTTGGATCAGTACCCCCTGAGGTTACTAGAATTCCCGTGCTCTAAAATACGCGTGTCTAATCTAGTCTGTGAACTACTACTTGTGCACCATAGCTACCAGTAATAAATCTAACAGTGAATTTGAATCTATAAGTAACATTGATGGTCTCCAGTATATAAACTTGTGAATAAAGCCAGTGATCAGAAGATTAATACCTGAATGATGGAAGTGGGAGACTAGGCTCCATCCAGATCCACTTATGCTAGTGTTGTTCAATTCTATCATTTGTCTTGTACGAGTATTCAGAAGTGTGTATATCAATAAACGTGATCGTGTGTCTTGTTACCGTGTGTTTATTTTGTGTTCTCTATTCCTCATACCTTGTTTTGTGCATGCAGCCTTCTATACCCAGTCAGTTAGAACTCACATTACCCAAGTTAATCCTGTAGAAAAACAGGGCATAACAATAATAATAGTAATTGTCCCAATTGTAAGCGACCAAGAAATGACATTGGTCTTCTCGTTATTGAGGCATCCATTTTCACACTATTTACATCTCTAAAATGTGTTAGTGTTCTCTATATTCATGCGTTATGTACCAATACCTAATACCCATATTATTTGGTAGTCAAATATATATCCATATACAGATGTGGAGTTTAACAATTTTCAAAAGTCTGAATTATCATAAATCCTCCTCCCTCCTCTTGCCGACGATGATAGCCCCATTGCATCTATTGATCTGCGTTTGCTACGGTTATCAATGACTTACATTTATAGTATGGAACTGCATTCAATGCCTGGAATGTATGATAGGCTTACAAATGTCAACATACAGCATATTCTTCCTGTTTGGAAGGCTACTCGGTGGTGGATAAAGCCAGAGTATCGACATAAATGTCTAGAGAGTGGGAAAACAGCGCCAATCTGCTGTAGCGGCCACTAGTTTCATTACATTGGTCGGGAGAATTACCAGTAACAATGATGAGGTTTGTCTAGGAATACGAGCCAAAACTTCTTGGCCTCTATTTGATATTTTATAGTAGCATGTCTTTAATTAAGGTCGATAATACCAGGTGCATACAGTCCAATAGAACTAAACTAGTTTCTCTCACACAGGTACGAAGATTTTTAACCACGCTACATCAGTTTGCGGCGGACATCTCAGTGGAGGTTGGAGAAAGAGTCAGACAGCTGGTTTTGGGGTTATTGGTAAGTTATTCTAATGCTTTATATGTTTGCCAGATAATTTAAAGTGATGTTCGTTATCCACTCAGTTTAATGCATTGCTGTCCTGTAAAACTCTGCATATAGTGAAAAGCATAAACAGAGGCGCGTTTTTGTGTGAATTTTGGCTCAAGCCCGGCTTCCACCTTTGGCTTAAGCAAGGGCAGCCGCGCAAAAACGGTTTGGCTCGACCCAGACCACAAGTCACGTGACCTAAACACAAACACTGAAGATGGAGGAACAAGAAGACGACCTAGTGGTCTGGTCTGGTGCCGTTGTAAAGGCGTTTTCTTCAATTGTTCGGGAAGATCACCTTTTCAACGGCCCTCCATATTTGTTATTGATTAAGCTTTTGATTATTTACTGATATTTCAACTTCTTTTGCCTTTTTGTCCACATTTTTGTTATTTCATGTTTTATTATTCTCTGACTAGTATGTCAGCTATTATATTATTTGCGTAAGGCCTACCTATCAAATGTTTTGCTAGTGTGTGTATAAATTATCTTGGTAATGTTCACAATATACTACAAAATTATCCAGTGTTATGACAATACCCCAGCATCAATAACACGATTTGGGAACTAGCAGGATGACCTTTACACCCACAGAACGAGATTTTCCAGATCAGCCTGGATGATTCTGCCAGTAGCCTACCGTGTTTCCTGTAATGGTTCAGATCGAGCTAACTATAATATAATAGAATATCATAATATAATAGATACATATTACTTATGTATTCACAAAATACACTCATCTAGTCTCTACGGTATTTACCCAATACAAAACAATGGGAAAAAAACATCGCAACAGATATATATTGTTGTTGTTGGTATTGGATATTGTTTACAAACTTGTAACACGCTTAAGCCTAGGTCCCAATACAAAGCGGCCTTTCAGGGCGGCTCGAGAAAAATCGATCCTGCTTAAGGGCGGCTCGAGTTTGGCTTAAGTTTTGTCCTCACAAAAATGATTTTCGTTCTTGGCTTGAGCCGGGTTTAAGCCTGATTTCATTATCCCTGGGATTTGTTTGACAATAAGGCTTACACTAGGCTGCACTTGGCCGTGGCCCTCATCTCTGTATCATTGCTCTATGGAGCTTGTGGTGGGTAACTCGGGTGAGTTATCCATCTTGGTATACAGAAGCTACTCCATATTATCCAGTTTACTGCCATTTATTTTCCTGGATGGAACATCACAAGTGAGATGACGGGTGACGAAAATGCTCCAACCCTATCTACCAACAATCTACCACCCACAACAACCATCTCCGAGCAACACATACGCGTTGCTTCAATAAGAACCTGCAATGGCGATCAGAGACCCCCAAGAAGCAACAACGACAATGACAGGAGAAGAGTGACAAAGAAAAACGCGGCTCATAAGGCTAACTACGATAACCACCGAGGACCAAAGAGAGACAACGCAACTCGGAGGGGAAACTGCCATAGCCGCCCAGACCAACACGTGGATGCAAAGGACTCCAGCAACACTAATTCACACTAGTTGGTGCTAATTCAGCACCAACCCCTGCAATGTGCCCCCATGCAATATCAAAATCAGAGTAAAGTGAATAGTAATAGGCAAATTAAATATTCAAAATCAGTGCTAACTCATCATAACCATGCCAATAGTGAAGAAATGAACAGTCAAGAAATAGTAGAACAGCCTCACATATCATACTTAAATATCCCTTAGATCCAGCACAAACCAAATACTCAAGTTCAATCAATGCCTGCATCATCCTCAAGTAATCCCCAAGTGAAAACAAACCTTAGTGCGACCGGCTCCCTGAAAGAAAACAAAGCCAGAGTATCACCTATGCCCCTCTTGCCCCGAAACCGGGCACCCAAAGTGCCGACAAAAACGGAGTCACTATGCGGTTGGGCCTATAGTCAAATGAAGCAATCAGCCTACTGACTTATTTACCACTTTTGGTTCTGAACTCGGAGTTCCCAAGTTAGAAGGGAAAGTCAAAAGTAGAGATCTCGGTGAAGAACTTAATTTTTTGTCAACTAGCAATCATCCACACTTAAGGAGGCTAGTAGATAATTCAATTGGAAATGTCTCCAAATGTGCGCTTCCAATTGAAACCCAAGATCTCGTGCAGATCAGCCTCTTGAGTCTTTCTCGTGACTTTGTACTCACAGACAGGGACGAGATTGAATCATTGGATGCTATCTCTTTTGATCGGATCATAATAGATGACTCAAGTACTTTTGATGCAAGCATAGTTAACACCATTCAGCCTAGGTTGCATCACTGTACCCCTTCGAGGTTCAGGATAGTATTTTCACTAAGTTTACCAAGTGTAGGGGATCCTTTATTGTCATCCTCCAGGTTCAGCATGAATAGTGATCGAATAGCGTTGTGTCGAGACGAGAGAAGGTAGAGAGAAAGCCGAACGAAAACTGGAATTGTTTGGGCCCGAGCCTAGCTGGGAAGTGTGAAATACCAGGTCCCTGTAGTCAAGAACCAAGACAACCGTGCCTACACCAGTGTGCTTCAAATTCGCTCTACCAGTGTACTCTCTACTTTAAGTGTTTTCTTGTTCGTAATGGTAACGATGATTTTAGTGAGGGTCTAGACTGAGGTATGTTAAGGTTCACAGTGTTAACGTAAATTAAGAAGATTTTCCCTTCTTTATTTATTATTCGTAGCTCTGTTTCGGAAGAACAATACACACTTCTATCGTGCGGAAGATATTTATATACTTCCTCGAATACAGGCTCCTGTATTCTTCGATGTGGAAATTATAGGTTTGAAAGAATGAAAACCTAATATTTAGTAGTGGCCCCGAAATCATTGGTGATATGCCTATTAGTATAATAGTCCACTTTCAAGCGCTCGCGGTCCGCCAGTTTGAAACTACCGCGCGGGGAGAAAGAGTTCTAACATCATAAGTGCAACACTAATTCTCTTATGGAATCGTCTTATGATTGGGTACTCACTACGAAAACACTTTATAAAAAAATAAAAAAGAGAAAATTAACTTAATACTTGTTATGTAAATGCTTTCCATCTCGGTGGATTTCTTGCGTGGATTCTATCCCTGACATTGCTCATAGAGACGCCGTTCTCCCTTCAATGATATATTAAGACTAAACTCAAGACATCAAACGAATGGGAAGGGGATGGAAGGGAGGGCCCTACATCGTCAATGATTTCGGGGCCACTACTAAATATTAGGTTTTCATTCTTCCCTCCGGGACTCAAACCTATAATTTATTAGTGGCCCCTCCATCATTGACGATATGCCTGATATCTCAAGACTGGAGGGGGACATTCGTGACTATATCATCCGTTAACCAAATAATATAGGTAGAGACAAAGAATCCTATAATTTTTTTTAAGTCTTTAATGCTTACATACAATAAAAGTAAAAATAGAAAAGAAAGCAGTGCATTACTTCAAAGAATATCTGCGTATGCTTGACTGACTAGGTACAATGGTATGATCTCACTTTGAGCTTCATAATCGTTGTCTTAGGAACTACTTGTATTCCTGTCCAACTTAATACAGACCCATATATACATGGATTGTATCTTCTGTTCTTAAAGCTATTTGTACATTTATATAATTTGTACACTTTGTTACTATATATAGTTACTAGTTACTACTATATAGTTATAACTATGATAGAAATCTCCAAAAATATAAAAATATTTTAAGAGCTGTAGAACTAGCTCGCCTTCTTAAGTATCACAGCTTGTGATCCTATCACAATATCCGGCGGATGGGCTCTAGGGGTCTTTGGGCTTTCCGGCAACCCCCCCCCCCTCCTTTTTCACCATTAAGATTAACCTTAATATGTAATAGCACATGGACTACTAGACCCGCTGCCGTAACGCCACACAGGTTAGTTTTGGCTTATCAAGAGCTACAGACAGGTACCGCATCAGGAAGGTGTGATTAGAAGCCCACAACTTAGTGTTAGCTATGTCATCAATTGAATAGTTTTGTAAGAATCTAAGAGAGACGGCCCATTTTCTTATGTCATGAGCTCTACCCACCACACCGGGATTACTTTCCTTAATGACGTCAACGAGTAAAGAGGCTAATTTCCTTCTCGTGACGCGAGTACCTGTTGACCCATAAGAAGCCTGGTTGTTGAGGTTGTGCTACTCTCATAAACTTGAGTACAGCCTGCACTGGGCACAAAATGTGATGCGTATGTCCGTGTTTTAGTGCCGGGACTGTAAATACTGAGAATACATGATCACAATGTTCAATCTTAGCTATGAATGTGGGAGATGGAGCGATTTGTAAGTGTTCATTCGGTCTCCCAAACCCGAGGCAATTAGGTTCTTTGCTCATCGCCGCCAGCTCTGATACCCTGTTTCCTGTTGCTAAAGCCATAAGGAACACAGCCTTCTTTAATAATGAGTCAAAGTCCGGCGCATGATTATATTTGCGCGAATGAAGCAAGGATAAAGCTTTCTCCAGCGACCAGGTAGGCATGAGCTGACGTGGTGGTGGGCACAGTTTGAAACATGCCCTCATGAACCCTTTTTCCTCTGCTTGCGGTATGGATAGACCGGTAAGGTCGTAAAAGTTTTTTTTAATGGCAGACAAGTGATTTTTGAGTGTAACTACCGAGAAGTGCTTTTGTTCAAACAAATAGTCTAAGTACTCAAACACTAAAGCTACTGATGATTCCGTTTGCGCTGTTTCTACAATCCAGGTTGTGAACGTTTTCCAATGTGATTGGTATTGTCTCCTGGTTGACATAGTGTACTGATTCAGAAATTTATTTGTAACACTCTCCCCGTACTGAGTTAGCCATTTGGCATTTTGAATGTCCAGAAGGCAAAAGTCAGCGAGGTTGCCAATTTTCTCCAAGTGGAAGTACGAGACCGGGAGTGACACCGGGTTCTCGCACCATGTTCTCAACTGGTGGTACCACACCTGAGCCGGCCAGAGTGGCGTGATCATCGAGACTACGCCCCGGTAACCCCGTAGTTTGTGAACTACTTGACACATGAGTGAAGCGTCTGGAGGCGGAAAAAGATAGATGGAATTCCATCTGTTCCAGTCCTCCAACAATGCGTTTGGACCCCCCGCCGAAGTCATTTCCCGGCGAGTTAGGAAGAGAGGGAGTTTGTGGTTTCCCTCGGACGCAAATAGATCCACTTGTGGACGGTAAGGCTCTGCAATCATCTTGTTGAAGATGTTTTGCTTGATTGCCCATTCTACTGCGGTGCTCTGTCTCCAGGACAGAGCGTCTGCCCAGACGTTCGCCATGCCCGGGAGGTAAGATGCATGCAGATGGATGCTCAGCTTTTCGGCCAGAGCAAAAATCTGTTCCGACAATTCTAGTAACTTCCGAGACCTCGTTGACCCTTGCTTTTGAATGCAGTGTACCGCGTTCAAATTGTCCATTCGGAATGCAATTGACTTCCCCTGTAACGAAGAGCCGTGAGTTTGAAGGAAAAATAAAGGGACTAGAAGCTCTTGTTTGTTGATATGAAAGTTCTCGTCTTGGGACCACCGACCTTGGCCCTGATGGCCTAGGTTTGACTGATATCCCCAGCCTATTGTCCCTGAGGCTTCTGTGTCTATCCATACCGTAGGTGGGGGAAAAAATCCATGTCATTATTGAGTGCAATGTTTCCTTCCTTGCCCAGACCAACAGTAAGTTGTGAATTAATGGAAGAATGGTCCATAATTTTCCCTCTGGCAAGAGTGGGAAATATGTGTTGCCTTCCAGGATTAATCTCTTCAGTTTCAACCGGCCCAACTTCACAGTTAGTTGAATCCAGTTGAGAGAACCGACCAGGGACTCCCACGTTCTCTTTGTCGTGTTCAGACTGTGGAGAAACCGAAAAAGTTTCTTGCGAAATCTGTTCCGGTTGTCCACACTCTGACTGAGATTAAGATTGGCTGTGTCCCAGACCAGCCCTATCTACTGAATTACCCGTGTGGGGACAAGGTGCGACTTTGCCAGGTTGACCTTGAACCCTAAGGTTTGTACATGGTTTATTACTTGATTTACATGGGCATGACATAGACTCTCTGACTCCGCCACTACTAGCCAGTCGTCTAGGTACCACAACACCTTGATCCCTTGGGCTAACATTGGCATAAGGGCCTGCCGGACTAATTTTGTGAAAATTCTCGGTGCCAGGTTCAGACCGAATGGCAATCTCCCGAAAGACATAGGTCCTCAAGGCGAGGAATTTTTGGAACCTTTTGTTTATGGGGACATGCCAATAGGCGTCTGTCAGGTCTAGTGAACACATCCAGCCTTGCGGCGGGAGTGTGAGCCTGAATTGATTCACAGTGAGCATCCTGAAGGGTGAATTGTGAATGTATGTGTTCAGACACGAGAGATCTACTACTGGTCGCATCTGCACACTGTCCCTCTTTGGCACTAGAAAAAGTCTGGACGTGAATACGTGGCAAGTTGGATTGACTAGGACAATGACATGCTTGGAAATCATCTCTTGAACTAGCGACTCCACCTCTAAAGAAACATGATTGTATTCTCGAGTTTGACGTAAACGAGGTCGTCGGAGCCACCGCCAAGTGGTCCCTTTGCTTACCACTGTCCGAGCCCAAGTCCGCCGGGGCCAGGCGCTGCGACATGCTTGGAATGACCCAGTCGCTTGACTAGGCTTGTCCGGCAGAACTACTCTCGGATCCAACTCGCCTGCGGTAGGCCCCGGGAGAGAGAGAGACTGAGTGACTAGTTTTTTGGTGGTGGTTGGGCAGGTGTAGATGGCTGACTAGGTTTGGCAGATGTCGTTCCCTGCTGAGGCCTGTGTTGTGACTTACCTTTGTTACTCCACTTGCCTGAATATTTCCCTTGCCTTTGTTTGTACTGAGTACCTCCCTGCTGTTGGGGAGATCTGGGGTCCTAAAATGACTGTTTACTCCCGGTATATTGAGGTTTGCCTCCACTTTTTGGTTTGGAGTATGGTTTCTTAAAAGACTCCTTCTTTGGCTGGGAGGTACTCGTCTTTAGGCTATCTACCATACTGTGCACTGCTGACCATGTGTCTAAGTTTAGCAGAGAGGAAGTTAAGACCGGGGAGAGTGTTACCCGGCGACCAATGTCTTGCGGTAACTTTCTCACCAAGTACACCCGTAAGTCCTGTCGTGCTCGAACAGCCTCCATTAAGGCTATTCTGATATCATCCAGGGACTGTATTGAGTTTTGCAACAAAAGCCTCCGGGACAGTTCCGTGGCCTTCCGTACATTTTGATCAGAGATAGCAGTTGTAGTCCTCGTGAGGGACTGGGCAATTTGGCGGCTTAAGAGGAATTGTGAAAAAAGTCTATAAGCTTTGTGATGCAATCGACGATGTCGATCAACTGCAGACATTCTTTGCCTTCTTACGCATCAAATCAACCAAGCTACAGACCAACATGGTGAAACACATACAATAGCACTGGATATATCAAAGACATTTGATAGAGTCTGGCATCAATCCTTATTGTCGAAGATGTCACACTACGGCCTTGCATCATTAGTTCCACTAATTTCTTCTTATCTTCATAACAGAAAAATACGTGTAATGGTAGATGGCCTTTATTCTCAATTTCACTCAATAAATGCTGGTGTTCCCCAGGGATCAGTTTTGGCCCCAACTCTGTTCCTCATTCATATCAATGATCTCATATCTACCACTCATAATCCAATACATTCCTACGCAGATGACTCAACACTCCACAGTTCCTTCACATTTACCAATTCTTTCACCCAACCCGATCTTATAAATTCAAAAATAAACACTGCAATTTCTCTGAACCAGGACCTTTCTAGAATTAATGAATGGGGACAAGAGAATCTAGTTTCCTTTAATGCACAGAAAACCAAGTACATTCAATTTTCTAACCGACAGAATCTCACTGACCCCCATATATTTTGTAATGATGTAAATATTCCCACTTCCCCTAGTATTGACATTCTCGGTGTAACATTAACTACTAACTTGAGCTGGACACATTATGTTAGAAGCATTGCTAAGAATGCCTCTAAACAACTGGGACTCCTGTACAGAGTTCGATAATTCTTCACTGACGAGCAGTTGGCCGTAATATATAAAAGTCATGTGCGCTCTCAGATGGATTACTGTTCACCTCTGTGGGGTGGAAGTGGAGTGGTTGCATTGAGGCAGTTGGACAAAATTCAAAATAAAGCTATTAGATTAATCAATAACCCTGCAATCTCACAGGACCTTCCTACATTAGCCATACGAAAAAACGTTGCATCTATCTATCTATCTATTGCCTGACGCCGTGATCCCCGAAGGGGTGGCCACGAACGAACCGCCCCCATGCACCTCTGTCCCCAGTCAGTCGACGCCCCTCCCCCCAACCAGCACCACCTTCGTTCATGTACTTCCTCACTCCATCCTTCCACCTCATATTCGGTCTACCTCTCCCCCTCTGTCCCTCCACCTCGCTCTCATACACCCTCTTAGTCATTCTCTCGCTTTCCATACGTTCCATATGGCCGAACCATCTCAAGTTGTTCCTTTTCACACTTTCCAGCACATCTACCTCCACACCACACCTCCTTCTTACTTCCTCATTAGTCTGTCTATCCCTCCATGTAACTCCGCACGCACTCCTTAAGTAATTCATTTCCACTGCTCTCACTCTTGGTCTGAGTCTCTCAACCAACGTCCATGCTTCGCTTCCGTAAGTCAGTGTCGGGATTACCACACTGTCATGCAAGGACTTCTTCACTTCCATACTGACCACCCTATTTTTTGTTACTGCTTTTAGCGTTCCTACAACCCTCTTCCCCTGTTGTACCCTCTCCCGCACCTCTTCATCCATAGTCCCATCTTTACTCAACACACTGCCCAGATACTTAAAAGAGTTGACGATCTCCATAGCCTGACCGTTCAGCTTCACCTCACACTCTGTGACTTCACCCCTTTCGAAGACCATAACCTTGCTCTTCCCCGTATTTACCTTCAAATTCCGTTTTTCGCACACTGTTCCAAACTCATTTACCAGACCCTGCAACTCCCATTCATTATCACTCATCAGAACTGTATCATCCGCAAACAGCAGTATAGGTAGCTTCCACTCAATTCCCTCCCTTTTCAGCGATACACCAACATCCACTGCTCTTGATAGTATTTCTTTCATAACTCCATCCATATATACAGTAAACAACTGTTGCATCCCTTGCATTATTCTACAGATATTTTCACAGCAATTGTTCCGAGGAACTTGCTTCAATTGTGCCGCCTCTCCACATCTTTCCCCGTAGAACTAGGGCAGCTGAGAGCGCCCATGAATTTACACTTTCTCCTCCACAATGCAGAACTTCTGCTTATCAGAATTCATTTATCCCCAGAGCTACTACTCTTTGGAATTCACTTCCCTCGAATTGCTTTCCACAAACTTACAATCAACAAATGTTTAAATCCAGTTGTTACAAACATTTTATGAATGGAGGATGCCTTTAGGCACATGGACCTTTTTGTTTTATCTGTGTTTTTCCTTCCTCCGTTCATTGTCTCTTTAAAAAAAAAAATTTTTTTTTTTTAAATCTCTGTCCAAGTGGGCTGGGGGGGGGGGGCGTTGAGAAAGGTTCCTGTAATTCATAAAGGGACAGTTTGGGGGCTGCTAGGAAATCAAACAAAGCGGGGGACACCCCTCCAGCCTTATTATTGGGTAGAGAGAACTATGAGTGGGTTTCTTGAGGAATTTGGTGGGAGGATTTTGAAGTAATAATGGCTGCAAATTGTTGCGCCTCAGCTTCCCAGTCCACCCAAGGGCCCACACCTACCTGCTCCACCTGCAGGACTGGGTTGTGACTCTGATCGTGCACCTGGATTGTATCCAATTCCGGTGTAAGCGACTTGAGTGACTTTACGACATCAACGCAGTCAGATCGTGACCAGTCCGCAAAAAGTCGTGCAGCCGAGGCAGGAGGTAATGCAGGAGAAGCAGAGTATACAAAGAAATCAGAGGAATGTACATTTGGTATGGCCTTAATAGTAACATCCAATAGCTGTCCTTGCGCATCTTTGGCTCTCAGTTTCTTGCTTTTACTCACCTCAATGGTTCATTCACTAGGGACCGGAAGCTCCCCCGATACCATTGCTTGTGCCATGTGTGGGTTCTGGGCGATAGCCGGTACCCATGAACAGTCTGGTCCGTATAGGAGAGGCATAGGGCCTCTCCTCTGTGGGAGTCTATCAAGGGAAGGAGGAGAAACGTCCGTGATCACCCGAACATTTGTGGAAATCAAGGAGGCGGGCACTGTCGCGCCGCTTGCCGTGATATTTGCCGGATTTACGTTAAAGGGAGGCAATGATTTATTGGGAGGCTTGACTCCGGTCGGTTCTAATGGCCGCACTGTTGACCAGATCGGGGAAGCTGCCGGAATAGTAGTGGACGGACCTTGGGAAATAGGGATATGATTATGGTGCATGACTTTATGTAATATCTCATTTAGGTCATCTGTCGTTAAACACTTACTGTGGGACTCTCTGGAGGACTCAGAGTCCTCCTCAGATACGTCGTCATTAGGTCTTGGTTGAGCTGAGGACAGATCAACATCCTATTGCTCTACCGGAACTTTCACAATCTCCGGCGTTGATTGCCGTGGTTCTGGCACCTGATCATCTATCGGCCACGCCAAGTCCAGGACCGACGAATGGATTGTTTGTACATTATCACAGTCCCTAGTCGTGTCCTGAGTCTGAACTAAAGGTTGTACCTGAGAGGGCTCTGACTGTCTCCAGACACCTCTACCCTTATCAATGGGTGGTTGGGAGTCGCCAGATTGGACGTTAGGAAATGCGGAGGTAGAGGCGGGTTGGAAAGGCCGTGACCCCTGCGATGGCCGGTGCCGCGGCTGCGTTTCATCCGTGCGGGCACTTTTATGTCCTGTCACTGATTTGGGGGTTGAAGTAATTGACTCATCTTTCCGTTGTTTGTTTGACCTAGACGATTCGACGGAAGACTGACGTGCTTGTCTATGAGGGGACCTAGATCTGGACCGAGATTGGTCCTAGATGAAGGTGAGCGCCCTCGTTTCCACCGGTCAGGAGGGGTTGCCTGAGAACTGTCGCTACTCTCGCTACTACTTACTAGCTCTTTGGATAAGACTTTAGACTTAGCTTTCGTTTTAGGGGTTGACTTGGACGGCAATAGTTTTAAGGATGGAGATTTTATGACTAGGTAATCCCATAAGGCTTCGTCATCACAGTGCAAAGCCTTAAGGGCAACGTCTTTAGCGTAAACATTATTAAGGTTCTTAATCTCTTTGAGTGCCATGAGGCAAGATTGATCTCTCTTGTCAAACAGCGTCGCTCGTAATTCGGCACACACGGCGCATTTCTTTGACAACCAGAGGCCCCGTGATCTATCAAGGCATTTTACGCACCTCACGCATAGTTTATGTGCGAACACTGGTAGAAGAGAGCAGGTAGGAGTAGCGCAAAGAGTGAACAGAGGCATGATGGAGCTATTTAAAGGCATCCCCCCGCCGTGATCGGCCCCTCACCTGTTGCTTGTGCTGCTACCAATGTGCTGTGATCTGGAAATAGAAAATTTCCAGGAATCAATGCTCATAAGGATAATCCGAGAGGTTTTACACATCCTACCTCAAGTCCGCCGGAAAATTAGCTATAGCCACTGCTACTCTAACCTTCCGCTGGACCTGACCTTGAAAAACTTTTACGTTTTTCAACTCCAGAACTGCTTACCTGTGACCGTGTCACTGGCCCACTAAGACCTTAGGCTCTTACTATCATTGACTATTTGGACTAGATAGATAGTATTTCACATTGTGACTGTTGCGCCGGGCATTAAAAGTCATGCCGCGTGAGGCTACTGGTCTGTGCGAGTTCACTCGGCGGGCCGAGATCACTCCCTTAGGAATTAGCATTTCCGCCAGGAGGTTCGTGGTACAGCACACCACACCAGGATATTTGGTTTATTCCTTACTTGTCTGCTAGACGAGAAGGCGACAATACACAGAAAGTCCGCCGGAAAAACAAACCAAAATGTTCAGAGGTGTTGACTTATATGGGAAAGTCAGACACCCCCAAAAACCCAACCACCATCAGGACGTCTCCTGACTCCCTGTTTAAACATGTAAAAACACTACATGCACAAACGAGGGATAACATAGGGCTACCAAAAGTATTATTAATATGTAATTAATTAATTTACCCCTAGCCCACTACAGAGACCCCTACTGAGGCTGGCCACGAGGCTCGTAGAAACATCATCTTGGTTGGACACCTACCTCCTGGAGACACAGCCGCAGCATCTGGTGAAGGGAGCCCATGAGAGAGAGGGCAAGCGCAGGCTCGGACCCTAGAAGATTCCTCACCAGGTGTGACAATCCTTGAACTAGAGCGTCTGCTAAATAAAGATAATGCAACTGCCTCATAGAGATGGCCTGAAGCATATTCCTGCAGGTAGCATAGCCCCCTAACTAATAGATAAGGACAAGAGCTAAGGCGCAGAAATATAAATATACACATGAGGCGCTGATCCTGGGGGACATGAAGACACCTATTACCTATTACCCTATTTTAACACTTCCTGCGGGCATACCAATTGGGTAGCCTGTGCTAGCTATTCTAGAACCTGTTCAATACAACTCAGATATATACAAATGAGCAAGGACTCACTAGAAGAGAGCGAACGAAGAATGAAGCTGGAGCACAGACCACGCATACCCACTCGGTATGGTCACGGGGAGAGGAAGGAAGAATGGCGTCTCTATGAGCAATGTCAGGGATAGAATCCACGCAAGAGATCCACCGAGATGGAAAGCATTTATATAACAAGTATTAAGTTCATTTTCTCTTTTATTTTTTATAAAGTTTGTTCGTAGTGAGTACCCAATCATAAGACGATTCCATAAGAGAATTAGCGTTGCACTTATAAAGTTAGAACTCTTTCTCCCCGCGCGGTAGTTTCAAACTGGCGGACCGCGGGCGCTTGAAAGTGGACTATTATACTAATAGGCATATCGTCAATGATGGAGGGGCCACTAATAAATATATATATGTTTATCCGGTTATAAAGACCTACACTTATACGTAAAACTTGAACACTTATTCAGACCTGAGTTTATACGCTATTTGTCATCCGGGTACAGATCCAATAGTAAAAGTTCAGTCGCGAGTAATTGCTCCTCAGTCACGTATAGATGACTATTATATTTACTACACGTTTATGAAGTTATCTTTCATATTTATTACTCTTTGAGTTATTACAGTTTAAATACTCATTCAAGTTACTTTAACTTATTGTTCGTTTAGAAATCAAATACTGTCCTATTGTCTATACTTATCAGTGCTACGCTTACAACATTGCAGTAACGAATATTTACTTACATTCAAGCCATATTTGAGAGCTTTGTATATTTATTTCAGGACTTTATTTATTGTGATTTGAAACTTATCATCTCTGTGTGTTATTATTCATATGTTCACTTGTAACATTATTATTCTTTATATATGAATGTTATGTTTACTTTTCCAGAGACATATTGAGATTGTACCCTAGCTATTAAGGAATAAAACCTGCATATCCTTTACTGTGTGTTTTGTGTCCATTGCTTAATACTAGAGTGTTGATTAATAGAGCCAAGGCTGATCCTTACCCAGCGGAGAGGTACCTAAGTTGATGATTAGCGCTGATTCCTAAGGTGGAAATCGCAATCAGATTATCTCACATTTAATTGAAAACGTGGCATAACAACAAGTGTCCACTAACTCAGGCTCTATTTTACTGTTAGGTGAACAAAGGTAATGGGTGTTAGGAAACTCCCCCTAATAGTCTCGTCCTGCCTGGGAATCAACCCCAGTTCTCTTGGCTGGAAACCAAATGGCCTAGCTAATGTGCCACAGGAAATCCAACATTGGATTGACAGTGACATATACAGAACATTGTTTGACAATGCATGGAGGTTAACACTGTAGCCAGGGTAGGTGGAACTCTTTAACCTAATTCTTTTAGTAGAGATTATCCACCTTATATTATTGACATTGCTACATGTCCCAAGGCATTTCTAAAATGATGAGGACGATGTTCATACTTATGAATAGCAAGACTGATCATGAGTTACACTTTACTAGATCTTATAGCTAACCTCAGCGTTGACCGGACTTCTCAGCAAGTAGCTCTAAACCACTGCCAACTCAACCAATATTTTTAGGTTAGGATAGGTTCAGTTAAGACTTTGAGTTGGCACTGGTATATATAATTGGCCCTGGTTGAAAATTTCTACTGGCTGAGTAATTCGGGAACCATTCAAACCTCCTCAACTTATATCTTTCCCTTCCTCAGAGTGGTGGTGTGACAGTGGAGGAGTTTCACGGAGGGCTGCAGGAGGTGACACACTTCCCCCTGCGACCATTTGTGCTGCCATTCCTGCGCTCCCACCTGCCACTCCTCCAGCGAGACCTCCAACTCCATGCCCGACGTGCTGCCATGGTGAGGCCTCCGAAAATGGTGTCTAGTTGAATAGTTTTTGTATATTTGGTAAGCAGGGGTATTTGAGAGTGAGGAGAGCAGACCGTGAATGAGATGGAAGGATGGAGTTGAGAGGTATATGAATGAAAGTGGTGTTGGGTGGGTGAAAGTGTGGCAGCTGACTGATGACAGAGGAGCACGGAAGCAATCTATTCATGGCCACCCCCTCCGGGATCATGGCATATGGCAATAGATAGATAGATAGATAGGGGTTCATCATCGATGAGGTAGCATGAGGAACAATGGTCGCGGGGAACAAATAGCGAATGTTTTACTTCAATCTAACCTCTGTCTTCTGAACGATGGTATTGCGACTCTTGTAGATGATCATACGGGCCATACATCATGCATTGACCTGTCTTTGTCATCTCCCGTAATGTTACCCAACATCACTTTGGGCACTATCAACAATTCTATGGGAAATGACCACCTGCCGATCTGCCTTTCTTATTCATGCAACTTAGCTCCTCTACCGCCGCCCATTGAATTAAACTTTAACCCCTTCTTTACCAGCGACGGCAGGGAGCCGTCAGTAGATAAATCACTCCCCAGTCCCAGCGACGGCAGGGAGCCGTCAGTAATATACTTTCCTTGTAACTGCTAGTATCAGACAGTGCCTGGTACCACGACTATTTGAGCACTGCTCTCGAGTTGGCAACACTTCTCAGCTTATATCCAACCCTCTGCAGGCTGGGAGAGCCAGTATTCCTTCATCTTTTGAGGTGGGAGGTTGTTCTATCTTGCCATTTTGGCCACATTTCTTGGGACTGGGGGGAACTTTTATTAATGTACCCTATGGTACAGTAGGGGTTAAGTAAGCAGACTGGGGTACGTTCTCTAGAATCGCTAACTTTGATATTTCGGGGGGTGACATTAATGACAAGGTAACACACGTTCAGACTTGCATTTTACGCGCAGCCGAGACTGCTATTCCTAAAACTTCTACAGTCTACACAAAGTATAGAGTTCCGTGGTGGTCACCAGACTGCCGACAAGCGCTCACTGAACGTAATGGGCGATA
Organism: Paralithodes platypus; assembly: GCA_032716605.1. Lineage (NCBI taxonomy): Eukaryota > Metazoa > Arthropoda > Malacostraca > Decapoda > Lithodidae > Paralithodes > Paralithodes platypus. The sequence continues at coordinate 19,622,202 of CM064491.1, read as the reverse complement.
CAGGATTTTTTATAAACGGCCCTCGGACGACAACTTCATTGCTTATAAGAAGTCTAGGGCTGAAGCAAGGAGAGTAATTCGATCTGCAAAGCGTAGTGCCTGGCGTTCTTATGTGTCCACGGTGAATCAATGCACGCCACTTAAAGAGGTATACACAAGTATACACGTTCACCCATCACCACTCTTAGGGTGAACGATAATGTCATCGATGATTCTGTGGACGTTGCCAACACGATCGCCAGGCATTTTGCAGATGTTAGCAGTTCTGCCAACTACGATCTCCACTTTTTAGACTATAAACGGCAGGCCGAACTGCATAATTTTGAGTTTGCCACAGAAGACGTAACTCTGATTACAACTGTGAGTTTACGATGAAAGAACTTCTCCATGCATAACCTTGCCCTAAAATCCTGTAAAGGTTCGAGTCCGGGTCCTTCGCAAGTCACTTACGGTATGATCCAACACCTTAGTCCGGACACCCTGACTAAGCTGTTCGCATTGTACAAAGAGATTTGGGCGTCTCGGTTTCCAAACTCATGGCACTTTGCGCACGTCATGCCGAACCCGAAGAGCCCGGGCCGCCTTACAGATCCCAAGCTGTTTCCTCCTATTGCGTTGATGGAGTGGCTATGTATAGTCTTTGAAAGGATGGTTAACGTTAGATTTCTTTTTGTTTTAGAGTCAAAGAATTTGTTAAATGTTCAGCAATGTGGCTACCGTAAAAACAGGGGTACACTAGAAAATGTAATGAATTTGGAGCATTTTGGAGACATTTGCCAATAACCAATTCATGATAGGTATTTTTTTAGATATTCGTAAAGCTTACAATATGACCTGGCGACACGGAATACCAACGAAACCCTATGCTTCTGCTTTCAGAGGTAATTTGCCCAGTTTTATTTGTAATTTCATTTCTGACCGATCTTTTACGGTCAGGTTGCCCCTTCACGTAACATCGGACGATAATGGACAGGAGAATGGGGTGCCGCAAAGCAGTGTGCTTAGCCCTTCGTTATTTTGTTTAATGATTAATTATATTCTGTATGCTGCTCCTATCCCCCGGAATCTTAAATACTCATGGTACGCTGATGATTGCGCATTGTGGCATTCTTTCCCCAACGTGCAATTTTCGGCTGGGCGGATTCAAGTGGCCCTTTATTCCATCCATCTTTTGGCTTTGCGGTGGGGCTTTAAGTTTTCCGTTGCTAAGTTTGTCGGTGTAATTTTTACTCATAGACGTAACGTACCTAATTAAAATATCACTGTGGACTATGAGCCGATACCTTTAAAAAATTCAGTCAAGTTCTTGGGTCTGCACTTTGATCGCAGGCTCAATTGGAAATCTCATATCACTTATTTGAATAATTCTTGCAGTAAACGATTAAATGTCCATAAATATCTTTCTGGCTGTTATTGGGGAGCCAACAGAACGTCTTTACTGATAGTGTATAAGTCCCTCCTTCGGTCCAAAATTGACTATGGCTCGCAGCTGTATGGGTTGGCGTTCAGTTGTACCTTGACTAGGTTGGATGTTTTTCATAATGTATGCTTGTGTCTGTGTATTGGAGCCCTTCGGTGGACTCGTGTGGAGTGTATGGAAGTGGAAGCTAATGTGCTGCCCCTCCGTATTCGTCGTGACCACGTGCTACTCTCATTCGGCACCTCTTTGTACCGGAAACATTCACTCGTCCCTTCAGGCTTGTGGGATCCTCTAGCAGTAGGAGCATGTGCTGCATGATGCCCTCAAGTTGGTGGTTGTGCGGCTTCACTTCCTAACGTGAAAGCTAGGCCATGACTTCTCTAATGTTGACCAGCTGGTTGTATTAAAGATAGCGCCTTAGGAGCAGCCCACATTTACTGTTGATGCCCAGTGGCTCCCTTCTCCCAAATGTCAGGAGCCGGAGGTGGAAATTCGCCTTCTATTCGAAGGCAGATAAATGTGTGAGTGCGAGTGTATGGTCGACCGAATGTTGCCTCAGATACCGTTTGCTGATCTATACGTTTGTATTCACTTCTGAACTTTTTGCAATTTACCGGGCCATAGATTTTGCTGAAGCTTCTCCTCATGAAAGCTTTGTAATTTTTTCAGATTCCAAGTCAGCCCTTCAGGCAAATGATTCATGTAGGACGGTTTCTTCTGATATCCAGGGCCACATTATCAGTAAGTTGCACTCAAGTTGTATATCCTTCTCTCTGATTTGGGTGCCTGGTCATTGTCGTATTTTCAGCAATGAGCAGGCTGACCAACTTGCAAAATCGGCGGTAGAACATGAGGGGCTGTGGGACACCCCTCGGGATCTACAGTAAAGTGTCTCTTTTGGTAATAAATCAATTACTCTTTTGTGGCAAATACAGTGGACCAACCTGGCTGTACTTACAGTCAAACCGACCCTTGGGGTTTAGCCTTCGGCTACCCATCGCTCTCAGAGGGAAGAGGTTATATATCCTTGTGAGACTGAGGATTAATTGTACATTTCTGACACACATGAAACCTTATATGAACCGTGTATTTCCGCCGCAATGTACCACTTGTAGCGGGATTCTATCGATCATCCACATAATTTTGTCCTGTGCTAGATTTCTGGAGGAGCGTATCCCTCTCCTGATGTACTGCAGGGCGAATAACGTCCCCCATCACTTTGTACTCGATCTTGGGTGATGGGGATGTTGGTGTGGTTGACAAATTGATGGCATATTTGAAAGAGACCAATTTATTCAGAGAGTTGTAACTTGAGTTATATTTTTGGTGGTGGTGTTTTATCTTATATCCTATGTTCCTTTATATATGCTTTCATTAATTTCATTGGAGGTGTTTGGTGTTGTGGTGAAATTAATAAAAACTAGATTAGCATAATTGTTATGCTATTGTCTTTAACCATTATTTCTTATGATCACAGAACCTAGTATGTTGCTTAGTTTGTTAATCGCATTAGTTTTGTTCTGTAATTCCTGTTGAGTAATGCTAATTTCAAGAAGAAAGCATATAGAGAGTGGAAGGAATGAAGATTTGGAGAGACAGAAAAGAGTGAGCGTACTTGGAGAAAAAGAGAGTGGTGAAAAGAGTAGTGAAGGAAAATAAGAGAAGAGTAGATAAGGAACTTGAAAGGAATCTGATTGTAAAATGGAGAGTGTGTAAGAAACTGTTCTGGAAAGAGGTCAAGAAAGTTAGGAAAGGTAGCAAGGGAAATAGTAAGGGTGTGAAGGATAAGAAAGGGCGAGTAATAGCCGAGAAGCAAGAGAGAGTAGAAAGATGGAAGGAGTACTTCAACGAATTGCTGAATGTAAGGAATGAAGCACCAGCAAACATAGTTGGATGGGTTATGGGAGGGAGAAGAAGAGAAGTAGTGGAGGAGGAGGTGGGGATCAGGAGGTCAGAAGTGTGTGAAGCCATGAAATAGTGAAGATGGGGAAAGCATCAGGAATAGATGGAGTGTGTGGGGAAATGCTGAGGTATGGTGGTGAGATAGTGATCGAATGGGTTTGGAAAATGTGTAAACTAGCATGGGAGAAGGGGAGTGCACCTGATGACTGGAAGACAGGCATAATAGTCCCCCTGTATAAAGGTAAAAGGGAAATAGGAGTGTGTGGTAACCACCGGGGAATATGTCTTCTAAGCGTAGTAGGGAAGGTGTACAATAGGGTAGTGATTGAGAGAGTGAGAGCGAGAACGGAAATATAGATAGGTGACGTGCAGGGTGGGCTTAGGAAGGGAAGAGGATGTGTAGATCAGATTTCTGCCCTGAAAGGGGTTGTGGAGAAATATCTGGAGAAGCAACAACAGTTGTATGTTGCCTTTATGGACTTGGAGAAGGCTATGACAGAGTGGATAGAGAAGGTATGTGGAAAGTACTGAGAATGTACGGAATAGATGGCAAGTTGCTGAAAGCAGTGAAGAGCATGTATGAGGATGCAAAGGCGTCAGTACGTGTGGAGAAGGAGCAGAGTGAGTTCTTTGATCTGAATGTTGGGTTGAAACAAGGGTGTGTGATGTCCCCATGGTTGTTCAATTATATATATGGATGGAGTCATGAAAGAAATACAAGGAAGAGCAGTGGACGTTGGTGTACCACTGATAAGGGAGGGAAACGAGTGAAAGCCACCTTTACTGCTGTTTGCCGATTATACAGTTGTTGTTGTTGTTTTTCCCAAAGCTGCCTGGCCGAACAGCCCCAAGGCCCTGAGCAAGGCCAAGGCCATAACCGAGCGCCCCCACAGAACCCCCCCTGCCGACCACAATAAAGCCTGGGTGACCGAAGCCACTCCATGGCGGGGAGCTGAGGAGGGTGCGGAAACGCCCGGGAAACCAAAGCCCCACCCAGGGCCCTGTGCCCCTCAGCAATTATGAAGAGAAAGTTGAGGGGCAAAGGAAAGATGTGACGCTTTGGCTTCCAATCTTGGTAGATTAGGAGGTCAATCCACGCAAGAGACGCCGTCACTTGAGAACTAGAAAATATATAAGTAAAAGGAACAGTCAGAGTAAGCTATGGGTATGGCAGAGATCGCTCAGTTCTCACTCTGATAGACCAGCCCATCACCACCTGATTATACAGTTCTGATAAGGGATAGTAAATGGGATTTGCAGGGTCTGGTAAATATGTTTGGAACAGTGTGTGAAAAACGAAATCTGAAGGTAAATGTGGGGAAGCGCAAGGTTATGGTCTTTGAAAGGGGTGCAGCCACAGAGTGTGAGGTGAGGTTGAATGGTCAGGATATGGAGAATATCAGATTATTTAAGTATCTGGGCAGGGTGTTGAGTAAAGATGGAAGTATGGATGAAGAAGTGCGGGAGAGGGTGCAACAGGGGAAGAGGGTTGTAGGAACATAGAAGCAGTAACAAGAAATAGGGTGGTCAGCATGGAAGTTAAGAAGTCCTTGCATGACAGTGTGGTAATCCCGACATTGACTTACGGGATCAAAGCATGGATGTTCTTGGAGAGACTCAGACCAAGAGTGAGAGGGCTGGAAATGAGTTACGTGAGAAATGCGTGCAGAGTTACATGGAGGGATAGACAGACGAATTAGGAAGTAAGAGAGAGGGTTTTTTTTTTTTTTTTTTCTATATTCCAACTACTCCCTCTCAGTCATAAGCTGAGAGCCTGTACATTCTACCACTCCACACGGTGAAGCCCGTGACGTCTCGTTCCAGTCTAGGGAGTGAGACATGTGAAGCACCCACTCACGGCTCGAAGAAGCCCCATCTCTGAAGCTGCTTTGCCCCTGTGATTCACAGTCTCAGTCCCTAGACTCAGACCCTCACTCTCAGAACACCATCTATTGAGCAATTAACTCACTAGGCATTGCTCCCCTGTAGCATATTTTGAATATGGGAATATTCATACAGTGCTATTTAATCTCTAAGCTGCGTAGCCATGGTAGTTCAAACCCTCCCGCCAAGCGAAGATATTTGGTTCTATTCTGACGAAAATCGTCATATGTAACATATATATCATTATTACTTATCCATATGTGCCTATTTTGCTTTTAATATGAACATACAAACATTTAAGAGCAATACAAAAAAGTGGGAATAGTATTTGGGGGGTGTAAAAGAAGTATTATTGCCGACCGACCAGTCTATTTATGAGGCGAGAGCAGGGGGGGCGTATATGTTCCCTCTCCCAACTCCCAAGCGACACTGAGGTCTCACACTAGCAGTTTCTGTGTTGCAAGGACCTTTAGATGACTCAACCGTGTTAAAGAGACCAGGAGGGGGAAATTCGCGCCGAAAATTACCCGATAAAAGGGGAATAAGAGGAAAATAGATGATAATTGAGGAGGGAGGGAAGGGGGGGGGGACACGTATGTAGGAGTGGTAGCAAGTAATGGAGAGGAATGATCTCACCTAATCACAAATTCCTTTTTTTTGAGTGCCACTGGGATGTTTTCTAAGTTTTTGTTATGCTCTGGATCTATTGAGGACGGTCGCAGTGCACCAGAAAAATCTCTATTGAGGATGGTCGCCGTTTATGGGTTAATCAGGGAACAATGAGGTTATTGTTTGGGCATTTCGGTGGGCTTTGTGGTAATGCTTCGATACTAGGTACAGCACAAATTCCATCCCAATAATATCTTCCCATTGACATATCAGGATTCGAACCCGGATCCATTGGATTACCAGTCCAGTGGCAAGACCACTCCACCACACCTCCCCTGGGTATGGATGTAGATGTGCTGGAAAGTGTGAAAAGGAACACCTTGAGATGGTTTTGGCCATAAGGAACGTATGTGAAGCGAGAGAATGACTAAGAGAGTTTACGAGAGCGAGGGGGAAGGACAGAGAGGGAGAGGTAGACCGAATGAGAGGTGGAAGGATGGAGTGAAAAAATTCATGAGTGAAGGCAGTGCTGGATGGGAGGAGGGGCATCGACTGACTGGGGACAGAGGTGCATGGGGGCGTTTCGTTCGTGACCATCCCTTCGGGGATCACGGCATCCAGCAATAGATAGATAGATAGATCATATAGTGCCGGATGCTGCGATCCCCGAAGGGTTGGCCACGAACGAAGCGCCCTATGCACTTCTGTCCTCAGTCAGTTGATGCCCCTCTCCCATCCAGCACTGTTTTCATGCATATACCTCCAAAATCCATCCTTCCACCTCAGTCTACCTCTCCCTCTCTGTCCCTCCATCTCACTCTCGCACACTCTCCCAGTCACTCTCTCGCCCCCCACACGCTCCACATGGCCGAACCATCTCAAGGTTTTCCTTTTCATGCTTTCCAGCATACATCAACATCATACATCTCCCACACTTCTTCACTCCTCTCTCCATCCCTTCATGTAACTCTGCACGCACCACTCAAGTAACTCACTTCCACCCCTCCCACTCCTGGTCTGAGTCTCTCCATCAACGTCCATGCCTCGCTCCCGCAAGTCAACGTCGGGATTACCACGCCGTCATGCAAGGACTTCCCTACTTCCATGCTGACTATCCCACCCCTTGTCACCGCTTCAGCTCTCCTACAACCCCCCTCTCCCGCACCTCCTCATCCACACTCCCATCCCCACTCAACACACTGTCTAAATACCCAAATGAGCTGACATTCTCCATAGCCTGACCGTTCAGCCTCACCTCACACTCTGTGGCTGCATCCCTTTCAAAGATCATAACCTTGCTCATCCCTGCATTTAACTTCAGATTCCGTTTTTCACACACTGTTCCAAACATATTTACCAGACCCTGCAACTCCCATTCACTATCGCTCATCAGAACTGTATCATCGGCAAACAGCAGTACAGGTAACTTCCACTCATTGTGTTTTTGTTGTTTTCAGTCTGTGAGCCAGTATGTTGTGGCTCATGAAGGTCCCCTACTGGAGGCGGCCCCGGGGGAACCCACAGACTTTTTCTCCTCTGAGGCCACCACCGGCAAGAGGAGACACGAGGGGTCAGTATCAGGATGGCAAACCATCACTATTTAACTGGATGGCAAACAGGGGCAGTTGTGTTTTGAGACTGGATTGAGTGTGCAAGGAAATACAGGAAAATGTGCATGAAGTTGCATTGTTTTGGCCATTTGATCACTTCCATTGGCATTATAGAAACTATGGAGCATAATTTTACTTAATAGTATTACTGTAATAATTATGACTATAGGCAAGGAACTTAGTTTTGGGACTGGGAATGACAAGTTTATAATTACTAGCTTGCTATTTATACCCAATCATTTAATAGAATATTTTTGTTCTAGTCATACATACTAATATAGTTATGCCTCACAGTTCATAGTATGGTTTTTTGAAGTGAAAAAATGGCCAACAGTATGTAATTTCATGTTAATTTGTCAATTGTATTTTGTCTATATTCCTTATCATATTCATTTCAGTCTTAAAACCAAATTGTTCCGGTTTGGTGCCCTGGTCAACATACCATGGTATTCTGTAAACTCAGATTCACACCAACACTTTTTTCTGGTGTCTTTCAGGAACTCTTGTCTGACAGAACTTCATGTAAAATTACTACAGTAGTATGTAAGGATAACCTCACTAATTTTAACCACTTTCAATCTGTTAGTCTCTGAACTAATCTGATACAAAATTATGTCTTGTACAATAAACTAAATTCAATTTAGTTGTTGATACCAATGCTAAGATTCTCAAAAAATAACAATCACAAGTAATTGGAAAATTGTTTGCATTAATCTGATTAAATTAGCCTTCATATTATGTATAATTTGCCTGCAAAACTTACATCCTTATCCTAAGTAACAATTAGTTTAGTGTGCCATGTTCTCAGTTGAGTGGAGGAGGTGTGCCGGTTGACAGATGACAGAGGAGCATGGAGGTGATTCATTCATGGCCATCCTCTCGGGAATCAAGGCATCTGGCAATATATATACTGTATATATATATATATATATATATATATATACTGTATATATATAATATATATATATATATATATATATATATATATATATATATATATATATATATATATATATATACCGTATATATATATATATATATATATATATATATATATATATATATATATAGAGAGAGAGAGAGAGAGAGAGGGAGAGGGAGAGATATCACAGTGGCCCCTCCTCTTACTTCCACCTCCCACTTGAGTAGCTCCTTTCTTCATTGAGGGACTTTCAGGGGGCTGTTCTCGGGTTGCATGACGTGGGAAGATTTGGAGTAAGGATTAGCATAGGATCAGCAAAGAATGTAACTTCCTTCTTGTCTTTCACCTTAACCCTCCTTCCTTCTATCTGTACGAGGGACTAAGAGATCAGGCATATGTTTCAAAGTTATTTATTGGGCCATAAAGACAAAGTCAGTGCGCTTCGTCATTCAACACTCACTGCTTAATTACATACATAACATTTTAAGACTGAGTGCTCCACACATACGTGCAGTTTCAGTCTCTTATCCTAATGGCGCCGTTCCAGGCAACCCTGTTAAGGGCTGCTTCACTTGTCAAGTTTTTGGATTTGAGATCGGCACGTATAGTCCGATCCTAGGTCTTCCTTGGTCAACCCCTTGGTGCAGCTCCCTCCACAATCACAGACCTGCATCTGTTCACCCAATTTTGTTCATCCATTCTCTCCACATGTCCATACCATCCCAGTCTACTTGTACGCATCACCTCGCTAATACTCTTTATACCTAAACGTCTCCTCAGCTCATTATTTGTTATTCTATCCTGCAGCCTGGCCCCACACATCCATCTCACCATTCTTATCTCATTACGTTCCATTCTGTTGACATCCTCTATTTTAACTGCCCATGTTTCTGAGGCATACATCATTGCACTTCTAAAACATGAGGCATACACCTTTCCCTTCAGGGGGAGAGGCATTCTTTTCATGGTCAGAATTGGCAGCAGTTCTCCGAACTTCCCCCAGCCACATCTAATTCTAGCGACAGTGGCAGCCTCAGCCCCACCACCGGCAGAGATGGTATCTCCTAGGTAACAAAACTTGTCCACCAGCTCCAAAGACTAATTTCTAAAATTCACAGCCACAGGATTATCATTTAACACAAGCTCGCCTTTGCACACTATGCACTCAAATTTCTCTATTTCTGACTTATCCTTCGGCAGGGGTCCTTTTATTCTACTACAGCGCTTACTCCCATGGTGTACCCAATATCGACAGATGCTACATCGAATCGAGTTAGCGCCCACACCCTTTCCACACACTGCACATGGGTATGCTCCCCTCTTTTCCACATTGCCTCATCTCAATCTACAATGCATAACCTTCGTTTTGTTAATATTGACTCTTAAGCCCTTGCTCGCCATCCCCTCTCTCCACCTTCTGAATTTGGCCTCAGCATCTTGCATATTATCAGCTATTAGGACTAAATTGTCTGCATAAAACAGTTCCAACGGGAGTCCACATCTAAACACTCTAGGCAGTGCCTCCAGGACCATAATAAAGAGGAGGGGACTTAACACTGAACCCTGATGAACTCCAACACGGACTGTGAACTCGTCACTCAGTACACCTTTCACCCTCACCGCAGTTTGTGAATCTACATCTTCATTATCACACGCACCAGCCACTCTTCCACACCAAGTTTCCTCATAGCCCACTGCACAACATATCTAGGCAGCATATCAAAGGCCTTTTCCAGGTGTACAAACACAAATATAGGATCCCTGCCTTTTAGTGAGTATCTTTCCTGTATCTGCCTGACTATGAAGATAGCATCGGTTGTACCACGTCCTGGCATAAAACCAAACTGCATATCATCAATAGAGATGCTTTACCTGATCAAACCCTCAAAGACTCTCTCACAGACCTTCATGATTTGGTCAAGCATTTTCAGGCCCCTATAATTACCTCTATCGAGCGCATCCCCTTTTCCTTTGTATATATTTACTATTACACTTTTGTGCCAATCTTCGGGGATTTTCTCATCTTTAATAATGGTGCTTATCAACTCGGTGACTAAGCGGACACCAGTCTCCCCTGAGGCTTTTATCATCTCAGCGACAATGTCAGAGCACCCTGGAGCTTTACCGTCCTTCATTGTATTGATTGCGTCGCTCACTACAGCTGGTGCTATCAAAGGAGGGGGTCCAGATATTGTTTTTCGATACTAAGCTGTTCCGTATCCCATTCAAACTACATTTAGCAATCGTTCATAGTGTGCCTTCCATGCTTCTCTGATTTCATTTTCTGCATACACAATCTTCCCATTATCGTTTCTAACACACTGTTCACCTATAATATCCCTACTGTCATTTTTAACTTGCCTAGCTAGGTTGAAGATCCCATTGGGATTGTCAGTGTTACACACTTGTTCGAGGACCAGGTCCTTAATGCCTTTATTAGCATTGTAAATAACTCTTTTGGCAGTTCGTTTAGCTGCCTGGTATTCCTCCTTGCTGCCTCCCTTCTTCCATGCTCCGAAACATCTCCTTTTCTCTTTCACAGCATGATTTACCTCATCGTTCCACCACCAGGAGGTCTTATTCCTGGGGTGACCCTTTGTTTTCCCCCATACTTTGTCAGTGGCAGCGAGAAGGCTATGCTTAAGGAAATTCCATTGACTATTTACATCGCTAGGCCTAGTTTCCTTATTTCTATTCATTTCCTCCAGTTCATTATGAAACCTATCCCTAACTTCCTTGTTCTTCAGCAGCCACACTTTCCTTTTGGGCATGTATACTTTCTTGCCCTTAGGATCTCTGTATAAGCTCATGTCGCACACAAGCAGTTTATGCTGGGGGATACATTCTTCGCTCGGGATGACCTTTACATCCCGAACCAATTTCCAGTCTTTCCTGTTAACCATCTCCTGCACCCCAATCCCCACCCCCACCTCCACCTCACCCATCCCAACCCTCACCCCCACCCCATACTCGTGCAGCAGCACCCAACATACATTGTGCAAATAACATTAACATTCTCCAATTGAACATAGATGGCATCAACACAAAGAAACACAAACTCTCACACTTCATCAAACAACACAACATACACATTGCCATCTTACAAGAAACAAAACTCTGTACAACACAAAAAACACCTACATTTCATGATTTCACCACCATCTGACAAGACCGGGCCGTCGGAGGCGGCGGTGGACTCATCACCCTGGTACACAAAGAAATATCATACATAGTTACCAGTGTACATACCAAATCCCTCCTCCCCCCAAATAATAACACAACAGAAATACAATCAATTAAAGTACGCACTGGCAACAACTCCAACATAACCATCATAAACACATACATCCCTCCCCAAACTTCCCCTACAGGACCAAATGAATACAGACCACACTTACAACACATCACAAACACCCCACACATCATCCTGGGTGGTGACTTCAACGCCAAGACGTCGGCCTGGTTTGTCGACAACCCTGACACAGACAGAGGGCTGGTACTACAAAACGAAACTGATAACTTCATCATCCTTAACGACATCCATCAACATACCCATATTCCCCACCAAGCCCTCTATAACCCATCATCTCCAGACATCAACTTTTGCTCCCCAGAACTCGCCCCCACAACATCCTGGAGAGTGGTCAGGACCTTAGGCTCTGACCACCTCCCAATCATTATCACCACCAAAACCAGACTCACCCCAGCTAGCCACAAACACACATACACCAATTATAAAAGAGCTAACTGGGAAGCATTCACAAATGAGATAGAACAACACTTCACAACTCTAAACAGTACACCCATGACTAACATCAACAATGCTGTACACATACTCAATAAAACTATCCAAAACGCTGACAAGAAACACATTCCAAGAGGTAACAGAAAAAGACACACCCCCAACTTCACACCAGAAATTCAAAACCTCATCAGACAACGCAACATACTGAAACACTCCCCAGCACCCCACACACAAGACATCACACAACAAATCCAAGCACTAAACACCCAGACTAACAACAAAATACTAGAGCAACAAAAACTAAATTGGAATAACTTCCTACAAACACTTGATCACAAAACAAACCCCCAAAAACTCTACAAAACACTAAACAGCATCACACTTTCCAACAGCAACACAACACAATCACATGCTGCAATCACAACAACAAAGTGCTCTTCCTCAGATGGTGTTTTTTATCCAGACTCTACTCCATCATGTAAACAACAAGCAAACACTCTCATCAATCACTTCTCACATGTCAGCCACCTAAAACCTCACAAAGACGACCGATGTGTCATCCGACGTAAGAGACAATTCCCCACAGACCCTGACTATACACCCTTCACCAATCACCAGACTAAGCATATCATCAACAATCTCAAGTATTCACCCACCTGTGGCCTAGACAACATAAGCAACATACACCTCAGGCACCTGGGACCACAAGGCATACAAGCACTCACTAACAGATCAAACTACAGTTATTCACACAACACAATACCAGACATTTGGAAGCATGGTATCATCATCACATTCCCCAAACCCAACAAAGACCCCACGCTACCCTCCTCGCACCACCCCATCACACTCCTTTGCACCCCCTCCAAAGTCATGGAATGCCTAGTATTACAACTAATTACACCCGACCTACCCCTAGCTCCAACACAACATGGCTTCAGGCAACTGCACTCCACAAACATTCTTCTCACAGACCTTACACAAAGAGCTTTTGACGGCATCAACTCAGCTAGACCACCACACAGATCATTATTAGCCACACTCAACATTAGTAAAGCCTTCGATGCCATCCCTTGCCACAACCTAACAAACAAAATCTACAACACAAACATGCACAACAACACAAAAAGGTGGCTGGCCAACTTCCTAGCAGGCAGATGTGCACATGTATCTTTTTCCGGTCAGTCATCTAGAATCAGAAACTTTCCAAACGGAGTCCTACAAGGATCCGTCCTATCGCCCGCACTCTTCAATCTGTACATGCACGATATAACTACCCCCAATACGCCCCAAATAAACTTAGCCTCCTATGCAGATGACATAACACTCACATGGACACACCATGACCTAAAATGAGAAACAGATCTCCTTCAACCCTATCTCAACACACTACAAGGCTGGTGCACTACAAACAGTATAATCTAGCTCCAGCCAAATCCACCGCAACACTGCTCACAAGCTGGACAGGAGAACACGAATACATCCCTCAACTCACCATAAACAACACACCCCTAACACATACACGCACACCCAAAATCTTAGGAGTAACATATGATACTCATATGACATTCAAACGGCACACCATAAACATTAAAAAGAAACTGACACCCAGACTTAACGCCCTCAGGTCACTTTCTCGCATAAAATTTGGACACAACAAAGAAACCACCTCCACAGTATATAAACAATACATAAGATCAGTGATGGAATACGCAAGCCCAGCCTGGGCTTCTAACCTAGCTGAAACACATCATAAGACCTTACAGACTATTCAAAACAAAGCCCTAAAGATCATTACAGGCTGCACAGCTACTGCACCCACAGATCACCTACATCAAGAAACCAAAATCCTCAAAGTCAAAGACCATCTGGACATGAGAGGCACTCAATTCCTGGCAGCAGCCTCCACGAACCAGGACCACCCACTAAACTACATGGCAACACACCCACAGACACCAAGAAATATCAAAACAACACCCAGCACACGGTATCACACACAATTACTATCCTCTCTCCCTCCCTGTCCACCCCGAACCAACTTCCAGAAGCACATCCATATTCAAATCTCTCGCCGATCCATCCACTCACTCACAGACAACACGCAGCTGCAAGCACGACCTCCTGAAATCCATCCTTCCGAATCCTCCCTTCCTCGCGAGGACAGAGTCCACCTGGCCAGGCTGAGATGCGGACACTATCCAGCTCTCCTGAGCTATCAGAAGAGACTGGATGACTCCGTCATCGATGTCTGCCCAGGATGTAACACAGCACCCCATACCATTAAACACATCATAGAAGACTGCATTTCACACAACCACTTACGCCAACAACACAATCTACACTCAATGAGAGCTCTGTGGGAAAGCCCGATCGTGGCCATGGCCTTCCTCAGGGAATCGGGGCTGTTCGGCCAGGCAGCTTAGGGAACAACAACAACAACAACCAAGAAGTAATCTATCTGGCTACTAGAGACCCCAGAGTTATATGTGACCAGATGGCTCTGTCTTTTCTTGAACTTCGTGTTACATACAACCATTTTGAGTGCAATGCAGGACTCCAGTATATATTTGCCTTCTAGATTCCTCCTTCCATAACCATTTCCTCCATGTACTCCCTTGTATCCTTCTGCAGATGCTTCCACGTTACCATTCAGGTCCCCTCCCAGGATTGTTATTTCATTCCCTGAGAGGCTTGAAATGACACTGACGGTGTCATTCCAGAAGTCCTCTTTTGTCTCTTTCTGTAGGCCAGCCTGTGGGGCATATGCAGATATCACATTCAGAATTCTTTCACCAACTTTTAACTTCAAAACAATCAGCCTTTCACTAACTCTCATAATCTGAAGCACACTTTCCACCCACTCTTCAGCCACCAGAACACCCACTCCTCCTTTCGCTTTATCAGTCTCCACCCCCTTCCAGTAGATCCTATATCTTTTCTTTCTTCCAACAATCCACTGTACTCCATGCCCTTTCCAGAGTATTTCCTGGGCACAGCAGATGTCCACCCACCTCCTCTCACACATCTCAGCCACTTCATTTGCATGCAGATTCAAACTACCAAAAGCAAGTCTGAGATTGTGGGGGGCACTTGTCCTTATCCTGTGCGGTTTTGGATCATCGGACTTACGTTGTTTCTCTTTAGGTTTAGTCATATTTGGTAATTTGGCTGGTAAATGGGCATCACCCCCCCCCCCCCCCGCCAGAACTCCGGCTCCAGTCTACCCCGGGGACCATTCCCAGCATCTTCCCCCAAGAGATTACAAGTGGTAGGATCCAGTGGCCTCGGTGAACCCCACCAGAACCAGCCGCAGAGACGCACTACGTGCGCATACACGGCACTACGACTGGTCTGGTATTTTTTGCCTGATGACAGGGCAGCCTCCTGGAGCGCTACCACCAGGTTCGGGCCCCTATACTGTTGGGCGGAAAGTGTCAGTCCGGAGAAACACTACGTACTGTACCCTCTGGATCCATTTCGTCCAGGTTGGGCCCAAAGCGCCAGGTCCGGGTCCAGAGGGAGTGACAGCCACCGCCAGTGTGCCTGTGCCGCCATCACTCAACTTGGAACAAGAACAATTAAGCCCTGTCACAGCACTCATATGAAAACAATGCCAGCGCCAATAACAAGGCTTCATTAAATAGTAATGGATGTTGGTCCGCAAGTCTAATGCCATCCCCCCTATTAGGCGCCTTGTACGACACGCAGTAGGATGCGTGAGGCATATTCTTTTTTCCTCCACCATAGGTGAAGGCCCCCTACCCTAGGGGGTACCCCTGGGGGGTATTGTATAATGATTATCTGGCAGCAACTGTACAAAAAGACCTATGGTCTGTATGCATCATCTATAAGCTTTACTGTTCAACTTATGTCAGTATATTGTGCACCAATTTCTGGCTGAAACAGCGTTGTGTATCACAGAAAAATAATACCAGTATTTTACTGCCCATTTATAACCCATAGGAAGTGAAGATTATATTTTCGTATTTCATAACTTAACATACTTATACTCTTCCAGGTATTTTGAAAATGGAGACTCTGTGGGTGGTGGTGGAGGCAACATATCTCCGCCCCCCACCAAGAGACTGACAGGGGGGTTGTTCTCCCCTCCCTACCCCTCTGTTGGGCTCAGTCCGGACCCCCCATCTTCTGGACCCCCACACTCAAGGACCCCCGGACCCCCTCCGGATGATGAGTGGAAAAATATTCATGTAGTAAGTTGAAATTTAAATTTTGAAATGTAAATAGTTTATTTAGCCAGAAATAATATGTAGGCCTACAACAGGTTAACAGTTTCGTGAACATGAAATGTGGCTGAGCCTTATGAGAAAAACCCTCTTTAAGGTACCGGTACCTTATATATAACTCGATAATTTTTTATTAACAAACTATAACCATATTGAAGATATGGATCCACATTAACAAACATTAATTTATTATCCTATTCTACACCTACACAATGCAGAAACAGAAATATGTTGCTGCTTGTTGCACTACATAAAACTGTATACTGTATTATATACATATTATATAAATAGACAAATATATCAATACCTGGATACTAAGTGGGACTTGAGGGACATCTTAAAACTAGAAATTGAGGGTATATTTTGAATGTCATGGAATAAATTATTCCATACTTTGACGCCATGGTACTTTATAAGCGTTTGGGTTTGCTTAGTTGTCATTAGTGGGGTTTGTAAAGGGTTATTCTGTAAATTATATCTATCATTAGTGCGATAGCTAAACATTCCTGGATTATTATGATTATTAGATGTGCTCAATTGTCTACGTGGGTTCTTCACCCCCACACAGCTTCTTGTTCTGTATTGGAGTACAGTGCACCCCTGTATTGAGTATTGTTCGCATGTGTGAGGAAGCTCCATCCATACTGCACTTCTCGAAAGAGTAGAGTCCGAAGCATTTTGTCTCATCAACTCACTTCCTCCTACTAGTTCCCTATAATATTTGTCTACACGCCGCAATGTTGCATCTCTTTCACTCTACTATCACTATTACAACAATCAGTGTTCTTCAAAGCTCTCTTAGTGAATACCCCCTCCCTTGCGGCGAGTGTGAGGCACCCGTCTTTCAACACAGTCCCACTCCTATTCTGTCCAACTCTCCAACCCAAGAATTGGCAAATTTGTTCAGTCTTTCTTCTACTCAACAAGTGAACTCTGGAACTCCTTCCCTCAATCAATCTTTCCTTCATCCTATGACTTAAACTGATTTAAACTTTGTGTGTCCCGGTATTTTGACCCCGTCTCTTTTAATTTGGCCCTTTCACTCTTTTGGCTTTGGGGGAGACACTCGTTACAGGCAACCTGCCTTTTGTCTCCTTCATACACATACAACAAAATAATCAAATGTTTGTATACAAACATAGCACTACAATAAGTATTTACATATTTTAATTTTAATAACCTAAGAGATCTAAATATTTCATTGGTGTAAGCATACAAAGATCTATACGTAATTGTTCTTAGGATTTTTTTTCTGAATTATTTTTAATGATTTCAATTTCGTCTTTCCAGCTGCCCCCCATACTGTGCGGCAGTATCAGAGGAGAGGGTATATTATGGAATACTGTAGTAGAACTGTTTTAGGGCACCAATATTAAAGCAATTAGGCCTACATACAGATAAGTTACAGAATACCACATTGTTTATTAATTTTACTAGTTCAGTTCTGTAAGTGAGGTGTCCATGACAGTTATTGATCTACGACAATCCCAAGGAACCTTATGCTCTCCTCTTCTTTCAATATTGAGTTGCTGAGTTTAATAGATTCTAAGTTTCTTTATATTTATATTTATTTCTATGAAAAATAATGTACTTATAGTTTTGTCTATGTTAAGTGTGTTACGACTGAGGTTTAAATATATCAGGGCTCTTATTCATTGGACTAGTAATGGCATAAATGCTACAACGGAAAGCGCTAGATCCAACCTCTGATGTATATTCCCAGTGAACAAAGAACACAAATACTCTCCAGAGTTCTATATGCAATAATAGGTTATCAAACTCTCAATAAATGTGCGTCTACTCTAGGCTTAATGTTATGTGAAAACAGCCTATTACTACCTATAACTGAAGGTGCTTGGTTATGGTATGCAAAGTAAGGTGGTAAGGGAAGTTACAGCTTACGTTACTTTAATCAATAAATGTCAGGCACTCCTGCATGAAAGAAAGTGCACTAAAGTCCTTCAACACCAACAAGGAATCTTCTTTAAATGTTAGATGCTATCAAGATGCTCGAATCGGAAATGGAACCCAAAAAGGCAGGCAGCGGAACAATGCTCGAGCAGGCTATGCTCACAAAAAGGCAGGATATATAATGCAGTCGGAGCCAAGAATATCCTAAACGCTACAACACTAATAATCGCCACGACAATGCAGTATTCCTATCAACAAAAAGAGCCTAAGTTGTGTGTGTCTCAATACATCAAACTAGGCTGCGAAATGCTTGTGTAATCATAAACGGGTATGCATAATAAGAGTAATTGTTTTAATATACTTAATGTCTACTATGACTGATAAAGTCTAGCTAGAGTCAATGATACGAGATACTGGTGCGCATGGCATGCCGCATAGCCTAGTGCAAATCTCAAGTCTGTGCGTCAAGTATTACATTATAGTGAAGGGTAGCTCTCTTGAGAAACCTTAATACCGAAGTATCAAGCGTTCTCCTGGCGTACCTCAAAGACAAACAACCGAGCTTAGAACAGTACAGAATGGTATAGGCAAAAAGCCTTCATTCGTGCATGCTCTATTCTCAATGGCACACAGACTAGAATTTACCCAATCAACTCCAGTTCTCAGGTATGTCGTGCAGCTTTGAACTAAAGCCAGCACCCATCGGAAACAATACCTTATAGTATCAGACTCCTAGTCTAGCATTATCTAATCCAGCAGAACACTAATAATTATAGGAAGCGGTACTGAACAATGTGAATGCCAACCAATGCTTCGTGATCAACTTATCTTAACAACTAAACATACATGGGTTATATAAGACCTTAACGCACAATACAACTGGCCAGCATTAAGCTGATTATGCAGAGTTAACCAGAGGGGGTATAATATTAATAAAAGGTGGTGAAAGATATGGAAAATGAGAGAGATAGGCAGAGGAAAAGGTTCTCAGGTGCAGGAAGGGGGACAGATATCAAAGGGATAAGAGGGATGCGTTCTAGAAACCAGATCTGAGGGAGAGAGTGGCAAGAGAGCTGTAAATATACTAGCACTAGCTCGCACCGCGTAAGCAAAGCGGTAACAAGTCCTCCAGCCAATACCAAAGAAGCCAGCCAAACATGACGTCGCCAAGCATGGTAAAAAAACTCCAACCAATCCCCAAGAGACCAGCCAGCTATGACGTCATCGAGCATGGCAAAAAACACTGCGCGCCTCCTCACACTCTGTTCTACTCTCTCTCTCTCTCTCTCAAATCCTATCATTACTACTTAATGATAAAACATATACTTTGCAATTAAATATATAAAGCCTTGACATGGGCGAAAACAAAGAGCCTTTCTGGACTGCCCATGACACAAACTTTCATATGAAATAAAGCACACAATAATACATCAACTGTAGCCACATCCACTGCCCTGGCGATCCTAGCGAGTCACTGTAGGACAAGCCATGCGGTTCTAACGGAGTGGTTAACGTCACAAGTGTAAGTTTGTTTGTATTTATCCAGTTGTTTACATACATACATACATACATACATAAAATGTCAATACTGAGTGCTCCACACATACATGCAGTTTCAGTCTCTTGTCCTAAAGGCTGCGTTCCATGGAACCCTGTTAAGGGCTGCTTCACTTGTCAAGTTTTTTAAATTTGAGATCGGCACGTATAGTCCGATCCCAGGTCTTCCTCGGTCCACCCCTAGGTGCAGCTCCCTCCACAATCACAGACCTACATCTTTTCACCCAATTTTGTTCATCCATTCTCTCCACATGCCCATACCATCCCAGTCTACTTGTATGCATTGCGGCATCTCCTCGCTAATACTCTTTATACCTAAATGTCTCCTCAGCTCATCATTTGTTATTCTATCCTTCAGCCTGGCCCCACACATCCATCTCACCATTCTCATCTCATTACGTTCCATTCTGTTGACATCCTCTATTTTAACGGCCCATGTTTCTGAGGCATACATCATTACACTTCCAACACCCGGTAGAGGAAACTGTTTGTCCTTATTACTTTATGTAGAACTGACTAGCTTACAGGGCAGCTACATTAAAGTGAGTGTGTGGTGGGTGTCTCCACTTATCTAAGGAATTCTGAATGAAGCTACAATTTTCCATGATACAGTAATTAATAAATTACAAAAATACACTGTGATCTATCATGATTAATCACTCATGCCATAACCTTTAGCCCCATCTCTCCCTTATATCTTCTAGCTATCCTAAAAGTATTCCAACCATAACATAATCCACCACATAAGCATCACCTATGTTAAGAGTACCCCTCACCATAACCTATAGCTAACCTACCTCACCTATCTTTGACCTGAAGAAGCTGTAAGTAAAAACATTGCCAATAAAGTGCTCCTCCTCACAGGGCATTGATATTCACCTATCCTTATCCACAGATGCTGAACTGTATCCTGAGCATGGTGGAGAAGACCCGGCGAGCCCTGACCATGCTACAACAACACGAGGAAAACAGCAGTGGTGGTGGTGGAGGAGGTGGAGGAGGAGGAGGAGGAGGAGGAGGAGGAGGAGGAGGAGGAGGAGGAGGAAGGGGTGGTGGAAGTGGTGGAGGACAGGGGAGGGGGGACTATGATGCAGAGGTGCGGAGACATGCAGCAGAGTTGGTGGCACAAAGCATCAGAGCTACGGAGGAGAGAGTGTCCGAAGTCAAACGGAAAGCTGGTATGTGCAAATAGGAATTTTACTTCTTTCTTTGTTTACATCTAATGAAACTACTGGGAATATTAACCCTCTCACCACGGAAGGGCTCTTGAACGCCCATAAAAAAGCATATAACAGGTACCCGGATGGTCTCTTGAACGCCCAGTGGTTGAAAGCCTGTGAGCTTCGTGTGCGAGGCGTCGGTCCGACGCATGTAAACAACAGCCGGCTGGACCGTCGCCCCGCATCTCCGGCCACAAGAAGGAGAGCGTCGCTTGTTCGTGTGTGCCTGTATGTTGTTGTTAAGTATCGAAAAGTGGTGTAAAGTGGCTGTTTTGGCCATAAAGTTATCTCCAATGAAATCATCATCACAGCTCAACCAGTTGACTTAGAGAGCTCTACTTAATGCCATTCTACAGGTAAATAACACAGCTACGCTTGGGGATGCGCGGGAATGCGGGAAGCAGTCTGATTAACGAATATACAGTAGCCTAGCCTAGACGTTTTTCGGCCAAAACACCCGGGTTTCGAGGAATATATATATAATACATAGCCGGGGCTGGAGGGTTAAGTTGCCACAGTTAGATACCATATCACTTGAAAAGTTTTAATTTTAAATGTTATTGTTTAAACCTACAGGTTAAAGCCAATAATTGTGAGGCTAATGAGTGATTGGTACCTGAGAGAAGCTGATTGCTGACGGTGGGCACCATTTAATGTTACTGTTATCTGTCTGTCTCCTCTCTTCTTTCTCCTCTTTACCTTATGAGCAATATCCAGATTGGCTACTGTCTGATTGACCGTATTACAGAACTGATATTACAGTCAATCCTCCGCTGATGCGAGAGTATGGGCGACATGAAGCCTCATGTAATTGGAATTCATGTAATTGGAATAACGTACCTGTAATGATAACTATAAAAATTGCATCAATGCATACCACCCCAAACCTTGTGACATAAGGACACAACGAGCACCGAGAGAGATGCTCCCACGTCAGCCAACATCAAACAAGCATGCCGCCGGAAGCCGCAGAGATTACCAGAACACCAGAACGTGCCCTTCTAGCCTGTACATGGCAGAAATTAGACAACGCAGAAATAGGAATGACTATGTGAACCAACCTGGCAACAGTAATTCTGCTAGGTACGATACTAGCCTGCCCAGGTTTAAATACTGGTCCTTTACTAAGTTCGAGACTAGTAAAGCTAGGTACGATATTAGCCTATTTATTAGTGGCCCCTCCATCATTGATGAACATGCCTATTACATAAGGCATCCTCTTCAAACACTAAACCGCCGTAGTTTGAATCTACCGCGCAGAGCATTTAAAATCTGAGGAGCCTTCATCATGAGTGCACGCGACCTCACTCATGGCTTCAGTCATTATGAATTGGGTTCTCACTACGAAAAAACTTCGTAAAAAATAAAAAATAAAAAGAAAATGAGAATAACTATCCAATAAGCTTTCCATCATATCGTGGATGTACTTGTGTGGATCTTTGACCAGACGCTGATTCAGGCGTCATTCTTCCTTCTCTGCTCTGCGCTCAGCCTGCCCGGACGTGTCTCCCCACGCTCCGCTGGTTCCGCATTTGCTGCGTCCCTAGTGAGTTTTTTCTCATTTGTTTACTCCGGGATGTATCGAGTAAGGTTAGGATATGCGTAGCAGGAGTGTCCTGGGCTAGTTGCCCGCAGTGCAGTGTATTTTGGGTCGTGTGTTTGGGGCATCTATTTCGGATGTACCCTCGTGGACGTGTGAACTTTTTCACAGTTGAGTTAGCTTGTGATGCAGGCGGCTTTCATTACGCGTTATTTCTGCTGCCTTTTATCTTTCTGATGAGGTAGCGTTGCTTTGCTGACGTTCCCAGCGTATTTGTCTTCACTTAGTGAAGTTTTTTCTGGGTCCCGAGTCAGTCTTCCCTTGGTCGGAAGTATTTTCTACAGTGGTGTATTGGCGGTGGTTCCTGTTGTTATATTTCCAGTGTTTTTGTTTACATTTCAACATTTCTTGTGCCGTCTGCTTAGGCCTAGCCAGCCGCTCGTAGCTTTGCCACATGTACAAGTGTTATTGATTTATTTTTAAATTTGTCCTACTGTGTCATGTGTATCCGGGTTTAGTTGTGTATTGGCTAATTCCACGGACTATGTATGTCTCCTGGATTAGTTGTGTACTGGCTAATTCCACGGATTATACTGGTGGACCCTAGGTTAGTTGTGCTTTGGCTATCTCTCGGGTCCTATGTGCGTTCAGATGGTTTCTGAACGAGGTGGGTTACTTTCCGGCGGGGTTTTCTCGGTTTCACCATGAAAACTCCGGCCGTGAGCCGTGCTTGGCCACGCGTGGTTTCAAACAGGTTTGTGTCCCCGGCGAGTTGGTGTCTGTGGCTCTCCAGGACTACGTCTCTGTGATAGTGCCTGTTTCAGGCTCCCTATGATTCCCGGCGGAATGGCTGTACCCATCTAACATTGCTCATGCGGACATATGTTATGTAGTTTTTCTACCCGTAGTAGTTTTGGTTTTACAAACCAAGGGAAACACCCTAGCTGTTGTTGTGAGCTTTCCTCCCCGGCGATCTTTTACAAAGAAGTGGGGATAGAAACTTATGGGGTTAACGTTTAAGACATCAGATCTCACCCGGCGGGTGTACCTTGGTAAGGTGGGATGAACGAATTGGTAATTCAGTTTAGTTAACCGGTCCATTTTTAGTGATACTATATGTATCGCCGCCCTCACTCATACGGCGATCGAAGGCTCAATTAGGGTTAACGTCTTTTTTCATCAGTTTGCCACACCCGGCGGGTGCTCCTGGGAGGAGGAAATAAGGAATTTACAATTCAAGTTAGTTAACCAATTAATTGAGAGATACGGCTATGTATCGCCGCCTTCACCATACGGCGATCTATGTGACAATTCATTAGAAGTCAGATCTCGTATCAGCCTGCCCGTGTTATTCTGCTAGATAATTCAGGGCCGGCGTCTTTGTGGTGGGTTGTTTTTCAAAATTGAATCTTGAAACAGTCACCGCCAGAAAGACTTTATAAACGCCATACTGGTCTTTTATATTATGTCAGAGGGTATTCTTAACTTTCTTAAGACATGTCTAGATATTCGGAAATCTTTATAAAACCCCGCCGCGTAACGAGCTGTAATCATTGTGAGATTACGTCTCGTTATCCGGCGGGTTATGAACACTTGTATGCAATCATTTTGGGTTAACCTTATGAGCATTAATTCATGGAAATTTTCTTTTTTTCCAGGGCTGGGCTCCAGCGGACCAATACAGAACCTGCAGTAGTTTCCCACCAGTCTCTGTCATGGCTACCTTTGCCCCAGTTTTTGCTTTATGCATTAATCCAACCTGTGCCGGTATCCCTCTTTTTGCGCACACTCTTTGTATCAAGTGTGTTAAATGTCTAAACCGTTCAAGGGATCTGTGGGTGATGCGCAACTGTTCCTTTTGCTCCCAACTAAGTGTCAAAGTCCTCCAAGATAATGATAAGACCGCAGCGGTCGCCTTACGAGAAGTTCGGCAACAAATGTCAGCGTATACTACGATTGTGGCTCATAGGACACTTCAATGTGACAACGTCCCTCTTTGGGATAGGCTTCTTCTTGAGCACCCTCCCCCTAATAAACGTTCCTCTCGAG
Organism: Paralithodes platypus; assembly: GCA_032716605.1. NCBI lineage: Eukaryota > Metazoa > Arthropoda > Malacostraca > Decapoda > Lithodidae > Paralithodes > Paralithodes platypus. The sequence continues at coordinate 19,597,586 of CM064491.1, read as the reverse complement.
TAACTAGTCATAAGCCGGCGGAGACTGGACAGGGTTCTGTGTCATCTCCTGCCCCTGCTACTTCGAAACGTCAACGTGAGCCTACACCCCCAGCGGCAGCCTCCTCGTCTCGGGCGAGATCTAGGTCTAGGTCACCCCTTAGACACCAGCCCCCCAGTCTTGCCTCTTCACCATCGAGTAAGAGGAGTAAGACAGAAAGTTCCACCAGTGGTCACGGCGACAAATCCTCCAAATCGAAGAGTAGTTCACGGTCACACCGCAGCCATAAATCTTTGAAAAAGGATTCCCATGATAGAAAGGCCTCCCGACACTCGCCACTTTCTAATACTTCTCGTCATACCTCTACCCAAGACAGAGTTTGTGTTCGGTCTCAAGGGTCCAGTGTAGTGCCTGTACCTAAAGATGATTTACCCATTAACATTTTAACCCTGGATTTGGAGAGTTTAGGGAGCTCAGTGGTTGAGAGTGTTTCAGACTCCCAAGGGAGTATAGGCCAAGGCCTAGGTGTTTGGCGATATTCTCGTCCGGGGCCTGACCACCCACTTCCGGCTCAAACTATTCACACAGTGGCTGACGTCCACCGGGACGCGGCGATCCCATCCTCTATTCCTGACTTATCTTGGCAACAAGATGGTATCCCAGCTTCGGCGGGATCCTCTCAGGAGGAACAGGATGATAAAGACGAGGTTTCGATTATATCGGATATGCAAGGGCAAGAGTCAGGTTCAGGCTTAGACGCCGCACAAGATCTTAATGATTCACCAGTGAGTACATCATCAAATCAATTTATCACTGCACAGGAAATTGATGGGCTACTAGTTAATGCTTTATCTAAATTTTTTGGCCAACAGCAGGAAACTCCCACAGTGGATTTGGGAGCTCCCACGACAAGCTCTACGGTACGGCCTCTGATGACTTCTATTGCTTTGCCTCAGATCCCTCACCCTCCCTCTATGTCACCATCGGTGGTTACTAGGCCTGCTACGGCGGCATTGACCACTTCGAATGTAAGGGTTATAACGGATGTCAATCCGCCCCCTTTAGACAGAGCGCCTCTCAGAAAGGTAGCTATGCCCTTGCTTTACGGACCAGACGAGTCGTGGGTCCTTTTGAACCCCACTAAACCAGAGCTCACCCAACCTACCTTGTCAGGGGAACTCCCAGTGCCGCGTGAGTGGGTCATCCAGGGCAATAAATCTAAGAAATTAAGGGCCTTGGATACTTTGGGAAATGTACTAGATGTCAATATCAAGGCTATACCTAGTTATTATCACCAGGACTATTTTGTTTATACTGCTAAGCCTGCTTTACCCTCTGCCTCAGCTTCAAAATTGTTTTCTGACTGGTCTAAGCATGATGGGTTTAATGACGTAAAGACACTGTTAGCTCTCACTCCAGAACTCGATTTGCAAACCGTCACAGACGCAGCAGCTAATCCAGTCTTGAACGTGGGGCAGTTGGGTCCAGGACCTTGGGTGGAATGGGAAACAGAGGCTCAAAACTTTGCGACCACATTTACTTCCAAAACTTCCCACCAGATCCCTCAAGATACTCATTCTTGGTTCTCCATGCCAGTGTGTTCTGCCGGCGGAGTACCTTCAGCTTTGTTTGCTTTCTTAGCTGCCCCTAAAATTAATCTTTGTGAGCTAAAAGACCCTTTCACTACCCCTACCCCGACTCACCTAGACCGAGAATTTAGGCTACGGGGGAAAGCTTTTGGCCTGTTCTCTCAATACATAGTGTCACAACAGGTAGCAAAATCATTGCTCCGGTCCACTCAGGCAATCGCAGACGCGGATGCCAGACGGTCGGTTGAATTGTCCCGGCGACTGCTTCTTCATTCGTCAATCCAATCATTGGGTGACATACGCACCGCCTTGCTTGAGGCAGTACGAGCGAGACAAGATCTCAGAATGTCCTCGGTCCGAAAACTGCCTGATCGCATTGCGAATCAGGTGGTCATGTCACCAGTGCTCACTCCCTCTTTAATGTCCCCTGAAGTGTGGCGAACGGTTTTTAATATGGCTCAGGCCTTTAAACACAGTCCCACCCCTTCTAAGAAACCTGCCTTTAACTTCCCCAAACCCAGGCCAGTCGCTAAGGCTCAGCTGGGGGGATCTAAGCCCTTTCTTCCACCTAAGTCCTCCGCCCCTCAAGGTCAGTACAGGCATAGACAGGGTAGGTTTTCATGTCAGAGAGGACGCGGCTATAATAAGCAGGGTCAGGGCCCGTCTTCTGCCAACGCCAGCCAGCCGGCGAAGCGTCCACCACCACCAACTCCACCACCATCAAAAAACTAAAGTCTCTCTCACTCCCGGTGCCAGTCTTAAGGCCGGTGGATCCGAGGGTAGTACAGCCGGTGAACCCTTGTCTGCTAACTGGGTCGTTCCGAACGTGTCACCAGGCATGGCCGTTAAACACTTGGGCACGGATGGTGGCACGCAAAGGCATCACTTGGCAGTGGCTCCGGCGACCTCGCTTACGTCAGCCGACAACGGCGAATTTAGTTTCTTTAGAGGTGGAGTCACTAGTCCAGGAAATGATTGCCAAGAATGTCATCATCCCGGTCCCCCCAAATTACCCAGTATTCACGTCCAAGCTCTTTTTGGTTCCCAAAAGGGACAGTGTTCAGATGAGACCGGTCGTTGACCTGTCTTATCTGAACCTTCACATTCACAACGAGTCATTCCGAATGTTAACAGTACACCAAATCAGGCTAACACTTCCGCCGGGAGGTTGGATGTGTTCCCTAGACCTGACAGACGCTTATTGGCACGTATCGGTAAACAAAAGATTTCAAATGTTTCTGGCCTTACGGATCATTTTGTTTTTCAGAGGATGCCATTCGGTTTGAACCTGGCACCTCGATTATTCACGAAATTAGTCCGGCAAGCCCTGATGCCGTTGTTAAAGCAAGGAATCAGAGTGTTGTGGTACCTAGACGACTGGCTGGTGGTGGCAGAGACAGAGCAATTATGCATCAAACATGTCAACATACTTTTAAATCATGTCAAAACTCTAGGGTTCAAGGTAAATCTGGTAAAGCCAAACCTTGTTCCCTCACGAGTAGTTCAGTGGATAGGGCTGGTTTGGGACACAGCTGCTCTCACTCTGAGTCAGAGTGTGGACAATCGAAACAGGTTTCGCAGGAAACTGTTCATGTTTCTTCACAGTCTGACTACGACACGGAGGATCTGGGAGTCTCTGGTCGGCTCTCTCAGCTGGATTCAACTAACTGTAATGTTGGGCCGGTTGAAAGTAAAACGTTTAATATTGAAAGGCAACATATATTTCCCACTCTTACCGGCGGGAAAATTATGGCCCATCCCAAAATTAATCCACACCTTACTAGCGGTCTGGGCGAAGAGGGGAATGTTGCACTCAGTAATGTCATGGACCTCTCCTCCGCCAACGGTATGGGTAGACACGGATGCGTCAGGCACGATAGGTTGGGGATTTCAGTCAAACCAGGGGCACCAGGGTCAGGGGCTTTGGTCCCACTTAGAAATCTCCCACATCAATGTCAAAGAGTTACTAGTCCCCTTGTATTTCCTTCAGGCTCACGGCTCTACTTTACGGGGCAAGTCGGTGGTCTTCAAAATGGACAATCTGAATGCAGTTCACTGTATTCAGAAACAGGGGTCAACGAGATCAAGGAAGTTTCTAAACGTGTCGGAAGAGATTTTTACTCTAGCCAACAGGCTAGACATTTATCTTCACGCATCTTATCTCCCAGGCGTAGCAAACGTCTGGGCAGACGCTCTGTCCCGGAGACAGAGCACGACAGTAGAATGGGAGCTCAAGCAACCCATTTTCAACCTAATGATTGCAGAGCTCTACCGTCCACAAGTGGGTCTGTTTGCGTCCGAGGAGACTCAGAAACTCCCTCTATACCTCACCCGCCGGACGGAAACGCCGGCAGGGGGGCCAGACGCCCTAGTGACAGACTGGAACAGATGGAGCTCCATCTATCTGTTTCCGCCGCCAGACGCGTCACTAATGTGCCACGTAGTGAACAAACTACGAGATTATCGAGGCTTAGTCTCGCTAATCGCGCCCCTGTGGCCGGCGCAGTTATGGTACCAGCAATTGAAGACGTGGTGCTCGCACCCGGTGTCGCTCCCGGTCGAGTATTTCCACTTAGACACGATTGGCAACCTAGCGACCTCTCTGACTTTTGCATTATGGACATTCAAGAGGCAAAGTGGCTAGCACCATATGGTAGAGATGTGACCAATAAATTAATCAATCAATATACTCAGTCTACGAAACGACAGTATCAATCACATTGGCAAGCCTTTACTTCTTGGATCATTAGAACAGAACAGACTGTGACTTCAGTGGCGTTAGTTTTTAATTATTTGAATTATCTGTTTGAGCAGAAACGGTTATCTGTGGTAACGTTAAAAAATCACTTAACTGCGATTAGAGTGCCCTTTTTAGACCTTACAGGTCTCTCTATACCGGTAGCGGAGGAAACAGGTTTTATGAGAGCATGTTTTAAACTCCGCCCACCTCCCCGTCAGCTCATGCCTACGTGGTCTCTGGACAAGGCATTGTCTTTACTTCACTCTCGTCTGTACCAAAATACTGCAGATTTTGCATTACTCTTAAAAAAGGCTGTATTCCTTTTGGCTTTGGCCACCGGGAACAGAGTGTCTGAGCTGGCGGCGATGAGCAACACACCTAATTGCCTTAGGTTTGGTAGACTTAATGAATGTATTCACATTGCACCTTCCCCGGGATTTGTAGCCAAGAATGAGCACAGTGCACATGTGTTTTCTGAGTTCACTGTGCCGGCGTTAAAAAGGGGAAAGGTGCACCATAATCTATGTCCAGTGCAAGCTCTAACCAAATATTTGAGAGTAGCTCCTCTAAACCCCCAAGGTGCTTTATGGGTAGCAAGTACGGGTAAACGCTTACTGAAACGGAGATTAGCCTCTCTTCTGGTTGAAGTCATTAAAGAGAGTAATCCCGGCGTTGTGGGTAGGGCCCACGATTTACGCAAATGGGCAGCCTCTTTACGTTTCTTGAAGAACTTTTCAGTAGAAGATATTTCGTCCACACAGTTGTGGGCGTCTAATCATACGTTTTTGGCTAGATACTTGTCAGTTGCTCTAGACAAACCTTCCTTACCATGTATAGCTTTAAGGCAGAGGGTCTAGGTGGCCCTTCAGTCACTTTTGTTTACTTTCAAGGAAAAAAGGGGGGGGGGGGTGCAGTCAGTGTATCATAGGACACCCTAGACCCCGCCGGAATGTAGAAGCTGTGATACAAATTATGGATAATGTGATATGAAAATTTCTCTGTTCAATTCAGGGCGAGAAATTGTGCTAGTACAATGTTAGTACAAACAACAGGGTTGTTGTAGTAGTTTTAGCTGTGAAAGCAATTTAGTATTAAACAGTGGAGATCGTTTGTAAAACATTTCCACAAATATTATGGGGTTTATTATGTGCACATGTAAACTTATAACTTGTTATTTTTGTCACCACTCGTTGAGTGGGGTGCCTTTGTAACTACAGATCTGTTTACAGAATCTCCAGAGTTACCTTTTTTTATCAATCAGGCTTCTTTGAAGCACGCACCTGCTTGAACCCCCTTTTTTGTATTTATATGGGCTGCGCCATATTTAAATATATTTTCAAAGTAAGAATACTATGTGGTTGTTTGATTATCTGCTTTTCTAGAGTTATGATATGATTACGAATGTCCCCCTCCAGTCTTAGAAATCAGGCATGTTCGTCAATGATGGAGGGGCCACTAATAAATTATAGGTTTGACTCCTGTAAGGAGATAAAGAAAACCTAATATTTAGTAGTGGCCCCGTAATCATTGACGACTGGGGCCCTCCCGACCATTCCCTTCCCATTTGTTGATGTATTAAGGATTTTGGTTTACTTGATATGTCAGTGAAGGAAGAATGACGCCTGAATCAGCATCTGGTCAAAGATCCACACAAGTACATCCACGATATGATGGAAAGCTTATTGGATAGTTATTCTTATTTTCTTTTTGTTTTTTTATTTTTTACGAAGTTTTTTCGTAGTGAGAACCCAATTCATAATGACTGAAGCCATGAGTGAGGTCGCGTGCGCTCATGATGAAGGCTCCTCAGATTTTAAATGCTCTGCGCGGTAGATTCAAACTACGGCGGTTTAGTGTTTGAAGAGGATGCCTTATGTAATAGGCATATTTGTCAATGATTACGGGGCCACTACTAAATATTAGGTTTTCTTTATCTCCTTACAGGAGTCAAACCTATAATCTGGTCCAAAGACTGACTCTGCCAAGTGTTCTGGTAAAACTGCTAGATACAATAATAGCAACTCAGGTCTAAAGACTGAATCATTGTGTACGTCACCAACACAAGTGCAACATAACGTAATGGTGAAGCCCAACGCTCATCCTCTAGGTCATAGACTAGAATAACGTAAGCTGAGACTCACCTTTACTCCTTTACTTGCTTGCGGTCTGATACTTTGCAAAGCTAGTGGTGCGAGACCTAGCACCAACAAAGGCAAGAGGAGAACATCCGCTAGTCGCCCAACAAAGAAGTCCAGGTCTGACCAAAAGCCCACGACAGACATGAGCCATAAAAGAAGTCCATTATGCCGAGCCAACGAAAATCACCAAGTCCCTCTCTGACACCAGGAAAATCACAAATATAAAATAGTCGTAGTGTGTCTCTAACTTTTAACTCATAAGCTGCGCAGCTATGGTATTTGAAAGTGCCTGCCATGCGAAGGTATTTTTGTTCATTCCTGACAAAAATCGTCAATTTACCATATATATAATTAATACTTATCCATATGCGCCTATTTTACTTTTAATATGAACATATGAACATTGGAAAGCAATAAACCAAGTGGTAACATCAATTGGCTGGTGAAAATCGTATATTTTAGCCCCACGGTCGTAATCTGACCTTGACCGGCGAGAGAGAAACACCCTCTCTCTCTCTCAGACTGGCTTAGAGGGTTGGAGATACACTCCCCCATCCTCCCACCTCTCTCCTAGCCATCCTCGCACGAAAATACTCGATATACAATATATCGGGAATAATAGGGGAAATACCGGATAATTGAGGAGGGCGGAGGAGGGGAAGGGAGGGGGAGGGAACACATGTGTAGGAGTGGTAGCAAGTAATGGAGGGGAATTATCTCACCTAATCACAAATTGCTTTGTTTTGAGTACCACTGGGATGTTTGAAAGTTTTTGTTTATGCCTTGGATCTTAAGAGTCTGGCCTAATTTGCCCAGTAGAACCTCTTAATAGTCTGGCAGCAGTCCCTGGTTTAAAGTCCCTTCTTGCCAGACCATGTCATAACCCTTCAGGAAGACAAGACACACACTCTATCAATGTAATTTCCCTATTTAAACATCCTATACTTACGATTGGGTATTCCCGCATCCCCACAACAGAGGAGGCGGTGAGTGAGGTGCGTAGAGCAGCGGTGGCGGAGGTACAGAGAGCGGTGGGTGCAGCAGAGGCCAGGGCTCAGGAGGCCGTGGCAGCAGAGAGGGCGCGGGTTGAGGTACTGCTGCGGGAAGTTAGGTGTCGCGACCCTCCGTCACCACGCACACATCCTCATCAGGTATTTTGATAATTACTTAAACTATTTATGAGCGAATATATGTATGTAATAATTCTATGCCCTGCCAGAGTGAGGTTGGGCATCCTCTACCCAACCTTTGCCGTTTTTGTCTTTCTCTTTTCCTGTACTACTTTTCCTACTTCGGGGGCAGGAGGCTAGGAATCCTCCTCCCCTTGTAAAATTCACCTACTAGACAAGACAGAGAAAGGGGAGAGGGAACGCGAAAGTGGTCCCGGGCCCTAAGAATTGGAACTTTAAATGTTGTTTCTGTTCGGGCTCTGACTCGAGTCGGCCACTCCAGCTATGGGGTATTGTGCCTGAGTATATACATACATACATTCATACTATATATTATGAATATCGTAAAGAAGTTGATTAACACATACAGTAGATTGTCTTCTTGTAGTTAATATACTCAAAAGTACAGTACTGTACCTACAATAAACGGTATGTATTTATATATTATAAAGTAGAAGAAAATAGTAAACTAGGAAGGAAATAGAAATAGAAATAATCTGTGATTGAAGAAAATGTAAAGTAAATATAAATTAGCTGGGGAATGGGGACTTCTGTATCACAAGAAAGATAATTTCCCATGTACGGTAACGCTTGCACTATACTGTATGCCTTATGAGGTGTCTTCCTGAAATGCCACCATTAGGACAGGAGAATGAAACCGTACCTCTTATGGAGCACTCAGTCTTGAAGAATAGGAATACAGTTATATACGAGAGGCTGGTTGGATGGGCCTTCTTAGCCTTGACAGCCAACACATGAATGGGATGGCAAACCCTTAACAAGAACCATTTCTTTGCAAGCAAATCGGTGTATTTATTAGTGGCCCCTCCATCATTGACGAACATGCCTATTACATAAGGCATCCTCTGCAAACACTAATCCGCCGTAGTTTGAATCTACCGCGCAGAGCATTTAAAATCTGAGGAGCCTTCATCATGAGCGCACGCGATCTCACTCATGGCTTCAGTCATTATGAATTGGGTTCTCACTACGAAAAAAACTTCGTAAAAAATAAAAAACAAAAAGAAAATAAGAATAACTATCCAATAAGCTTTCCATCATATCGTGGATGTACTTGTGTGGATCTTTGACCAGACGCTGATTCAGGCGTCATTCTTCCTTCTCTGCTCTGCGATCAGCCGGCCCGGACGTGTCTCTCCACGCTCCGCTGGTTCCGCATTTGCTGCGTCCCTAGTGAGTTTTTTCTCATTTGTTTACTCCGGGATGTATCGAGTAAGGTTAGGATATGCGTAGCAGGAGTGTCCTGGGCTGGTTGCCCGCAGTGCAGTGTATTTTGGGTCGTGTGTTTGGGGCATCTATTTCGGATGTACCCTCGTGGTCCGGTTGTGGACAGGTGAACTTTTTCACAGTTAGCTAGCTTTGTTGATGCAGGCGGCTTTCATTACGCGTTATTGCTTCCTTTTATCTTTCTGATGAGGTAGTGTATTTTTGCTGACGTTGCCAGCGTATTTTTCTTCACTTAGTGAAGTTTTTTCTGGGTCCCGAGTCAGTTCTTCCCTTTGCCGGAAGTATTTGCTACAGTGGTGTGTTGGCGGTGGTTCCTGTTGTGATATAATTCAGTGCTTTTTGTTTATATTCCGACATGTTAATGTTATCCGTCTGCCTAGGCCTAGCCAGCCTCTCGTAGCTTTACCACATATACAAGTGTTATTGATTTATTTTCTAAATATGTACTACTGTGTCATGTGTGTCCTGGTTTAGTTGTGTATTGGCTAATTCCACGGACTATTTATGTGTCCTGGGTTAGTTGTGTATTGGCTAATTCCACGTACTATGTTGGGCCCGGCGTTAGTTGTGTTTTGGCTACGCCTCGGTCCGGTGGTGCGTTCAGATGGTATCTGGACGGGGTGGGTTTTTTCCGGCGGGTTTTTCTCGGTTTCACCTTGATAACCCCGGCTGGTTGCCGAGTTTTGGCCACGCGTGGTTTAAAAAACAGGCTTGTTTCCCCGGCGAGTGGGTGTCTGTGGCTCCCCAGGACTGCGTCTCTGGGGTGCCTGTTTCAGGCTCCTTATGATACCCGGCGGATTGGCTGTACCCATCTAACAGTGTTCATACGGACACGTGTTGTTTGTAGTTTTTTCGGTTTTGCAAAGCCAACATAAAACTATGCTGTTGTTGTATTTCCTCCCCGGCGATCTTTTACAAAGAAGGGGGGTTAGGAACAATTGGGGTTAACTTTTAAACTTTAAATCACCCAGCGGGTGCAACCTGGAAGGGTGGGATGCCCGAATTAGCAAAATTCAGTTTAGTTGACCAGACAATTGAGGGATGCATTGTGTATCGCCTCCTTCAACATACGGCACTTTAGGGCACAATTGGGGTTAACGTTTTTTAAACTAATATTCACACCCGGCGGGTGCTCCTTGGAGGGATGGGAATACCGAATTTACAATTCAGTTAGTTAACCAGACAATTGAGGGATACGTTTTGTATCGCCGCCTTCGACATACAGCGATCTAAAAAGATACTTCGGGAGAAGTTAGATCTCGTATATTTGTCAGGCTTCCCAGTTTTTGATCTACGAGATAATCCGGGGGCCGGCGTCTTTTTTTTTTTTTTTTTTTCCAAAATTGAATCTTGAAACAAACACCACCGGAAAGACTTAATCAGTTATAAACGCCATGCTGGTCTTTATATATTATGTCAGAGGGTATTCATAAATCTTTTGGACAAATTAAGATATTCTGAAATCTTTTACTTAGGATACCCCACCGCGTAGCGAGCTGTAGTCGTTGAGTATTACGTCTCGTTACCCGGCGGGTTATTTAACACTTGTGTGCGAACATGTTTGGGTTAACCTTATGAGCATTAATTCCTGGAAATTTTCTTTTTTTCCAGAGCTGGGTCCCGGCGGGTCTATGCAGAACCTGGAGTAAGTATCCCACCAGTCTCTGTCATGGCTACCTTTGCCCCGGTTTTTGCTTTATGCATTACGCCCTCCTGTTCAGGTATCCCTATTTTTGCGCACACCCTTTGTATAAAATGTGTTAAAATGTCTCGTTTGGTGTGGGTTACCTTTCCGGCATTTTTTCTCGTTGCTCCGAAAACACCGTTTTGTTTACCGAGTTTTAGTCAGGATGGCTCAAAATAGGTAAGTTACCCAGACGAGTTTGGTCGCTTGAGGGCTCATAAGAAACTGCGTTTTCAGTGGTCGAGCCTGGGATCAGGCTTCCTGTGTTATTCATTGCTTTATGCATTACGCCCTCCTGTAATGTATCGTTTAGTGTGGGTTACCTTTCCGGCGTTTTTCTCGTTGCTCCGAGAACACCGTTTTTGTTTACCGAGTTTTAGTCAGGATGGCTAAAATAGGTAAGTTACCCCGACGAGTTTGGTCGCTTGAGGGCTCATCAGAAACTGCGTTTTCTATGGTCGAGCCTGGGATCAGGCTTCCTGGGTTATTCCCGTCGAGGGGGGCTCCACACAGTTTTCTAGGTGATCAGGCTGACACCTGTTGGACTTGGTTTTCTCTGCTTTTCAAAGCCATTGAAACAATGCTGTCTGTTTGTTTGGTCTTTACCTCCCGGCGACCTTTTTACAAAGAGGTCTGGGGCAGGTATACTTGGTTTGACATTGCATATAAAACCCGGCGGTTGTACCTTCGGGTGGTTATATTAACGGATTTGCGATTCGAGATAATTTGCCAAACAATTGATTGATACAATAGGGTATCACGGCCTTCAAGACGGCGATCTATGAGGGCTTCTGGGAGAAGCCAGATTAGATATTAAGATAGGCTTAGACTATTTATGGGATAAAAAGATGCCTAAATCTTACTAGTGTTTCAAGTGTAAAAGGATACTTGAAAGACTTCATCTTTATTAAAGATATGCTTCATCTTTATGAGGATTAAGAAGTTATGCTTAATTCTTTTGGACAGGTAAAAGATATGTTGAAATCTTTAATAAGCCATTGTAACAATGACGTTTGTTTGTTTAGTCTTTCCCTCCCGGCGACCTTTTTACAAAGAGGTCTGGGGCAGGTACAATTGGTTTGACATTGCATATAAAACCCGGCGGTTGTACCTTTGGGTGGTTATATTAACTTATTTGCAATTCGCGACATTTGTATTTCCTCCCCGGCGATCTTTTACAAAGAAGTGGGGTTAGGAACAATTGGGGGTTAACTTTTAAACTTTAAATCACCCGGCGGGTGCAACCTGGAAGGGTGGGATGCCCGAATTTGCAAAATTCAGTTTAGTTGACCAGACAATTGAGGGATGCATTGTGTATCGCCTCCTTCAACATACGGCGCTTTAGGGCACAATTGGGGTTAACGTTTTTTAAACTAATATTCACACCCGGCGGGTGCTCCTTGGAGGGATGGGAATAACGAATTTACAATTCAGTTAGTTAACCAGACAATTGAGGGATACGTTTTGTATCGCCGCCTTCAACATACGGCGATCTAAAAAGATACTTCGGGAGAAGTTAGATCTCGTATATTTGTCAGGCTTCCCAGTTTTTGATCTACGAGATAATTCGGGGGCCGGCGTCTTTTTTTTTTTTTTTTTTCCATAATTGAATCTTGAAACAAACACCACCGGAAAGACTTAATCAGTTATAAACGCCATGCTGGTCTTTATATTATGTCAGAGGGTATTCATAAATCTTTTGGACAAATTAAGATATTCTGAAATCTTTTACTTAGGAAACCCCACCGCATAGCAAGCTGTAGTCGTTGAGTATTACGTCTCGTTACCCGGCGGGTTATTTAACACTTGTGTGCGAACATGTTTGGGTTAACCTTATGAGCATTAATTCCTGGAAATTTTCTTTTTTTCCAGAGCTGGGTCCCGGCGGGTCTATGCAGAACCTGGAGTAAGTATCCCACCAGTCTCTGTCATGGCTACCTTTGCCCCGGTTTTTGCTTTATGCATTACGCCCTCCTGTTCAGGTATCCCTATTTTTGCGCACACCCTTTGTATAAAATGTGTTAAAATGTCTCATTTGGAGTGGGTTACCTTTCCGGCGTTTTTTCTCGTTGCTCCGAGAACACCGTTTTTGTTTACCGAGTTTTAGTCAGGATGGCTCAAAATAGGTAAGTTACCCCGACGAGTTTGGTCGCTCGAGGGCTCATAAGAAACTGCGTTTTCTGTGGTCGAGCCTGGGATCAGGCTTCCTGTGTTATTCATTGCTTTATGCATTACGCCCTCCTGTAATGTATAGTTTAGTGTGGGTTTACCTTTCGGCGTTTTCAATTGATTGATACAATAGGGTATCACGGCCTTCAAGACGGCGATCTATGAGGGCTTCTGGGAGAAGCCGGATTAGAGATTAAGATAGGCTTAGACTTTTTATGGGATAAAAAGATGCCTGAATCTTACTAGTGTTTCAAGTGTAAAGGGATACTTGAAAGACTTCATCTTTAATAAAGATATGCTTCATCTTTATGAGGATTAAGAAGTTATGCTTAATTCTTTTGGACAGGTAAAAGATATGCTGAAATCTTTAATAAGCCATTGAAACAATGCCGTTTGTTTGTTTAGTCTTTCCCTCCCGGCGACCTTTTTACAAAGAGGTCTGGGGCAGGTACAATTGGTTTGACATTGCATATAAAACCCGGCGGTTGTACCTTTGGGTGGTTATATTAACTGATTTGCAATTCGCGATAATTTGCCAAACAATTGATTGATACAATAGGGTATCACGGCCTTCAAGACGGCGATCTATGAGGGCTTCTGGGAGAAGCCAGATTAGAGATTAAGATAGGCTTAGACTTTTTATGGGATAAAAAGATGCCGGAATCTTACTAGTGTTTCAAGTGTAAAGGGATACTTGAAAGACTTCATCTTTATGAGGATTCAGAAGATATGCTTAAATCTTCTGGACAGGTAAAGATATGCTGAAATCTTTAATATGAAACTAAAGGACAACGAAAAGTAGTGGTGGAGTGCTACGGTTCGTTGACCGGCGGTTTTGAGGCACATATTTTGTACCATTTTTGGGGTGTAACCCTATGAGCATTAATCCCCGGAAATTTCTCTTTCCAGGGCGGAGTACCGGTGTTGCACCAGGTGACCAGGTAGTTCCCGGGGGCGGGGTAGTTTTCCCCCAGTCTCTGTCGTGTCGGCACTTGAACCTCTCATTGCTGTATGTTCAACGCAGTTAAGCTCAGGTAGCCCTATCTTATTTTTATTTGTTAATGAAATAATTTAATAGCTGAATCATAATAAACATATATTTTCTATGATTATATTATGATAATATTGTGTTTATTTATAGTAATTTATTTTAATACAATTAAATATAAATTAAATTAATTACTATACTTTATGATTTTGCTCACCAGCTCTGCTTTCAATGTGTTAATGAGCTATGGGAGCTTTTAATTATCATAAACCTTTATGGGACTCGGACGAGGGCTCCCATTCAGGGAGTATACTGAGCTCGCAAGCGAGGGACAGCCACAGCCAAGGTGTATGGCGATACTCACAGTCGTACCTCACCCGCCAGACGATAACGCCGGCGGGCGGACCTGACGCTCTGATGACGGACGAGAACAGGTTGATTTCCATTTATCTATTTTCCGCCGCCAGACGCGTCTCTAATGTGCCACATAGTCAACAAACTACAGGATTAGCGAGGCGTAGTCTCGCTAATCGCGCCCCTGTGGCCGGCGCAGTGTGGTACCAGCATTTGAACACGTGGTGCCCGCACCCAGTGTCACTCCTGGTCGGGTTGTTCCACTTAGGACACAATTGGCAACCTAGAAACCTCGCGGACTTGTTCATTTTGGACATTCAGGAGGCCAAGTGGCTAGCACCATATGGTAGCGACGTGACCAAGATATTCACGAATCAATATACCCAGTCTACAAAGCGACAGTTTCCATCGCATTGGCAAGCTTTTACGTCTCGGATTCTTAGAACAAAACAAACTGTGCCCTCGGTGGCGTTGGTTGTTTATTCTTTATTTTATCTGTTCATGCAGAAACATTTATCTGAAAGTGATTTATGTGGGCAGGTTTTAAACTCCGCCCACCTCCCCGTCGGCTCAGGCCTACATGGTCTCTGGACAAAGCATCGTCGTTATTCTCGTTCCCGTATGTACCAAAGACTGCAGATTTTACAAAAGGGCAGTATTCCTTATGGCTTTGGCTACCGGGAACAGAGTATCTGAGCTGGCGGCGATGAGCAACGCACCTAATTGCCTCAGGTTTGATAGGCTTCATGAGTGTATTCACATTGCACCTTCCCCAGGATTCATAGCCGAGATTGAGCACAGTGAACACGTGTTTTCAGAGTTCACGGTGCCGGCGTTAAACAGGGGAAAGGTGCACCATCTTTTTTGCCCAGTGCAAGCTCTAACCAAATATTTAAGAGTGGCACCTCTAAATCACCAGGGTGCTTTATGGGTCGCAAGTCCGGGTGAACGCTTGATGGAGCGTGCACTGGCTTCTCTCTTGGTCGAGGACTTTAAAGAGAAGAATCCCGGCGTTGTGGGTAAGACCCACGATTTACGCAAGGGGACAGCCTCTTTACGTTTCCTTAATAATCTTTCGGTGGAAGTTATTACGTCCACACAGTTGTGGGCCTCTAATCAGGAGTTTTTGCCTCGATACCTTTCAGTAGCTCTGGACAAACCTTCCTTGCCATGTATAGCTTTACGGCAGAGGGTCTAGGTGGCCCTTTTAGTCACGTTTTGTTTAATTTCCAGAAAAAGGGGGGGGGGGGGAGTGTGCAGTCAGTGCGACATAGGACACCCTAGACCCCTCCGGAGTATGTGTTCGGAACATACAAGCTGTGATACTGGTTGTAGGCATTGTATTATAAAATTTCTCTGTAGTATTCATTGCAGGAAATTGTGCTAAAGGCCAATAGTAGTGTTACAACAATTCTTGTTGTAAGTAGCTTTGGCTGTGAAGCAATAGATTTTTAAGAAATCTCGGTAGTTGCAACTACGACTTTTACTTTTGAAGTAATTACTTCTGCATAAGTACACGAGTTCAGTACTTCTACGAATGTACAAGAATTCATTTATGTTTGGTTATATTTTTAGGAATATATCCACTAGTTAATGGGGTTTATATGTGCACATGTAAACTTATAAGTTTTTAGTTTTCCCCACTTACTTTAAGTGGGGTGCCTTCTTAACTAGCAGATCTGTGCACAGAGTCTCAGAGTCAACCCTTTTTCAAGCAGGCTTCTTTGAAGCACGCTCCTGCTTGTACCCCTTTTTGAAGATTTAGGCTGTATAAAGTTTATGCACCCGAATATCTCTTTTTTACAAAAGTAAGAATACTATGTGGTTGTTTGATTATCTGCTTTTCTAGAGTTATGATACGATTACGAATGTCCCCCTCCAGTCTTAGAAATCAGGCATGTTCGTCAATGATGGAGGGGCCACTAATAAATTATAGGTTTGACTCCTGTAAGGAGATAAAGAAAACCTAATATTTAGTAGTGGCCCCGTAATCATTGACGACTGGGGCCCTCCCGACCATCCCCTTCCCATTCGTTGATGTATTAAGGATTTTGGTTTACTTGATATGTCAGTGAAGGAAGAATGACGCCTGAATCAGCGTCTGGTCAAAGATCCACACAAGTACATCCACGATATGATGGAAAGCTTATTGGATAGTTATTCTTATTTTCTTTTTGTTTTTTATTTTTTACGAAGTTTTTTTTTCGTAGTGAGAACCCAATTCATAATGACTGAAGCCATGAGTGAGGTCGCGTGCGCTCATGATGAAGGCTCCTCAGATTTTAAATGCTCTGCGCGGTAGATTCAAACTACGGCGGATTAGTGTTTGAAGAGGATGCCTTATGTAATAGGCATGTTCGTCAATGATTACGGGGCCACTACTAAATATTAGGTTTTCTTTATCTCCTTACAGGAGTCAAACCTATAATATGGGTTAGCTTCAGGATAGGCACCTCGCACGGTAGGGGAAATCCTACTTGGAGAAAGTATTCCATTTTATACACAAATTATAGGACCCATATTCCAGCGTACCATACAGGGATTTTTACAAATATTCCCTCACAACTCGGGTTGAATTGATTTTATTTCATTCTAACCCAGCCAAGCACGAGTTATTAATATTTAGTATATCTCACAAATTCATTTGAGTTACTAAATATTATACTCTCAGCCGGGCTCGAATCACCGACAGTCAGGATGAGTGTCCATGCTCTAATCAACTCCACTACGGCAAGAAATCAATTTAACCCAAGTTGCGTTGGAATACTTGTAAAAGTCCCTGTATGGTAGCCTACTCGGTAATATGGGTCCTACGACTTGTGCATGAAATGGAATACTTTCTCCAAGTAGGATTATCCCTTCTCCTTAATATAACTAGGAAAAGGTTAAATATTCTCTATCACGCCCTGGTAAAGTTGATTAAATCATGGACTCTCGTCCTAACCTCCAAAACTGATAAGATGGAGGTGATGATATCAGCCGGTCAGTAACTTGTTGATCGAGGTAAGTTTGTAGTTTGAAGGGTTTCTTCTTCGGAATGTGATGTTCTCTCTTAGGCTACATCCACATTAGATGAAAGACCACCGCTGAGACACCATCTTATCTCTTTTTGAGGTTATATTATTAATAGATTGCTGCCACCACTCATTATCATAAAGTTGTATGTAGTGAGAAATAAGATATCAGGAACCAACTAACCATTTATTGAAGTAAAAGTGCAGTAACAGATATCCTGGAATACAGAAACATAGGTAATAATAGAGTCAATAAAACAAGTAATGTTTGAGTTCAGGAACAGAGTAATAACGTAGGTGTGTAATGCCTATGTCCTAAACATCGTAAGAACAGTAAAATTCTTATAGGTGTGTCTATCTGCTGCTGTTGTCTTGACCAATCTGGTAGTCTATGAGCAAGTGTGGTCTTCCTATGAATGTACCTTTAACCTGGGTGTGTCTGTAACTGGTTAGAACCGCCTTTGATTGTGTGTATGCCACGTGATTTTGGTTGTTTATACATACATACATACATACATAAATTTAAGGACCGAGTGCTCCACACGAAGTGCGGTTCTGGTCTCTTGTCCTAATGGCAATCCCAGGCAGCCCTGTTCAGAGTTGCCTCACTTGTTAGGTTCTTTAATTCAAGATCAGACTGCAATGTCTGATCCCACATCTTTCTTGGTCTACCCCTTGGTGCAGCTCCCTCCATTATGGCCCTAACGTGTTTGTTTCCATAGTATTTTTCATGCAATGTGCCTTGAGAATGATGTCAAGAGTGTTTGGTAGATGGCTATTATGCCTGATGCTTGACATTTAGTAAGCTACCAATGTCCTCTGAGTAACCTCTAATCTATAACTACTGAAATGGGTGTATAGTTACCTTCTAGCATGCGTGTGTCAAATGATAATTATATTGTAAAATGCTATCTAAATCTGTAATAGAGTGATAGATAATATATTTATATATAATTTTTAAATATAAATTATATAATATATATATATATATATATACCGGTATATATAAAGACTTAAGATCTGCCTCATGGCAGCTCTAGGTCATAAGTGTGCTCACTCTATTCTACAGAACAGTGACTCTTGTCCCCAGAGATTTGTAATGGGATCCACAAAGTGCAACACTTGCTCTTTATAGGCCTTTTACAATAACATTAATAGATAAACTCCTTTATATAATATACATTGACACACACTGATAGGACAGCTTAGTGGAGAGGTTGGCATTGGCCTTGTTTCATTGTTGAAAGGTTGCTTTAAATCACTCAGTACTTTGCTACTCTCACAAATTTGAAAACAAAGTAGCTGGACACACATTTTGATACACCCAAAAATCAATGGAGAGAGAAAAGACAACACTGACCAGGTGATGTTTCAGGGGAGCTGGATCTACAAGGGGTGAGGCAGACCTGGACAAACAAGACCAGTGAGGCAGAAAGCTATCTGAGGTAGGAGAAGGTTCTTTGGGTATGGTGGGGAGGTAGGGAGAGATAAAAATAACAGTGACACATAAAGAGCAAAAAGAAAGGCAAAGATAAAAGTAGGAATAACAAAGACAACAGAGACACATGGAAAGATTATGAAGTAAAATAGTGAGGCAGGGTAGAGAGAGGCTAAGAAGGCAAGGATAGGGAGGGGACACAAAAAGGCAGAAGATAATTAGGCTAGGAGGAGGTAAGACAAGGGAGTGAGGCAGAGAGGTGACACATGATGACTTAAGGAGAGGAGGAGGGTGGTGCAGGGAAGTGAGGTAGTGAGGCGAAGCGAGTGAGGCAAATAAAGTGATTTGAGAAACACTGACTGAGCACCATTTGTACACCAACAGGGTTGCTGGAATTGCGGGAGAAAGGCACACGAGACCTGCAGCGGGTGTAACGTGGCCCGGTACTGCGGCCCCTTCTGTCAACACAAGGACTGGGATGCACACCACAAGGTCTGCTCTCCTGGCCTCTCCTCCTCTTCTTCCTCCAGTTCATCGTCCTCCTCCTCCAGCTCTTCCTCCGCCTCTTCCTCCTCTTCCACTGCCTGCTCCACATCCCTTGTTGCTGCCTTGGTGTCCAATAAGGCTAAAGGCGTCATCGAGTCTACTAAAACAGAGTGACGCAGGGACCTTTAAAAAGGTCCCTTCCACTCACTTCCTTCTACAGCACATCCCTTGTCTCTAATAACGTTAAATAATAATTGAAATAGTTAAGAATTACTCTGAATTATCTTAGAAAATTGAATGGTGCAAGATTAAAACGGGTCTCTCCTTCTCCTTCCCTTCTATAGTACATCCACAGTCACAAACTTGCCTCTAATACTGTTAAATAATCAGTGAAATTTAAGAGTTAATCTGAAGTATCATATCAAATTGAATGGTACAAGAATAAAAATAGTCTCTTCTCCTTCTCCTTTCTTCTTTCTACAATACATCCTCAGTCACTGCCCTAGTGTCCAGTAAGGTGAAAGTGTCAGTGAAATATTATGTTAATAAAATTAGCATCATAAAAGAAAATTGATGTGCAGTAAACATGACAATTTCTCCCTCCATTACTCTGGTCACTGCTATTATTGCCAGTCAGTGAAATAGTTGAAAATTAATTTTAATTAACTAAATATATTAGATTATTCAAGATAAGAAAATATTTCTCTCCCACCTTACTTAAACATCCTTGGTCACTGTTCATATCTCTATTGAGGTTAATTAAACAATAACATTAGATAAAGTTAGTAATGCCAGAGAGTGGTGCATGATGAACAAGAAAATCGTGGGTCTGTTTCAATGGACCACTATGAGTGCTGCAAATACCTCAATGAGCAACATTTGAGAGGCACATTATTGATTGATATTAAAAGTGAAATAATGCTGACTTAAGCTAAACAGTTCTGTTGACAATACCTACTGTATCATATGCTTGGTGAAAAAAACATCCATGTTAAAAAATACTACCATGAATAGTAAAGTTTATTGGGTGAATATTATTGACAGGAAGAACTTAAGACATTTTCTTATCAGCATAATTGTTGAGCTAAAGTCGACATAGTTTGACTTTTAATTTCAGTTGAGAACACACTTCTTAGAGGCTTTTCATTGAGGCATTTGAAGTACTGCAAATTATCTGCCGAAACTGACCCCAGAACTTTACAGGGCGAGTCAGAGATCTTACTCCATAGGCAAGTAAAAAAACAAATGGCATAAATCATATGCTAATTCTGTATGGGGCACAATCTGTTGACTACCCAGTGTAATAAAATTGAATAAATGCGATAACATTAAAGGAGGGACCATTCATTAGGAATATCAAGGGGGGATATGAAGAGGAGGTCTGTTAATTAATTAAGTGCAAGTTATCTTTGAGGTGATTGTAAATTTAATTGTATGGTTTTGTGAATCCAACAGTCTTAGAGTAATTAACCTTCTTGGCCCTAGTTCGTGTGAGTCGATGGTGTTGTTTAACGGTATCAATAGTCAGTTAACGATGAGTGAGTCTTTGTACAATCTTGCTCACAAGTCAGGTCTTTCCTTCATAATTTCACCTTTATATTTCCCATTTTATATAAAATATTAAAATACTCATCAACAAAAACTTGCAAAAGCTTCAACAGAGAAACTTTATTTTGTGTGCTAAGGATTGTTTTTTGTCTTCTTACTAGAGAGATAACCAAAGTTGAATTTATGAAGGTAGGATAACTTATGAATGTGACTTTACAGCACTCTTAAGTCCCTTTGTTCGTAAATAAGCATTATATTTTCCAGTAACTACAGCTGCGGTAGATATAGTCATAATTAGTCATTTTAAACACTGGTAGGCCATTAGTTCTACAATAGATAAGTTAGTAACCTTAGAAGAAGACACTGGAATAATGGACTTTGCATTTTTCAAAGACATGAAGACAATGGAAAAAGTTAGTATACTGTATGTGCTAATTCAAGAAAATATATGGCTCATAGACTTTGTAGTTTTTGAGTCATGGTGACAGATTTCTAACATAAACAACTAATAATGTAAAAGTACAACATGCATATAAGAGTGCGGAGATTAAGAGCTGTGATTAAGAAATATATATACTGTATACTGTAATCATGAAATACTTAGAAACTGCCATGATGTTATATGAATAACGTACACATTATTTGTCAAAGTTTGAGACTTAGACATTTGGATAAGTAAACAGATAATGAAACTCTATGGACAGTGCTGCTAATATAAGCTATGTTTGTGAAGCTTTAAGATTACCATGACATGCAGTAATTCCTCACTTAAAGTTGTAGTTATGTTACGGAAAATTGAGACTTTAAATGAAACATCTGTAAGTGAAGCAGTCGTTTTTAATTATACACCACTTTTGTCTGATTTACAGCTTAGTAATGCAGCATGATAACTTAAAATAAATTCTGTTCCTAATTAATGAACAGTGTTACAATGAAACCACTTAAAACAAGGCGACTTTCAGTGAGGAGGCCCTGTATAAGAGGGACAATAGAAAGAGGACTCAAATATTATAAATCAATTTGAGAAAGAACATTTATTTCACTAAAACACAAGCTTATATGTGACGTAAGAAAAAGTGCCGTTAAAGAAAAACAGGACTTAATATACTGTATACTGTATATATTTGGTCCGAAGAAGGTATTTTTGGACCTCCCCTGTTTCGTTCCATTAGTTTGAAGATTTTGACGTTTCACCCCATTAGTTTGGCGATAAGGTGCTTCACTCCATTTAGCTGTAACCTTTTTTTCTGGGCAAGCGATAGCGAGCCTATAACTAAAAGAAATCGGCCTTCGGTCGTGACATTTTTTCTTTTGATAAATGTACAAATTTAGCTTGAATGTGTCTGGGTGGGCATTTTTTTTAACAAGAAGGAAGTCTGGGAAGGTGTTTTTTCAGCCTAGGGGACAAACTATGATACATTGCTCGAAATTGGCAAAAACAAACAAAATATCATAGTAACCCACGAGACGTCGGACCAGGTAGCGTTAAACATAATTCACAAGTCAAGATTTGAAAGATTAAATATTAAACAGACGACCTGAAGGACAGATAGAAATTATGATATACTGTAGATGAATTTGGTGACAATCCTCAGATAACATCAGAGAGTAATATGTGAAGTGAACATTTTCAGAAAACAGGATGTATCTAACATTTTGTACTTTAGCCTTTGTGAATCAAGTTTACAATCTTCAGAAAAGTATGATACAAGTGAAATGACCTACAGTACAATTCTTAGAAAATTTGATGTAGATTACAGTCCAGAGGACAAGTGGCGAAGCATCCGTTTGAATCAGCATTGAACGCAAACGAGACAATACAATACTTTATTATAACCCAGATGCTTCATAACTTGGCTTTAAAGGTTCAAATATTTGAACTGGTGTAACCTTATATATGCTGAGAACTGTACATTAAGTAAATAAAGTGACAATCCTCTCTGCCGACACCTCCGGGAAGCGAGTGTGCGCAAATGCGACCAATTGTTCCGAACAGACCAAAGATATGTTTCTCTAATTCTTAAGCTTAGACCATACTGTTGTCCAATTTAGTGATCTAGCATAATGGGGGCTTGGGGGAGATTCAACCCCTTTTATGTGATGCCGTCATCTTCATCATATTCAGGCTAACATTAGATAATTTAATTCAGTTTAGGAAGAGGTTTGGGAAATATAGAGCTAAAACAATTAACCCTTTGAATTCCAAAGGTACATTATTCAAGCAACTTTTCGCGGCGATTCGTACACTCTGGGTCATGACCGTTACATTAACTTCTAATTTGACCACTTTTGGGTTGAGGCTCACCCCTCCAGGACTTATTATCATCATCATATATATTGCAAGCATGGGGAAAATACCGCTGGCCGTGGGATAATTTAGGAAAATAAGGGCTCAAATTTGATGCATAATAGCTGTGACCGAGAGGCGAGAGCGTGCGAATATTGACGCAGAAGGTTGCTTGAATTTAACCCCCATAGGTCCTTCTTAAGCTGAACAAAATCATGTAATGATAGCCAGACTTATGTGAAGAAAGGCATCATTATACTGAAAGGGTAAAAGGTGGAGTCGCACTATTACATTTTGTGGCAATATTATTATAGTAATTAACCTCTGGATCTTCCGAGTTAAAGTTATATAACAATTAACCTATAGTCCATTTTATTTCACATGGCGGAAAATTCAATCCCTTAGCAGCTGATTTTTCGATACTTAATGGAAAAATATAAAACTGCTATGTCTCTGTATGTTTCTATGGGTAGAGGATTGGATTTAGTAGGAAAGAATGGTGGAGATTGGGACTTGAATCAGTTGCTGTTTGCTGATGACGGTGTTGGTGGCTGATTCTGTGGAGAAACTGCAGCGAGTAGTCAAAGAGTTTGGTGTGGTATGTGGGAGGAGGATGTCAATAAAATTAAAGTGATGGTGTGTAATAGAGATGCTTGTAGGGTAATTCTAAATGTATGGCTGGATGGGGAAATACTGAAACAAGTGGAGTGTTTTAAATATCTAGGAGGAGTGATAAGCAGGGACGCAGAAGTGGAAATGGAGGTAAGACAGAGAGTATGTGAAGGAAAGAAAGTTTTCGGAGCAACGGGAAGTATGTGGAAGATGAAAAATCTCGGAATGAAAGCTAAAAGTGAAATTTATCATGGGATAGTTGTACCAACAGTGATGTATGGGGCTGAGACATGGGCTCTGAAGGCACAAGAGAGGAGAAAGTTGGATGTGATGGAGATGAACTGCTTGAGGAGTATGTGTAGAGTGATGTGTAGAGACAGATTGAGGAATGAAGAGGTACGTAGGAGAGTGGGACATCAGGAACCCTTGTCGGCCAGAGTGGACAGAAGGGTGCTGTGCTGGTATGGACATGTTGAGCGAATGGTAGATGAAAGGCTTACAAAGAGAGTATATGAGTCAGATACAAGGGGAGGTAGAGGGAAAGGAAGACCTTGCTTGAGATGGGGAGATGGTGTAGTACAAGCGTTGGAAGGTAGAGGAATGACTGTAGAACAGGCAAGAGAAGTGGTAATGAATAGGTATGAATGGAGAATACTTATAGATAGATGAGTGATATCGCCGTCGTTGGGAGTGGTGGTCGGGCGCCAGTTGGACTAGATAATAGTCCATCAGGCACCTGGCCAGGGGAGCTGGTGTATATTAAGGTTCATGCCTGGTTGTGAGGTGGGCGGGCATTATAGTTTAGTTCCATTGCGTGTTTGCCTGCTGAGACCGGAACCTCTCCGGGAGGTCTGGGATCGGGGAAGTGCTAGTGGCCCTTGATCCTTGGTCTCTGGGTCTTCTCTTGGGCAACCTAGATGTGTGTGATTTTTGTTTTGTTTTTTGTTTTTTTATTGTGTTGTCCCTGTTCGAGCTCTGTCTCGAGTCGGCCACCCTCAGCTTTGGGGTAGGTGCCCGAGTATATACATAGCCTACATACATACATACATGTCTCTGCATAATATTAATGCAAAGTTTTCATAATTAACACCACATTATGCTACACAATCTTTGTAATAGCCAAGTAATCAAGATGTGGACATCGCAATTTACCGTCAGCTAAGAAAATAAATATATGTATAAGTAAAATAATCTACCTTCAGACCAGTTGCTGATACCAATTCCAAAATGTTACCAGAGAAAAAAAAATACCAATATAAAATGGCCAGATAAATTGTTTGTGTGACTCCGCCTTAACTCAGTTCATCACATGATGACTTGTTAATTAAATGTTTCCAGCTACTTCTAGATTATTGTATTCAGGTTAGGAACAACCTTTTGAAGTCAAAAGGTTAAGGGAGATAATTTTGGGTATGATTGACTTAAAGAAAGTTTGAATACATTTTTTTTTTATTTAGCTTAGGAAAGAATCAAGGGATTGATAAGGTTATATATTATGACTGGTACTGAGTACAGCATTTGTATTATTAATTATTTGTTTGACTAACTTGACAACAGGGACTAAATAATATAGTGGAGGAAAGCAAATATATGACCCACGGGCCCACGCATCCTACTGCATCTATTAGTACAAGGCGACTAATAGAGGGGATGGCGGTAGACTTGTGGACCAATAGCCATTACTGCATAATAAAGCCTTGCTATTGGCACTGTCTTAGTATGGCACTACCGAGGCTTATGGGGCGCGAATAGCTGCCACAGGGGACTCTACTAGTCTTACCTGGGTGCCGTTTGGTGTCATGTCAGAGTCGGCCACAGTGTTATATGGTGGGGCAGTGTTGTGGCAGGATCTTATAGTTCTAAAGTCCAAGTTGCCTAATATACAGTAGAGTATTGGTATGGTATTGACTTGTTGTAGCACTGTTGAGGCTGGGTGTGGTTTGCAGATACTGCAGGTGCAGGTGCTGCAGTTGGACTTAGTTGAATCTTGTTACAGCACGGTTAGCACTATATGCCAAACAGCCAAAATGACATGATCGGGCGGCGTTGTGACGGACTTTATTGTATTATATTCCAACTGCAGAAAGCCAAACACGTCTGAGCCGTTACAATGTATGTAATGGAATACAATGGTAAACCATTGTATGTATGTTTGTAACGATAGTCCCTCACAATAAATACGTTAAATGAGTTAGTATTAGCCACCATATTTTGGCAACTCATGATCGTCATCTCTCAAGTTATATTCCATGGCATTCTGTTCTCACCCCACCAAAAGCTGTCCTGTTGTTACTTGCTTTCTATTGTGAAGAGCAGTTCTTCCTAAGCTGAATAATATCATCTGGTGGTACGGTAGCTGCAGTCTGTTTGTTTTCAGCTGATGGTAAATTCAATCCCTTAGCATTTGATTTCCCGATACTTGTTGGAAAAATATGAAACAGCTCTTGTCTGTGCTTCATATTAATTCCAAGTTTTCATAATCAATAACCTATTTTGATACAATATCTTCGTAATAGCTGAATAATCAAGGCGGGCCATGATTATTTACCGTCAACTGGAAAAACAGACTTCAGTGGGCTACTAAACAAGTCATCAGGTCAAAAGGGTTACTCTTGTATTCTTAAACAATTTCTTCCCTTTGAAAAATCGTTAATTGATGAAATAACTTGAACAATTATGTTGCACTAAAAAACGGCAATGCTAATCCGTGTGCACGGTGTGCTCTCTATAAACAACACTCATTCCCACAGTATGCATTCGGTATCAGGTGTTGCGAAGGGAAAGAATTGTATAAGAATACTGCATAAGCGATAAGCCGGCTTCAAACAAGCACCTTAGCAGCAGATGTATCAGAGCCACAGAATCCAAGTAAAATAGTAGCTAAACCCGAGTCAACAATCTAACAACTATCTCTTTCATTGCGACTGTTTGTTTTTTTATCTTTGAGTTGCTAATCATGTACAGTCCAATTAAATATAAGAATACACAGCAAAATCTATCAAAATAATATGATAACTAGTAGCGGATGCAAGGCTCGGATACATGTAGCCGATATAGTTGCTCGTGTGACACTGGCTTTAATGACGTAGCTCTGTGGATCGTATAGTCAAATTCAACAGTCCTTGAACAATGAAGTTGGAGTTGTGAAAGTGTGATTGGACTTCTGAATGGGACTGTACAGGGTGTTTATAAAGACTTATAATATATACTACCGATATATGTCATATTGTGCAGTACAGCCAAATTTAAATATAATTCAGTCAGTTAAAATGAACTCTGTAAAATTGACAGAATGAATATAAACATCATATGAGGAGGAGCACTTTATTGACAGAATGAATATAAACATCATATGAGGAGGAGCACTTTATTGACAGAATGAATATAAACATCATATGAGGAGGAGCACTTTATTGACAGAATGAATATAAACATCATATGAGGAGGAGCACTTTATTGACAGAATGAATATAAACATCATATGAGGAGGAGCACTTTATTGACAGAATGAATATAAACATCATATGAGGAGGAGCACTTTATTGACAGAATGAATATAAACATCATATGAGGAGGAGCACTTTATTGACAATGAATATAAACATCATATGAGGAGGAGCACTTTATTGACAGAATGAATATAAACATCATATGAGGAGGAGCACTTTATTGACAGAATGAATATAAACATCATATGAGGAGGAGCACTTTATTGACAGAATGAATATAAACATCATATGAGGAGGAGCACTTTATTGACAGAATGAATATAAACATCATATGAGGAGGAGCACTTTATTGACAGAATGAATATAAACATCATATGAGGAGGAGCACTTTATTGACATCATATGAGGAGGAGCACTTTATTGATAACATTTTTATTAAAATGTAAAACTTGCAAACCAAACAAACCAAAGCAGGAATCGCACAATATAAAGACAAAATAACTTATCGAAATCACTATGTGGAAATAACAATTTAGCAAAATACAATTATGATATAAAAAACAAAAAGCCACCACATACAATGTACACCAGTATATGAGCAAGTTAATGTGTATCCCAAGCAAACTACAGTAGTCTCACATATATTAACATACTCTCGTTGTATTCAAGTAATTAGTCAATTGGGAAGTTCAGGACGTTCTGGTAAATTCTGTATGAATAAAGAAACTAAATTTTAAGTTAAAATATTTTATTCAAATTAGTTATATTATAAGATTATAATAATAGCATGAAACTGTATATTGAACAATATTAATTAAAAATATACAAACAAATTTGCAATTTGACAACGGTACAAAATACATACTCCCAAACGATAGTGCTATCGAGTAGGTATCTCAGATAGCTTCTTCAGGTCTCTCTCTGAGTGACCTGAATAAGCAATCTGCAAAACATTGTCAATATAGTACTCTTCTTTAAACATTGTCAATATAGTACTCTTCTTTAAACATTGTTAATATAGTACTCTTCTTTAAACATTGTCAATATAGTACAGTCTGGCTTGCCAATACGCGAGAATATGGGCGACACGCGAGGGCGCGGAATGAAAATTCGCGTATTAGCAATAGAGTATTATATGGGAATAAATCTATATGGGCGGCACTGACTCCAAGTTGTCTACTTTAGGCCTATTTATCTCCGTCAATTGCCACAAAAGGTACATATATGTATACATAAACATCCAAATCATAAGAAAATATAACAATAATAATAAACTCACCTTAAAATTAACAGTAAATGTCCAACACGAGTCGGACAGCTGGTGCGCGAGCGTGGACTGAGGGTAGACTGGCGTATCCCACAATGCCCTGCGTGCCTACGTAACTGGCGCGGAATGGTGGGGGACCTCGCGTATTAGCTGAACTCCCCGGAATTACCCTTATATCGGCCCCGGATTCGCGTTTTAAAGGTACATCACGCGTTTTGAAAGTTTTGGGTATGATTCGACCCCCTCCTCGCGTATAAGGTGAATCGCGTATTAAAAGCTCGCGTATTGGCAGGTCAGACTGTACTCTTCTTTAAACATTGTCAATATAGTACTCTTCTTTAAAACATTGTCAATATAGTACTCTTCTTTAAACATTGTCAATATAGTACTCTTCTTTAAACATTGTCAATATAGTACTCTTCTTTAAACATTGTCAATATAGTACTCTTCTTTAAATGGTGTTTTTAATTGTGATTCAATCAATCAGTAGTCAAACCGAACTCGGCAAATAGTTAAAATAGAGAGAGAAAGACGATTGGTTATAATAATTTCAAAATGATGATTGTAATGATTTTCCATCTAAGATGTCATGATAAAAGGCACCAAATATTTTACTTAAATTTCCTTTAATTTGAATATATAAAATACATTACTAATTAGAAAATGTTAAGTACGGTACCCTGTATAATTACGATTATGGAGCTGAATAATAATTAGTGAAGGAGAAAGATTGATAGTTAATAATATATAGTGTTGGTAATAGCAGTCAGTGTTTATGGTTTAACAATGTATTTATCTTTGATTTATACTGTATATTTCTCTCAGCAAATTTATCTGCTTCTAAAATATACTAGTAAGTGAGTAAAAATTACAGAAGTATATTTCAGCAAAGTATATTGTAAGTGAGAAAAATCCTAGTGTCAAGCAAAGTAAAATAATATCTATAAATTGTTATAAGAAAATTGACCACATTTATGTCAGAAAAAGATTATAATAATTTTGGATGATCGACTTAGTACCAAGCTATTAGCAATGCATAGGCCCAGGTGGTTTGAACATGTGCAGAGGAATGATGCGGAGTATGTTGGGAGAAGGTCGCTTTGGGGTCAGGTATAGGGTTAATTAGAGATGAGGCAGGTATAGGTGACACCCGTTTTCTGCTCGGACGGCTGAATGGGGAGACTGTTTCCTCTCGTTCTCATTGGCCTTTGTTGGCATGGGAGACTGCGGCATTCTTGTGGTGTTTCTCATTTGTCTTTCTCAGGGTGCTTGGGATGAGGAGTGATGAGTGTCAGGGTGTATGGTAGGGGTGCAATGAATGGTAAAGGTGCTGGTTGTGCCGGAAGTGGTGGTCTGGTGGTGTTAACTGGCTATGATTTGGCGGCGGCAATATGTGAGATGCAGCATGGTGTCCCATAACATTTAGAATATATAAGTTTACTGTATAGGAATACAAAATAAATACCGGTATTGATAAATATGAACAAAATATATACTCGGCTCTAATATAATCATAATATTAAAGCAGATAATTTTGGGAGAGATGTGTTATCATCAGATGATGACTATAATGAGTCCATAAATTTGACTGCATATTATCAACTATTTGTTTAAAAGATGTGTTCATTGCAATCAGGTTCGTGTTGCGGAGTATTGTGATGTTCTAGTATGTAATGATACAATCAAATGTTATGTTTCCCTTTTTGTCTTCCTTCTCATTCTCTCGCTATAATATATATTTTGTCTTCCTTCTCATTCTCTCGCTATGTAATATATATTTTTTCACTTAAATCTAATTAAACCTTTAAACTAAATCCTTATTAATCCATATTATTTTTCCATTACTGTACCTTTTTATTATATTTTCCATTTATGGACTTCCTCTTTCATTTTTAAGACTTATAAATATTTTTCCCTTTGCCGTCTGTGTTCTATTTCATCAGTCTCTGGTCTTTAATAAGTCAAATTTGTATAATAATAAATGTATAGACTTTTTAAGGACAACACAATCACATATAGCACACACATGCACCCATTGTCACATAAAACACATATAATACACTTATAGTTTAGTATAGTTTAGTAATCACACTGGTGTGATTATATTTGTCGGTGTTTTTGTAAATAAATTGAAGTTTATAAATAGCTGTTTTACTTTCATCCCATTTTTAGGCTACTCGCAACTATGATTAATTATCAGTGTATTTGAGGAAGTGAATAATGGTATGGGATTTGAAATCAGGAACACAACTTTTGTAGATACAATTTATTAAAGTAGATTTTCAGCTCCTCCTTCCCCCCCCCCCCCTTGGGGTTAAGGGGTTTAAAATAATTATGCTTTCATCTATACTGTACATACATACATACATCAAATTTTAAGACTGAGTGCTCCACACATACATGCAGTTTCAGTCTCTTGTCCTAATGGCGGCGTTCCAGGCAACCCTATTAAGGGCTGCTTCACTTGTCAAGTTTTTGGATTTGAGATCGGCACGTATAGTCTGATCCTAGGTCTTCCTCGGTCCACCCCTTGGTGCAGCTCCCTCCACAATCACAGACCTGCATTTTTTCAACCAATTTTGTTCATCCATTCTCTCCACATGTCCATACCATCCCAGTCTACTTGTACACATCACTTCCATCACTTCGCTATTACTCTTTATACCTAAACGTCTCCTCAGCTCAACATTTGTTATTCTATCCTGCAGCCTGGCCCCACACATCCATCTCACCATTCTCATCTCATTACGTTCCATTCTGTTGACATCCTCTACTTTAACGGCCCATGTTTTTGAGGCGTACGTCATTGCACTTCTAACACATGAGGCATACACCTTTCCCTTCAGGGGGAGAGGCATTCTTTTCATGGTCAGAATTGGCAGCAGTTCTCTATGGTGGAGGAAAAAAAGAATATGCCCCACGCATCTTACTGCGTGTCCGTGTCGTATAAGGCAACTAATAGGGGGGATGGCGCTAGACTTGTGGACCATCAGCCATTACTATAAATGAAGCATAGCCATTGGTGCTGTCTAGGTGTGACACTGCCGAGGCTGTTGAGGAGCGGATAGGTGCCACAGGGGATTCTACTAGTCTTACCTGGGTGCTGTTTTGGCACCACGCCAGAGTCGGCCACAGTGTTCACATGGTGGGCAGCGTTGTGACAGCACTTGATATTTTTTTAGTCCAACTTGCCTAATGACGGCACACTGGCAATGGATGTTATCCCCCCCGGACCCAGATCTGGTAACTTGGGGCCAACCTGGCCGAAGTGATCCAAAGGGTACAGTGTGCAGTGTTTCCCCAAACTGGCCCTCTCCGCCTAACAGTATAGGGGCCTGAACCTGGTGGTAGTGCTCCAGGAGGCTGCTCTGTCATTAGGTGTATACTGTAATTCATATTATTTTTTAACCAACCAACTTTACTTCGAAACTTAATGAAATTACAAATACATGTGGCTCTCCAAGGGCTCGAACCTAGGATACTCACACCGAAATTCCGCTCAATTATGCATTACGCTATCAAGACAGTTAAAGAATTATGCACAACCCTACGATTTTTTTTGAAGTTTCGAGTCCTGCATAATATTCTGAGCATGTACATACATTCCAACTGTGCTATGGTAGCCTAATGTATAGACGAATGGAAGGAGTAATTAATGGGGCACTTGACCCTCGGGAAGGCCTCGCTATAAATTGCTCCTGAACCAGAATTACTTCATATTTTTTCCACCAACCAACTTTACTTCTAAACTTAATTAATTAAATCAACAAATACATGTGGCACTCCAAGGACTCGAACCTAGGATACTCACACCGAAATTCCGTGTATTTATGCATTACGATATCAAGACAGTTAAAGAATTATGCACAAGCCTACGATTTATAATGCAGTTTCGAATCATGCATATTAATCTGAGCATGTTCTGACATACGGAGCCCTGTATGTTTATTTAAGAGTTAGAATTAAGAGTTGAAGGAGTGCCAAACTACCCAGGCGGCGAAGCAGACCAACGAGCGAACCAGCGAGGGGGAAACCAGCTCATCCGCATACCAGCAAACAAGCCTTCACACCTGCATGCGTCATAGGGGACCCTGCAAACTACTTCGATGACCCGACGCTATGACGATGATTCGACGCCAGGAGACTCCATTGGACCACGCACCTCTTACGCAACTAGAGGAGCTGTGATTGGGGCGCGCACCAGCCCCCACCTCCTGATTCGTTCCTACACCATCATTGCATAGTATATAAGACTCGAGTAGTGGGCATTCAAATCAGTCTTATTTGGAGTTGGGAAGGTGAACTTGCAGCTGGAGGAAGACGGGGTGAAGTATTATAATGGGATTGTGACTATCAGTCAGATTATATAAGTGTGTGTTAAGTGTGTTCGGTGTAAACACTTACGTTATGTTGGTTAGTGAGATATGTGATTGGGAATTAACGTTAACGCTACTATTATGTAATAAACTATTTTAGTTGACTAACTTGTGGACTAAAGCACCTCTTTAAGTAATTGGGTTATGATAAAAGTAATACTATTGTTTTATATTAAGACTTACGAGTTCTTTCATTTTCTTTTAATTAAGCTAACATTACTTAACGGTACTTAGTACGGTGATACTATTGTTTTATATTAGTAATATCGCCTTAGACTAACATGGCTGTTTTAATGTTACTTCTAGTGATTTCCTAAGCTGAAGAAAATTATTTTAGCTTCAAAATATTATTTTTGCTTTTCATATTATTTGAGTGAGACTTGAATCGAATCTATGAAGCGATCCTGTAACTTAATTTACTCATAATCAAATCTCAATGTTACGTGGTTAAGAAATACATTTATCTAATTATTAAATATATATCTAACTTTTTATGTGACTTTGATATTAATCCTGATGATAATAATAATATAATACTATTAACGTAAGACAAGAACCAAGAATAATAACTACATTAAATATAAATAAAAGGACATATAAGAAAACTATTTATTCATTTCAAAAAGGGTAAGAGACAGAAATATTCTTACCTTAATATTTATCTTTCAAGACTTGATATATAATTAATAGTCCTTCTTTAGATATAACTTATTAGATTCATAACCATAGCCTACTAAGCTTCGGTTAAATATTAATTCTTTATAAATACTACATGACTTTAATTAGTTTCAGTATTTTTCATAATTAAAGAGTATCAGTCAATAAAAGATACCAAGTCCTAAGATCCAAAAGGAAAGGAAGCAACAACAGGAAATAATTTTATTAGATTTTACTTTTGTTTTGCCTTCAGCTGACTGATACCTTAATATATATATCTGTGCTATCTAGATTCATCAAGTTAACCACTTGAGGATCAAGATACGTAACAGAAGAGTGGCGACCTTGCCAGGATTCGTTTCATACAGTTTCACTCAGTTTCATTACCATTTCACTACTTAAAAATTAAATATTAACACCTTACGAGCGGCCTATGCGGTTTATTTATGTGTACCGCACAGCGGGGTGTTTTTAGCCAAAATAGGGCTGTTTACGTGATCATTTTCATGCCTAAATAAGACCCAGAACGTAAAACAAGTACCTATCCCTGAAAGGGCATAAACAGAGCTTTCGAATGACACCATAACGATCCTTGTATGATGGATAGTTTTCTTGCAATAACCGTGCAACGCGAGTGCAAAAAGCAGGTAATTCGGTACTTTCGGTACATAATTGAGTATGTAGCGAGTGAGAGAGGGAGGAGGGAGCTGAGATTTGTGTCAGTAGGTTCGCCGCGGTGGTCTGGAGCAGTCATACGCTCGCTAGTCTCCTGCCACCACTTGTCTCTCTCTCTCAGCCACATTACGTGCTGAAATTGCCACTCGAGTTATGTCGAGCGCCGCCACATAGTCCAGCTTAATTTAACTCGACTTATGTTGCTCGCCGCTAATTAAGGGTTAATCATGCCTGATCTAATTAGTGACGAAGATGCTCGAGTTTTCATAGAAACGTATGAGGACTGGGTCACCAACCCCAAGTTAAATATACATTGAACGTATTTATCAATACCAAATATCAATACCAACACTGATATTTGGTATTGATAAATACGTTCAATGTAATGTGGTATTGATAAATACGCTCAATGTTTCAAAAAGGCCTTAAGCCTTATTTTTCATTACATTGAGCGTATTTATCAATACCAAATCAATATCAATATCAATATCAATATCAAAGGCCTTAACCTTGGGATCTGTCAAAGGTTAAGGCCTTGGGTAAAGAGTTCCTTAGTAATTAAAAATTTAGTAAATAAAAAATGTAATTTTTCATTACATTGTGCGTATTTATCAATACCAAATCAATATCAATATCAATATCAAAGGCCTTAACCCACAGCCCCTGATATTGACCGTCTGTCAAAATCAGAACTGAAAG
The DNA here is from genome assembly GCA_032716605.1 of Paralithodes platypus. NCBI lineage: Eukaryota > Metazoa > Arthropoda > Malacostraca > Decapoda > Lithodidae > Paralithodes > Paralithodes platypus. The sequence goes on along the minus strand of CM064491.1, from coordinate 19,563,020 downwards.
TGCTTGCCTCACATCTCCAATTAACTGTCTCAAACATGTCTAAAGTAGAGGTGGCTCAGACCATAAAAACCCACCTGTTCCCTGTAGAAGGCGAAGAGGGTGGCGGAGCAGTTGGTGCTAATCCTAGCCAACTTGACGAACCATCGCCACCTGGTTTTACCGTTGATCAAGTATTCGAACTAGAACAAGCCAGACTAAAAATAGAACTAGCCAGAATAAATGCCGAACAAGCCAGAGCAAATACCGAAGAAGCCAGCATAAAGGCCAGAGCAACGACCGAACAATGTGAATATCAATATCGTACGGATCAACTAAATGTCAATACAAATGCTCCCTTAATTGCTCCCCCTCTGGGATTAACTATGACCAGTGTCATTCCACCTTTCACTGAGGATAATGTGCAGGATTTCTTTGTTTTGTTTGAGGAGGTTGCTGGAGGTGGACAAGAGATCAATGGCCTTTTATGTTACAAACCGTTTTGACAGGGCAGGCTCGAGCCACGTATTTGTCAGAAGTAGCAGAGGTTAGGCAGGATTATGACTATCTCAAAGAAGCTATCCTAAAAACCTATCAATTGCAGCCTGAGGCTTACAGGCAATCTTTCCGTAAAAAACAGAAGAAAGTAGAAGAAACCCATAAGGTATTTGCCAGGACCATAGCTAAAACTTTCAATCATTGGGTCAAGAGTAAGAAAGTCACAAGCTACAACGATCTGAAGGAGTTGGTCCTGTTAGAAAATTTCCTATGGAAAATTGATTCTTCTGTAGCCTATCATTTAAGGGGGAAAAAGGTAGATTGTCTTGCCGACGCCGCTGACATGGCTGACACATACGTACTCAACAACAAATTTCGTGGAAAGAAGCCCTACGATAATTCTAGTTCTAAATTTAAGTATCCCAATCACAAATCTGACAGACCCAGTCACAAGCCTGTAATGTCTTCCTCAGCTAGCCAAAATAGAATTGTTCCCCCAACTAAAAATGCGACTCAGGGCAATGGTAACAGAGGTGGGCCCCAAAGTAATAGTAATGCTCAAAGAGGGAACGTTCCCGTATCCCCTAAAGTATGTACTTTTTGTGGCAAGAGAGGCCACCTAGCTTATCAGTGCTGGGCCAAGGAGAGAACCGAGAGATCGGGGCAGACAGTTGCCGCCGTATCTCAAACTCCATATGTTCCTTTAATACAGGACTACCGACAGAAGGAGTACCTAGCACCAAAAGTTCCTTTAATACAGGACTCCCGACAGAAGGAGTACCTAGCAGCTAACGTAAATCATCTAGACAGGGGTGTAGTAGCATGCGTCACGCGTGTTGCAACCCACTAGGGTTAAGCCAATAATAATTTCACCATCAGTGCAGGACAGTTACCGTCCCTTTATTTCATCTGGCAACGTGAGGTTAAATGGTTGCATGCATTAGGTAAAAATTCTGAGAGACACAGTTTCTACTAGCACCCTCATGGTGAATCCTTACACTGAGTGCCCACCTGGCGAACCAATTGTAATGAGAGGTGCTGGGGGCCAATTTTATGCATACTTGGTAAAAGGCGAAATTGAATGTGAGTTACTACAGGGTAAGGCCACCATAGCTTTGTGTGGGTCCCAAGATATCCCTGTGCCCGGGGTAACACTCCTTTTGGGGAATGATGTAGCAGGTGAGAAGGTCCGACCAGACCCCATTTTGTCACTTTCCCCTGTTAACGAGCCACTAACCGGTGAGCTCGAAAAGGAGATGCCAACAGTTTTCCCTGTGTGTGCTGTCACACGTTCAATTTCTCAAGTACCAGTTCCCTCAGACAGAAATGTACCGAATGTAAGAGTTCATGAAAGGGATGATGAGAGTGTGAATGACGCTCCAACTGTGCCTGATGATGTGACTGAGGTGGATTTATCTGACACCTTTATGGCTCATCTTGACCCTAACGATGACCATGAAACCCCTCCAAATTGTCCTAGTGGCCTGGTAGAGCTACAGAGGGATGATAGAGAATGCAAGGAGTTAGCTGCCAGGGCCGTGAGTGAAGAGGAATGTGAGAAGGAGGGTGGTGAATGTTACTACCTCAAAGGAGGAGTATTGTGGCGTAGATGGAGACAGCCACACAGACCAATCGATGACGGGGCCTGGGACGTCCATCAAGTAGTAGCCCCCAAACCTTGTCGTAGAGATATCTTGGAAATGGCACATTGTATACCATTGGCAGGACACCTAGGTGTGAGAAAAACTCTAGACAGAATCAGAGCCCACTTTCACTGGCCAGGAATGCGTGCAGATGTAGTGGAGTTTTGTAGAGTGTGTCACACTTGCCAGATGACAGGAAAACCCAATCAGAAGGTACATCCTCTGGTGCCCTTGCCCATCTTCGAGAATCCTTTTACTCGGGTGGTAGTGGACATTGTAGGCCCATTGCCTAAGACTTCCCAAGGTAACAATTATTTATTAACTATTATGGACATGGCAACTCGCTACCCAGAGGCTATACCCTTAAGGAGTACCTCTGCTCCAACTGTCATCAAGGAACTGCTCAAATTCTTCACCAGAATGGGTTTCCCCCATGAGGTGCATAGTGATCAATTACCTCTAACATTTTTCAGCAGTCCCTGAAGGAGTTGGGTATCGAGCATGTGAAGTCGAGCACCTACCACCCAGAGAGTCAAGGGGTTCTCGAACGGTATCATCAAACATTGAAAGGAATGTTGCGTAAATATTGTACAGAGACCGGAGTTGAGTGGGATAAGGGGGTACCTTTTCTTTTATTTGCTACTCGTGAGGTTCTAACTGAATCCCTGGGTTTTTCCCCTAATGAGCTAGTTTTCGGTCACCAGGTAAGAGGTCCTTTGCAACTATTGCAGGATAGCCTAGTTGGCCAGGAGGGGAACCAAAACCTCCTCAAGTATGTTTCAGATTTCAAAACCCGACTGAGATCCTCATGTGAGTTTGCAGCTCAAAACTTGACAGTGGCTAAAAGCTCCATGAAGAACTGGTATGACAGAAAAGCCCGTGAGAGGGAGTTTCAGCCCGGTGATGAGGTTTTGGTCCTGCTCCCCCTTTTTGGCCAACCTTTATCTGCCAAGTTCAGGGGCCCATATAAGATCATTCAGAGGATGAGCATTACCGATTATCTAGTAACTACCCCAGACAGGAGAAAGCCCACACAAGTATTCCATATAAATATGTTGAAACCCTACCATAGGTCCCCTGATTCCTCTCTTCCAGATTCTCCCACTGTGGCAGTGAATGTCAGGACCTGTGGACAGCCTGGTGCGGACGAAGTCTTCAGTTCTCTTACTGACCCGCAACAGACTGTTCCAGAGCCTGAAGGTATCCATGCAGACTTTGACTTGTCATGTAGCTTATCCAACTTTCAGTATAACTCAGTAGCTTGGGGGGAATTACCATCTAAACTATGTCATCTTCCCTCTGATCAAGCGAACCAACTAATCTCTGTTTTATCTCAGTCTCCCAGTGTGTTCCGTGATACTCTAGGGCTCACTTCTTTGGCCTTGCACAACATCGACGTAGGGGATGCAACTCCCATTAAACTATCCCCCTACCGTGTCTCACCACAACGCAGGAGTATACTGCAGGTCGAGCTTGACTTTATGTTATCAAACGAGCTTATCACAAGGGCCTTAAGCCAGTGGACTAGTCCGGTCATACTTGTGCCAAAGCCAGACGGGAGCCATAGGTTATGTATGGACTATAGGCAAGTTAATGCTGTCACAAAGAACGATACCTACCCACTGCCACGGATCGACGACTGCATTGACCAGATTGGTACAGCCACCTATATCAGCAAGATTGACTTAATGAAGGGATATTGGCAAGTAGCTCTCACCCCTAGAGCGAGGTAAATATCATGCTTTGTAGTCAACAATCAAGCCTTCTGCTGTAACGTAATGCCCTACGGCTTGAAAAACGCTCCAGCTACATTCCAGCGCCTCATGAATTTGGTAACTGAAGGGGTACCTGGATGCGTTGTCTACATCGATGATATTCTTATTTTTTCACAGTCATGGGAGGAGCATCTTTACCAACTTAGATTGCTGTTCTTAAATCTTGCTGATGCCAATCTGGTGGTTAATCTTAAGAAATGCACCTTTGTAAAGAGTACGGTCCAGTATCTAGGATATACGGTAGGTCAGGGGCAGGTTGCACCTCCTCAAGCAAAGGTAGAGTCTATTCTAGAATTCCCAACTCCTAGCACTAAGAAACATATCCAAAGGTACCTAGGCATGATTGGTTATTATAGGCGTTTCATCTTAAACTTTTCTAAGTTGACAGCTCCCCTGACAGATCTTCTCCGTAAGGATGTGAAGTTTGAGTGGTCCTCTGAATGTGAGGAGGCCTTTAATGCTACCAAATATATTTTATCTAATTATCCTGTACTCCGAGCTCCTGATTTTAACAGATCTTTTTCCCTAGCAGTGGATGCGAGCAATACCGGGGTTGGTGTAGTGTTGCTACAGGAAGACGACTGTGAAGTATTGCATCCTGTGTGCTATTTTAGTAAAAAATTAAATTCTGCTCAATGTAACTATTCAGTCATTGAGAAGGAGCTGTTAGCATTAATTTTATCCCTTCAATACTTTGCTGTCTATGTGCAATCTGCCTCTGGTGCCATCACTGTGTATACTGACCATCACCCCTTAAAATTTGTGCATAAGTTCCAAAATAAAAACCAACGACTGACCAGGTGGAGTTTGTTGCTGCAGGAATACTCCCTGGATGTCAAACATATTAAGGGGGTCCAGAACGTGCTAGCCGATTGCCTATCACGTATCTATTAATGATAACATTTACCAGGTTGGCCTCATACAGCAGAAAGATTACCTTAATGAGAGGATTTTGGCAATTAGCTCTCCCTTGTAGCGAGGTAAATATCATGCTTTAGTAGTGCGCTTTCAAGCCTTCAGCTGTGAGATGCCTTGCAGTTCGAATAGCGCTCCAGCTGCGTTCCGGCTATGTTCTGATGTGGTACCTGGAGACGTTGCTTAGTTTGGGTGATATCCTTATTATATCCTCATTATGATCTTGCTGTTGCCAATCTGGTGGTGAATCTATTTATGTATTATGTTTAATATTATGTACTTTCCTCCTTAAACTCTTTTCTAGGGGGGAGGTCTGACATACGGAGCCCTGTATGTTTATTTAAGAGTTAGAATTAAGAGTTGAAGGAGTGCCAAACTACCCAAGCGGTGAAGCAGACCAGCGAGCGAACCAGCGAGGGGGAAACCAGCTCATCCGCATACCAGCAAACAAGCCTTCACACCTGCGTGCGTCATAGGGGACCCTGCAAACTACTTCGATGACCCGACGCTATGACGATGATTCGACGCCAGGAGACTCCATTGGACCACGCACCTCTTACGCAACTAGAGGAGCTGTGATTGGGGCGCGCACCAGCCCCCGCCTCCTGATTCGTTCCTACACCATCATTGCATAGTATATAAGACTCGAGTAGTGGGCATTCAAATCAGTCTTATTTGGAGTTGGGAAGGTGAACTTGCAGCTGGAGGAAGACGGGGTGAAGTATTATAATGGGATTGTGACTATCAGTCAGATTATATAAGTGTGTGTTAAGTGTGTTCGGTGTAAACACTTATGTTATGTTGGTTAGTGAGATATGTGATTGGGAATTTACGTTAACGCTACTATTATGTACTTAACTATTTTAGTTGACTAACTTGTGGACTAAAGCAACTCTTTAAGTAATTGGGTTATAATAAAAGTAATACTATTGTTTTATATTAAGACTTACGAGTTCTTTCATTTTATTTTAATTAAGCTTACATTGCCTAACGGTACTTAGCACGGTGATACTATTGTATCATATTAGTAATATCGCCTTAGACTAACATGGCTGTTTTAATGTTACTTCTAGTGATTTCCTAAGCTGAAGAAAATTCTTTTAGCTTCAAAATATTATTTTTGCTTTTCATATTATTTGAGTGAGACCTGAATCGAATCTATGAAGCGATCCTGTAACTTAATTTACTCATAATCAAACCTCAATGTTACGTGGGAAATACATTTATCTAATTATTAAATATATATCTAACTTTCTATGTGACTTTGATATTAATCCTGATGATAATAATAATATAATACTATTAACGTAAGACAAGAACCAAGAATAACTACATTAAATATAAATAAAAGGACATATAAGAAAACTATTTATTCATTTCAAAAAGGGTAAGAGACAGAAATATTCTTACCTTAATATTTATCTTTCAAGACTTGATATATAATTAATAGTCCTTCTTTAGATATAACTTATTCGGTTCATAACCATAGCCTACTAAGCTTCGGTTAAATAATAATTCTTTATAAATACTACATGACTTTAATTAGTTTCAGTATTTATCATAATTAAAGAGTATCAGTCAATAAAGGATACCAAGTCCTAAGATCCAAAAGGAAAGGAAGCAACAACAGGAAATAATTTTATTAGATTTTACTTTTGTTTCTGACTGATACCTTAATATATATCTCTGTGCTATCTAGATTCATCAAGTTAACCACTTGAGGATCAAGATACGTAACAATGTACATACATTGCAACTGTGCTATGGTAGCCTAATGTATAGATGAATGTAAGGCGTAATTAACCCATAAACGGCAACCGTCCTCAATAGAGCTTTCTCTGGTGCAATAATACGTCTTTTTCACCCCCCAAATGCTATTCCCACTTCTTTTATTGCTCTTAAATGTTCAGATGTTCACAATAAAAGCAAAATAGGCGCATATGGATAAGTAATAATTATATATATGGTACTATGATGATTTTCGTCAGAATAGAACCAAATACTTTCGTTTGGCGGGAGGGTTTGAACTACCATAGCTTCTCAGTTTATGAGTTAAGGGGATCGTCCACCATAAATTAGGTAAATTTTTGGCCTCATTTGAAAAAATCAGTTATCACCCTAAAAGTCTACACTCAACATTCCTCTGTAAGTGTGTAAAATCTTGTTGCTGAAATCTATTTCTATGTGTTTTCAAACTATCGCGGTCGTTTGAGCACTCTCGCGACAGGGGGAGGGGGGTTTGGGGGGTGTGGGGGGAGAGGTCTGTATGTCTGTATACACTATGTATGAATCCAGTATATCTACAGACACTCTTATATATGCAGAAAGCCTTAAAATTGAAATATGCATTGCGTTCACTATGTAATTGATCTTAGAAGTCGAGTTCATCTACAGTAAACACTTCTCCAACTTTACACCCGTTTTTCTCAAAATATAACTGAAATACCCAGGAACGAAAATTCCTGGGAGCGAAACTCCCACCCCTAGCAGGATCCCCGGTCCCCTATCCTTTATATGCTAGTATTAGTATTGCTTCAGATGAGAGAACATCCCCAACTACGAATCTATATTCGAGAGTTGGAGATTGAAATAATTATGTTGAGACGATCTGCCACCCCTCAGGGTAGACGTTACCTAGAGTAGTATATCATTTATCCCTTGTGTCGTCCTTGTTACGATTTCAGATCAGTAGCCAATCCCTGACATTCTTGAAGTTCCCACTAAGTATGTATTCATTTAGATACTAACCCTGTAGACTTTAATACTTTCATCGTGTACAGGAACGAGGCGATCTGAAGACACCTATTTTTCTCTACCTTACGAAGGTATAGGTATGTACCCCATACTAGTTATTGTATTGAATTACCTCTGCTGATTTATATATGTTTAATTATGATCGTAGCAAGACAGAGAGATTTATCTCAAATGCAGTGCGTTTTTCCAGTGATGTAGCTTGTGAGGATAGATGCAATCGATCGGACGGATGGACTGTCATCAATTGCAGACTTATTTGGGTGTTTCAACCATGTGAGCAGCTTCAGCAGGAGCTCACTGAGGTCTTCTTCTCTCTCCAACTCGTGTATATATGGGAGCCAGGGAATAGTATTTGTCCTGATGACTTGCTCTTTGAGTCGTGCCGCAACATTCATCACCAACTGATCATTGCTGACACCCAATGAAGATATTGCCGCCTCGATGTATGTACCTGCTGCTGTTGTATCATAATTATACCAGTTCACTCACATTCTTTTGAATGCGTTCATGAAATCCGATGTCTTCCCAAATTCATTGACGAGAATTTCCTTTAAGTAGCTGGATTTTACTACTGAGTTATGTCCGTGATTTGAGATAATACGCTTATAGTCCTGCAGCAGGCCTTGCAGTGTGCGAATTTCATGGTCTTTGAAGATGACGACGAATATGATGAAAGAAGAGAGCTTGGGCCTCTCGGAGGTTTACACGGTGCAGATGTTGAGTGCTTTCATCTGAAAGGGGCTTGTGGTCGCTTACATATTTGCGCCAGCACGCACGATGGTAGCGGATTTCCAACCCAAATGCTGTTTGACTATCTGGGATGGATGCAATCAGAGTGTCAAGTCTCAATCTCATGACCTCATCTTCCAGACGGACAGTATGTAACTTGAATTTAGTCCAGGCATCTACTGTTGATAGGAGTAAAATCTGCTTGTCACAATCACTACTCTTGTATGCCCCTTTCATGCACCATACACATAGTCTTATCATGAAGGACACCCATACTGGAGTGGAGCCTTTTAGGTGCACTGGCCTCTGGGGAAGGGTCTTGTTGATCTGATGCTTCATCTCTTTCAAGACGTTCCTCGGATTTGTGTTTGCGTTTTTCGGCTTGAGAGAGCTTGCGCTTGCTGGATAATGATGCGTAACAAGTGCTATGCATGTGGTGACCCTTTGGTCCCTTCTCCCAATCCACATTTTCATGTATATGTTGAAACTTATCAAGTTCTTTCCATTGTAAAGACTTTTCCCGGATGGATTCCCACTTCTCAGGTGTAATGTTTTCCAAACGATCATCTGCTGGTACGTCGCTTATAACAGAGTAAAATGCACTCGTATTCATTTAATGTCTTGTCTGGTAACTCTTCACTCACTCTTCTATTATTCATTATTTCGGTCACTTCACAAGTCGGCGATTTTCATCAGATGGGCATGCGATCCATCTGAAACAGTAAAAAAGTAATATTAGACATTTAGTGGGTGCGGTAGTACGTCCTAGCATGTTTCACATGCTTGCACCCAGTCAGGGGACATCCTGATGACGTATACAGACAAAACACACATAACAAAGCCACTCCAACACCTTCCTCTCTCTCCAACACCCCTTCTCCCCTCTCAACACTCTTCTCTGAGCTATTGCCGATAAAAATGGCATGTTCAGTCCTGTAAAGAGTCGTAAGATTCAGAGTCGTAAAGATTCCAGGACGAGCTCATTAGCGGCGGATCCCCAGATCGACCGTGGTGATTGTCACCTAAACATCTACAAAAAACAAACAAACAAACACCGCAGGCAGAGAACAACAGTGATGATAGCAATGAAAGTGAGGACAGTGATTCTGATAGTGGCTCATACAGTGAATCATGTAGTGACAGTGAAGTGGCAGATTAGTATGTACAATTAGTATAATACAATACAATAACAATACAATATACAATACAATACAATACAATAACCATTCCAGTGGATTTGTAATGTCAGAATTAGTGAAAAAGGACACCTCATTCGTCCTTGTAGCTCATCTGATGCCAGAGATATTACATTTCATGTTTTTCAAGATGGCGTTGGCGGCCATTTTGAATATTGGGCTCTAGCAGAGTTAGCCGTCATTTTTCAGAGGGGCATAGGAGCTAATTTTCCTTTAAAATGGTTAAGGTTGTCAAATCTATCGAGAGAAAAAGGTAGGAACAAAATGGTCACGGATTCCAAGCAAATGACCCTACTAAGAGTCCCCTGCTTTTGCCAGAGATTTTGTGTAAGTAAATGTATTACGAGATAATTACCGCGACAGTATTTACCCTCAGCCACGACACAAGTTATTCCTAAATTGGATGTTTTGGTATAGATATTCTGTGATCCCGCAAATTAAGGGATAGGTCGTAAACGTGAATTAGTCTCAGTAACGATTTCCCATACGCGCATTAACGGTTAAAAGTATACAAAGATAATTGCCTGCTTGACTCTGCTAGATCGTAAAGTCGAAACTCAACGTTAGCCCCCACTTAATCGAATAACTAAACCTTAGGCCTAAAGCAACGAACTGTACCAGATACTGTGAGAATTGAATCAGTGCCCCCTCGAGTGACTTTCTTATCGCTTCTTATCATGTCCGGATCGGAAGAATAATGCCCGAGATTCGGAAGTGGCAGTGCACACTCTAATCCAGATCCACGATTGTGCTCAGAGAATTGAAAGACCAAGTTCTTCCTACTGACTTTATTACTCCTATCCATGTTCTCCAAAGTGAATTGACTCTTTTTCTATACCGCGAGTGTGTTTAGTGAAATAAAGGTGTATTACAAATCACATTCCAAGATTCTATTTGTGTTCTGTTGATCCCTCGCATGTATGTATATGAAACCAGATATTCCAGTCTTGCAGAACTCGCCTACGCAATCGTTAATCCTGAATAAAATCAGGGCATAACAGTAACGTAGTGAGATTTACAGTAAATACAATAGGCTTTTTAAGTTTTCGTCTTAAAGAAAATAATATATATATCATTGGAAAGAACGGAAAAAACTCTATAATGCTAAAACTCTAATATCCCCCACCCGGTTTCAAGGTCGAAGGGGACGCATATAGAGATCGTAGCAAGAGAGAGACTTCACTAGCAAGACAACAGTGTTGATCGAAAAGTGAGAGGGGGAGGGTGTGTGCCGCGCCGGTTCTCTTCTCATGAATGAACCGGTTGGTAATACTTCATCTTTTTCACCCCCCCAAAAAAAACCCATTCCCACTTGTTTTATTGCTGTTACATGTTAATATCTTCATATTAAACGTAAAATAGGCGCATATGAATAAGTAATAACGATATTTATCGGATAATGACGATTTTAGTCGGGAATGAGCCTCAATATGTTTACCTGGTGGGGACTTTCAAATACCATAGCTTCGCCGTTTAAAGGTTAACAACATGACATTGCCAGCTTCCTGCACATATTCCGAAGGTTTAGTAGTAGGCAAGGTTTTTCTCAGATAATGATGAGCGATAATGCGAAAACCTTTGTGGGAGTCTCTAGATACCTGGAAGAGATCAAGGAGGATCCCCGCCTTCAGGCTCACCTCACCGATGTTAGATGTGAATGGCGATTCTTCCCGGCAAGAGCACCGTGGTTCGTGGCTATTTGGGAAAGAGCCATCGAAATAGTGAAGGCAGGGTTGAGGAAATTCTAGGTTGCGCCTTGGTATCAGTAAAGGAGTTAACAACCGTCCTACTAGAGCTGGAGACTACCATAAATGATCGCCCGTTGTCATATGCGTCAGGTGATCTGGAGGACAACTAATAATAATAATGATAATAATAATAATAATAATAATATTTATTCAGTTAGCATTTTATAATGTTGGTACAACATAATATGTTACAAATATGACATATATCAGCTTTGCATAATTCCAACTATGGATAGCCCAATATGGCCGTTTGGCGTATTTCCATTGGGGTCCTTGTGGGATTAAGTTAGCTGGGGAAAGAGGGGAGAATAAAAAATGTAAATGAATAGGGGGCTAAACTAAGATACCTTACATTCTATAGTTGGACTGATTATAATAATTAAGTAATAATTTTTAGTTTGTTTTTGCCTATCTCTATGTCGTATTTAGTAGTAGATACGAGCTTGGTGCTCCCTTCTTGCAGCTATTCGGTTCAGGTGCTCCTTCAAGCTACGTCTGAAGGAATACAATGTTCTCTTTTCACGGACTGTCTGCGGTAGGTTGTTCCAGTCTTTGATGGCAGTGAAGAAGAATGTTAGCTTACTATGTCCTTGGATTCTCGGAACTGTAAAATTATAAATCCTATTCCGTGTATTGTGTCCATTCCTTTCATTTGCTTTAACAAAATTACTCCTTAAATACTCAGGAGCCCTATTAGTGAAGCAGATAAGTGAAACAATCGTTCAAATGGTGATGCAAGCATGAAATTTGGTACAGGTATTCTTCAAAGCTCACTTTCAAAGCACATACCGCTGGCCACGCAAAAATTCAATATAGCGACCATTTTTCAAGATGGCCGACACATCTGACTGAGCCCTACTCTTATGGGTCAGTTAATTGAAAGAAAAAAGACATGAATACTGTCCAATCCCTTTTTTTTTGGCTCTAACGTGGTAAGTGAAGTTAATTTTGTCCAAAGCAGTTGCATATTAGACTTTAACTAAGATGGCGTCCAAGATGGCCGCCATTAACCCGAGGAGGCCAGATTTTTTTGGCGATTTTTGGTAGTGTTTATGGCTTAATAGCTAATCAAAGAATAAAGATAGAGAAATGAGTCATAAACCACGTGAGAGAGGTCACTTTCAGCTTTTGTCTCGTAAAAAAATTCAGCTCCATAGGCCCAGTAGTTACTGAGATATTGCTTGTTTTCGTGAGGTAACTTTTCCATGATTTTCCGTGTTTACGCACCTTTGCCATAGTGAAATTTCCTTAAACCCATTGTGTTGACGTCACGGTAGTTTCGGTGATGTGGAACTCGGTGGAAATTACCGCAAAAGTACCGTGACGTCATACAAGTAAATAGCAGCCATCAGCAGGCTATTTAAAGGTTATTTAAAGCCGTGCTATTTGAGTAGTTCTGGGGTTAAAGACAAATTTTGTGATATCTTGGCTATTAGTAGAGCTAGACAAATTATTTTTTCATCTAATCCTACATTTTTGAGGTCAGAGAATTAGAAAGACTTGTCACATTATTAACTCATCAGGGTCATAAGTAACTAGACAAAGTGAAGGAAGATTATATCGTAGGAAACGGCCTAATTCACACCATTTATACATATCCATTGAGTACAAATAACATTAGTAAAAATACCATAGAATCAAAGACTCACACCTCACATTTGCAAGTGCACAGAGCTGTACAGGAGAGACCCAGTCTGTAGCACTTGCACCTGTCACGACAGTCTGATTTACAGCCACATTTGGTCAGCTGTTCGCAACTCTTGGCTATGGGGGAGTTGGCTGTCCAGAAGACGTGCCATTCTTCACCAACCTTCTGCCATCCCCAGTCAGCAGGGCTCTCTGCTTTTGGTTGACACTGGGATGCTTGGGCCCAAACACAACCAGCCTGGAAGGCAGCTCGTCTAGTGTGCTGAAGCAGAGCTGCTCTTGTTGGTGGAATGGCCTCATAAGGCCTCTGTTTTCTGGCAAACATGTCAAGCCTGGCCTCATCCACAGTGGTAGCAGTGCTGGACCTGTCATACATCAGTATGACAAACCTCTCCAGTATCTCCAGGTCACCATCTTCCACTGTAAGAGGGTACTGGCTCAGCTTGGAGAAGACAGGGGAGGCCTCTGGACAAACATCCCATGTCTGCCAGGCAGTTTTCTTTCCCTTGTTACGGAAGGCTGAAACAGTGTCACACCCTGTGAAGGCATGAAAGAATAACATGCCTTTAGCCTTCTCCTGCCCCATACAGCGATACAGGCCATGCACACTGATCCAGCGCCGGCTTTGACCGTGACCAAATGCCACCCATAACTGCTCTAGCCCCAAACTCTGAACGGCTGGAAAGGCACTCACTGCAATGACCACAACATCTGTATCATTTGCCTTGACCATGACCGCTTTGCTCCCATGTTCTGCAGCATATTTGGCTTGCACAAAGATGCGGCTGTCAGCTTCCTCATGAGAGCACTTGTCCAGTCCTTGAAGACAAGTTTCATGAGTGCTGAGGACTGCAGATCCCTTTGTGACAATTACCAAGTTTGGTGCAGACATTTGGGCAACCCTGTCTGCCAGGAACTGGAACAACTCCGTCTTGTTGTCATTATGCCTAAGGAAGTTACGCCAATTGGCTGTTCTTGTTTGTCACCTTGCGTCTTCCTCCCTAGCCACGTTGAGACCTGGTCTCGGCTTTGAGGCTGGATGGGTTGTACACATCAAAGACAAGATGTGTTGTCTTGTACTTCGTAGCATAGCTGTGAATAAATGGCAGGAAGTCCAGAGTTGCATAGCCCTCAAAGGTCTTTCCTCTCTTTGGTGGCAAGACATGGACCAAAGCAGACCCATCTACAATCAGGACATCGGTCTCTGGTTCTTCGTCTGTTGATGTAACATGAGTCTCCAAGATAGAGGTCAGTTGAGACTTCTGGCAAGTGTACAGCCTTCCACCCTCACTCAGTGCAGCTGGGAATGCCTGATTCGCATGCTGGAAGAACTCCTGCAGATCACACTGTCTGCTCTGACAGGAGATGAACAGCTTTGAGAAGAGCTTGTAGTCCTCCTTCAGAAGCTTCTGCTTTGAGTGCTTAATAGGAGCAGATTCTTGCCTGAAGAAGTCAGTTTTGTTCCTCTTGATTGGCTCATAGAAGGAAACTGGATTATTTGCTAAGGCTTCAGAAAAGTCCTGGAATTTAGTTTACTTTATGGGATACAACTAGGTTCGGGTGACCTACACCTAGCCCGATCATTCATCCAGTGCCATTTAAGTCCCGTGTGATCTGTACACCATCCAGGTAAGTACATGAGCAAGTCATGTATAGCCCCCTTACCCTTGGCTCGGCTCTCCCACGCTGGCACACCCTGTCAATTCAGGTGCGGCTATCTAACTCTATCTACTAACTACCAACTACTGTCTAGTAGCTAATTGATATGGGGCTGTTAGAAAGCATTTGGGACACTAAATTAAACTACACTACAACTTATAGTATAGTACAGTAAAATAAGCTGACACTGAACCCCATGCTGAGTTGCACAGCAGCGATGTTACCAGTGTGCCCTGGTTGTGTGTTGACATCACTCTATTATATTTGCAAGATCTCATCACTGTCTCAGTCCTTACTAACAAATGTGAAAATGGCTCCATTGGATTATCTGACCCAAAGAATGTATGTGCACACCAAAAATCATGTATATATGTTCAGTAGTTGCTTAGATATGAACATATGAAATTAATGGACGCCATCTTGGATGCCATTCTAAAATTCCAATTATAGACTATGACAATGATTAAAACAGTGCTTCTCATTAATCTGGTTAGCAAGAAACAGTTTTCTTTTAAAATGTTCACCAGGTAATAATTTAAAAACAAATTAAACAATATATGGTCAGGCACGGCAGCCATCTTGAAAAATGACCGCCATCTTGGATTTTCGCGTGGCCAGCGGTATTTTTGAGAAGAATGGACCTTGAAGGGTACATGTACCAAATGTCATGCTTGCATCACCATTTGAACGATTCTCCTGAAATTTGCAGTTATCTGCTCCACTATATCATAAAATATCTTGGAAGGCATTAATGAGTCTGATTAGTTTGGCCCTGTCAGAAACATTGAGCATACCAAGTGACTGAAGTTGTTCCTGGCCAACATGCAATCTGGGTCCTAGGTTCAGCATGAATCTAACAATTTTATTTTGAGTGACCTGAAGTTTTCTTTTTGCTGATTGAGATGATGCAGAGTACCAGGATGACACAGAATAGTCAAAATGACATTGAACAAGCGCTTGGCATAGGGTCTTTTTGGTCGCCGCTGGCAAGCATCCCACCTGTTTATACAGGTATTTTATACGTGCTCTACATTTACTCAGGATCGATTCCAAAATTGTTTCACCTGACAGAGTCGTTTCCAGTTTTAGTCCGAGATATTTCACTTGTGACACTGTTGTTATAGAAACATCATTACAGTTAACCTAGAAACCCTGAATGTCTTTCAATTTGCGTTTTGTTTCACATAAGATGGCTTCTGTTTTGCCCAGGTGAAGAGATTATAGGTTTGAGTCCCGGAGGGAAGAAGAAAAACCTAATATTTAGTAGTGGCCCCTCCATCATTGACGATATGACTGATATCTCAAGACTGGAGGGGGACATTCGTGACAATATCTAAAACCACTAACAAATCAACAATAAGTTGAGAAAAAACACCCAAAATAGCATTCTTGAATTAATTGTGTACATATAATATTTGGTATAAACAAATGGAAAGTAAAGCAGACCGCGCACTTCAAATATAGTCTGTTTGTACATAACCGCACATGTACATGTAGGTAATGAATATCACAATTGAGATTCACTAAAACAATGTTCAAGAATTCTTGATTCTTTGACAAAATAAAGATAACCCTCTGATTCTAACTAGACGTCAAAGTTCTGTAAGGGACAAAAATTATTCGATCACAATTATTTTTACCTTAACCCGTTGAGTACCGTAGAATACAGTAATAAAAGTCCCCAGCAGACCCAAGCACTGTGGCGAAAATGGCAGGAGAGACCACCTTTTCACCTCAAGAGATGAGGCAAGACTGGATCTCTCACTTTTTTTTTTTTTTTTTTTACAAGGCTTAACCCGGGAGCTGCAGGGAGACTCATAAGAGTTCCCCCGGCGCACTGCGGGGAGACTCTTATGAGTGAGTGAAAAAAAAAAATCAACTTTTGACACCGAAAAAAAAAAAAAAAAAAAAAAAAAAAAAAATTGGCCCCTGGGCCATGCAAAATCTCAGTCCTCTACCTCCCCTCCTTCCCCACTTTCCTCCTCTCCTTCAGTTATCACCTATTTTCCCTGTTATTCCCTTATTCTGAGGTATATTTTTGTGCTAACATTAGCGAGTTGCAACAGGGTGTTGTCATCACTGATGGCAAGCGAGTGCAAGAGAGAGAGAGAGAGTATCGATCGACTGTGTCTCAGTGGCCTTGGGGGAAATTGGCGGGAAAGCAGATTGCCTCACCCATACATTATACAACTCGCGGGCTATATCTCCGATTTTTACCATCCAAACGCTGTTTTCACTCGTTTTATTGTTGTTTCAGGTTAATACCTTTATAATCAACCCATAATAGGCCCATATGGATAAGTATTAATGCTATTAATGGCACAATGAATATTTTAGTGACGGAAACACCTCAAATACGTCAGCACAGGGGGACGTTTCCAATTACCCCCATGCGCACTTCAGAGGTTAAACAAAAAGTAAAAAAAATAAAAATAAATAAGCCTTGTACAGGCAGTTACAATACAAATACATTACTGACGAATATACTCGGGCCTGGGACTGGGGAGTTACTTATCTACTGACGAATATACTCGGGCCTGGGACTGTAAGGGTTAAAACTAACTTGTACGTATAAATACTGTATATTCTTGTACACATTATTGCGTATATCTCATAGTTGCAACTATTATGGATATATATCACTTAAAATTAAAATATAATCTGGAACTGTAAAACCAGTTCAACAATTATTATGTTCTATCCAACAACCAACTCTACTCCTAAAATCGATTAATTAAATATTACAAACACATGTGGCAGTCCGTGGATTCGAACCCAGGACGCTCACACCGAAAATCAACACCTTATGCATTACGCCACGAAGACAGTTAAAGAATGGTGGACAGTGCCTACAATTTATTATGCAACTTCGAATCCTGCATATGAATCTAAGCATGTACACACATCCCAACTGCAATTCACGTAGGCTATGCATATGTGAATGGAAAGAGCAATTAATGGGGCCTTAACCACTAGGGAAGTCCTCTCGATAAATTACTCCTGAACCAATATCAATTATTATGTTCTATACAACAACCAACTCTACTCCTAAAATCGATTAATGAAATATTACAAACACATGTGGCAGTCCGTGGATTCGAACCCAGGACGCTCACACCGAAAATCAACACCTTATGCATCACGCCACGAAGACAGTTAAAGAATGGTGGACACTGCCTACGATTTATTATGCAACTTCGAATCCTGCATATCAATCTAAGCATGTACACACATCCCAACTGCAACTCACGTAGGCTATGTATATGTGAAAAGAAAGAGCAATTAATGGGGCCTTAACCACTAGGGAAGTCCTCTCGATAAATTACTCCTGAACCAATATCAATTATTATGTTCTATCCAACAACCAACTCTACTCCTAATATCGATTAATGAAATATTACAAACACATGTGGCAGTCAGTGGATTCGAACCCAGGACGCTCACACCGAAAATCAACACCTTATGCATTACGCCACGAAGACCGTTAAAGAATGATGGACATATTAAGTATATCACAGCTTGTATACTCATCATCACATTATTCGGCGGAGGGGCTGAATGTCTTAGCTCTCCAGTACTTCCCTCCCACCCCCCTTTTTCTTAAAATTATTCTTAATTCTAACAGTAGCTTACAATGACCAATTTAGACCCGTTGACTTAATGCCACACAGGTGACCTTTGGTTTATCCAAGGCAACAGACAGGTAGCGTGTCAAGAATGTATGGTTAGACGCCCATAGGTGCGTGTTAGCAATATCTTCTACTGAAAAGTTTTGAAAAAATCTTAATGACACTACCCACTTTCTGATACATAATAATCGTGGGCTCTCCCCACTACACCGGGGTTACTTTCTCTATTAACCTCTACTAGCAAAGATGCTAATTTCCTTTTCGTGATGCGCTTGCCTGTACTATTAACCCAGAGAGCTCCTGGTTGCTGAGGCGGGGATACGCTCAACAACTTAATAAGAGATTGTACTGGGCATAAAATATGATGCGTATCCCCTCGCTTAAGTGCCGGGATCATGAACTCAGAAAAAACATGATCACTATGCTAATATTTTGCAACAAATGTGGGAGACGGTGCAATTTGGACATTTATGTTGCGCCGCCCAAACCTGAGACAATTAGGTTCGTTGCTCATCGCCGCCAGCTCAGACACCCGGTTACCTGTGGCCAAAGCCATAAGGAACACAGCCTTCTTTAAGATTGAATCAAATTCTGGAGCGTGATTATACTTTTGAGAATGAAGTGAAAACAAAGCTTTGTCTAGCGCCCAGGTAGGCATGAGGTGACGGGGTGGTGGGCGAAGCTTAAAATATTCACGCATAAAACCCGTCTCCTCCGCCTGTGGCACAGATAGACCCGTTAAATCATAAAAGGGATTTCTAATTGCTGACAAATGTTTATTTAGTGTTACTACGGAAAGGCGTTTATGTTCAAATAAGTAGTCAAGGTATTTGAAAATTAAAGCTACTGATACTGCAGTTTGAGCTGTTTCCACTATCCAGGTTGTAAATGATTCCAATGTGCTTGGTATTGACGCCTGGTAGACAGTGTATTGATTTAAAAATGTATTAGTTACACTTTCACCGTAAGGAGTTAACCATTTTGCCTTCTGAATGTCCAAAATGCAAAAGTCAGCGAGGTCTCGAGGTTGCCAATTGTCTCCAAGTGGAAGTACGAGATCGGGAGTGACACCGGGTTCTTACACCACGTGTTCAACTGGTGGTACCACACCTGAGCCGGCCACAGGGGCGTGATTATCGAGACTATGCCCCGATAATCTCGTAGTTTGTGAACTACTTGACACATGAGTGAAGCGTCTGGAGGTGGAAACAGATAGATGGATTCCACCTGTTCCAATCCTCCAGCAATGCGTCTTGACCCCCAGCCGAAGTGACTTCCCGGCGGGATAATAATAATAATAATAATAATAATAATAATATTTATTCAGTTAGCAATTTACAGAGTTGGTACCACATAGTATGTTGCAAATATGACATGTACCAGGTTTGCATAATTCCAACTAAGGATAGCCCAATAAGGCCGTTAAGCGTATTTCCATTGGGGTCCTTGTGGGATTAGGTTAGCTGGGGAAAAGGGGAGGATAAAAGAAATAGATAGAGAAAGTATTTCTAGGGGGTTATTTTAAGATACCTTACATCCTATGGTAAATATCAGTAATCCGTAATCAGTAATCATTTCAGTTTGGTTTGCCTATCTCTTATGTCGTATTTAGTAGTAGACATAAGCTTGGTGCTCCCTTCTCACAGCTGTCCGGTTCAGGTGTTCCTTCAGGCTACGTCTGAAGGAATACAGTGTTCTCTTTTTACGGACTGACTGGGGTAGGTTGTTCCAGTCTTTGATGGCAGTGAAGAAGAATGTTTGCTTACCCTGTCCTTGGATTCTCGGGACCTTAAAATTAAACATCCTGTTTCTTGTATTATGTCCACTCCTCTCATTAGCTTTAACAAAATCACTCTTAAGATACTCTGGAGCTCTGTCATAGAAAATTTTGAAGGCATTAGTGAGCCTGATTTGTTTGGCCCTATCAGAGACATTGAGCATACCTAGTGACTGAAGTTGTTCCTGGCCAACATGTGATCTGGGTCCTAGGTTCAGCATGAACCTAACCATTTTATTTTGAGTGACCTGAAGTTTGTGCTGTGCTGATTTAGATGATGCAGAGTACCAGGATGACACAGAATAGTCAAAATTACATTGAACAAGCACTTGGCAAAGGGTCTTTTTGGTCGCCGCTGGCAAGCATCCCATCTGTCTATAGAGGTATTTTATACGTGCTCTACACTTACACAGGATAGATTCCAAAATTGTTTCACCTGACAAACTCGAGTCCAGTTTTAGTCCGAGATATTTAACTTGTGACACTGTTGTTATAGGAATATCATTACAGTTGACCGAGAAGCCCACAATGTCTTTCAGTTTGCGTTTTGTCCCACATAAGATGGCTTCCGTCTTGCCCAGGTGAAGAGATAGTCTATTGTCCACTAGCCATTCACTACATGATTCTAGTTCTTTGGAAAGTGAAGCAGCAATACTTATTGGGTCTTTTCCTGAAACCAGAAGCACGCTGTCGTCAGCATACAGTAATAATTTACACGAGACGCTCAGTTCCATGTCGTTCACATAACAGAGAAAGAGTAAGGGACCAAGGATGCTTCCCTGCGGGACCCCACAGTTGATTGGCATAGCAGGATCAGATATATTATCATCAATTTTGACTCTTTGTGTTCTACCACTAAGATAAGTTTCAAACCAGTTCACAGACCCAATGCCCATTGTTTGTAGTTTATTACATAGGATATCATGGTCTACTGTGTCAAACGCTTTTTGTATGTAGTTACCTTTAGACATTTCTTTACGAATGTGATCTGTTAAGTGGATGAGAAAGGAGTCAGTCGAGTACATGCATCTGAAACCCGATTGAAACTTATAAAATAGATCATTTTCTTTGAGGTAGTGTTCAATTTGGGTGTATACCGCTCTTTCAAGGATTTTAGATAAAATACAATGTTATTCTTTACGTTTTTCGGTAGAGAAATGTAAGCTACCATCCGAAACCCTCATAAATTATAAACTAGCTATCGCTCGCCAAGAAAAATAGACACCTAAATGGCACGAAAGGTCTTAATATTGGCAAATGAATGAGGTGAAAGATCTTAAAATTTCCAAACTAATGGGGCGAACATTTTGTAATCTCAAAATTAATGGGGCTAAACATGAGGAAGAAGGGATTTAAGAAAAAACCCTTCTTGCCCTTTAATATATTACCAAGCACTAGTTGCCTGTGTCTACACTACTGAATGGTTAAGGTTAGGGAAATAGGTTGTAATAAATTCATCTTTATTCATATGCATAAATACATCATACACGAATGTAATAAAATATATGACAATTGTTTTTAATTAAGCTAAAATTAATAATGGATATATAGGCCTACAAAGCTACATCAAATAAATTAACTAAACATATAAACAAAGCACCTAATTAGACGATTTTATTCAGCTTAGGAAGGACCTCAATTAAAACGCAACACATGATCTCAATTAACCTTTTTAACCACCCCAGATCCTTCCTAAGCTTCATAAAATCGTCTAACTGTAGCCGACATAAAATTAAAAAAAAAAAAATGCCACCGGTACAGCAAGGGTTAACTCTCACAGGTCCTTCCTAAGCTTCATAAAATCCTCTAAATGTAACTATGATAACAAAAGACGTCGCCTAAAATAAAAAGGGTTAAGAATAGAAACCCCATTATTTTTATTACATTTTGGCTTTCATTGGGCAATATTATTCAGCTTAGGAAGGGCCTGTAGATCTTAAGCGGGTCTTTCCGAAGCCGAATAAAATCATCTAGTATATGCCCGTAATAAAATTATGATAATAATAATATGATAATAATAATAATAATAATAATAATACAAATAATAATAATAATAATAATAATAACAATAATCCATACTCAAGGTAAAAATAAATGATAACTTTTAGTAGTAATAGTCTATCTATCTATCTATTGCCTGACGCCGTGATCCCCGAAGGGGTGGCCACGAACGAACCGCCCCCATGCACCTCTGTCCCCAGTCAGTCGACGCCCCTCCCCCCAACCAGCACCGCCTTCGTTCATGTAGTTCCTCACGTGATAGTAATAGTAATACGTGAAAATAGGAATACATTTTCCGTAGACTATTTCCATTTATTACAGGCAGACTACCCTCACCATGTTCTTCATAGTTGCTATGTAGAAGAGTTGCCAATTATACAATAAAAACCAGTAATTATCAATCCCATTTCAAACTATTGCCTAATTGACCTACTTAGCAATATACTATTGTATATTAAAAGCATATTAGTGATGTTTTAATGGCCTTATTAAACACTGTGCCTTGTATAATTAAATTACAGTTGCATAATTACCCTTTCGCCTTGCCCCGCCCACCAAAACTAGGGTAGCATATATTAACATAGTACACAACTTGACATTCGACCACCATCTTGACTCCAACTCAAGCTGTAGAATATACCTCGCCATTATTTATAAGCTTCATTATTGAGCATATGATGCAGAAAGTGAGTATGGAATCAAGATGGCGGCCGGAACTTCTACGACTACGTACTCTGTTAATCTAGAGACCCTATCCATGAACACAGGCTCGGCTTCAAAACACACGAATCTGAAACACAAGTTGATTCATTAGTTATATATTACTGAAATTACTAACACACTTTTTCCACACATATATATTTACATCACATAATATTTTTGCTTTACATAGGCCTACAATAATATATTATACAGTAAACATTAGGATTAATAAGATCATTCAATTTAGGTCTACTTTCAAATAACCCTTTCAAGATTCGATTACGCATTTCAGATTAAGAAGGGTAGCCTAAAACAAAATTTGATTGTGTATACTGCATTGTGTGTATGTATGTATGTATGTATGTACTCTGGCATTTACCCCATTTTTTTTTTTTTTTTATGGGGGTGGCCGACCCGTGACAGAGCCCGAACATGGACATCACAACACCTCAGAAAAACAAAACAAAACACAAAATCACACACACTGAATTAATATTATAAATGTAATTAATTAATTAAAATGTCTGTAAGGATAATTTAGCTCTATTTATTAATTCATAACTTCTTGGGCGTTTTTGTTTTATTTCCAAACCTCACCCCTAAAAATCGGCACGAAAGGTCTTAAAATGTACAAAGAATTAGAGCGAAAGGTCTTAATATCACCAAACTAACGGGGCGAACGTCTGAAAATCTCAAAACCAATGGGGCTGTCGGGAATAGGGTAATGATCCCGACAGGTTTTGGTCCAATAGGACATTTGAATTTGGCGGTATCGTATCGCTTGTACGATTTCGGCTGGTTCTTTGTGTATTGTAGTTTATTCTTAAGTTAGGTTAAATATTAACTGTAATGTATAAATATCTACATCAGCTCTAGATGTATTATGAAACCAAGTTATGGGTTATAATTATTATGAGCCGGCAGCCATATGTAATTTCGCGAAGCGATCGGAGGCCGGCCCTTTAGTCTCTCAAACAACACCGTACAGTCAACATCTCCTCCCCCGGCCCTGACTCAACCCACAGTTCACCATGTGCTACAACTAATAACAATATTAACAACAGTCTTACATCACCAGTCCTCACTCCTCTAAGCTAAGTTCATTGTATCGATATTGTATTATGTGAACATTCCTACATGTCATGCAATTGAATTAGCCGCGTGTGGGGGACTGGACCCATCGAATACCTCGTTGGTAATTATATTATAACTATTTGTTGGGATATTTCATGTACCAGTGATATGTAATTTAACCTCTTTATCTAAATTCCCGATAGGGGCTAAAGATGGAGAAGAGGGTCCAGAAAAAACCCCCACTCCCTTAATATTGTCCCATCCTACCTAAAACAAATGACTATATAGATCACTAATAAGTATACTCTCATATCACTAACCCATTCAGTACCAGGGACGTCCTTTTCATCCTATTCTGGCACCTATCAGGCAATTTTATTCAGCTTAGGAAGTACCTCTAGCAATAATAAGGCTTCATATTATCTCAATCAACCCCTTAAACTACCACAGATCCTTCCTAAGCTGCATAATATCGTCTAATTATAGCTAGACTAAAAGATAACACGTCGCTGGTACTCAAAGGGTTAAGGGTATGGAAGGGCATTTAACGTGTCCATAATTAAGTACCCAATTAACCCTTTCCGTACCGAGGACGTCTTTTTATTTTTGTTGTTGCTACATTTAGACGATTTTGTGCAGTTTAAGAAGGATGTGTGGAAGTAAAAGGGTTACTAATAATAATAATAATAATAACAAAATATATGGGTATGTAAAGGGTCGATAAACTGCCCATGACAACCTACCCTGAACAAGATATATTGGCCGTAATAAACCCATCTTAGACCAGTTAGATAGTTAAATCACTCAAAATATATTATACCCAAAGATCTTAATAGCCCTTTTTCATAACCTTTTGATTCTTAGAGGCCCTTACGAAGCTGTGTAAAATTAAAGGTTAATTACCACCAATATACCTCCATAGGGCTATGTTATTACGAACACATTAGTTACCCCTTACGAACTAATATTCTCGACAAACTACCCAACCCGTGACCGACCCCCCAGAGAGCTGAGCAAGTTATGGCGCGAGTAGGATGAACCCCCCTCCCGTCCACCCGAAAGGCCATAGCCGCGCATAGCGTATGAATTCTAGACCCCTGAAAAAAGTTACTCGCTTGTGATTGGTTGAAGATTGAAAGTTTTGTCTGACTTCATCATACTGCCCGAGGCGATATTTGTCTGGTTTTACGAACTCATATTTTCGACAGACTAGCCAGCCCTTGACCGACCCCGCAGAGAGCTGAGCATTAAGTTATGGCGCGAGTAGATTTAACCCAAACATCCACCCGAGAAGCCATAGCGTATGAATTCTAGAGCCCTGAAAAAAGTTGCTTGCTTCTGATTGGCTGAAACTTTGCAAGTTTGTCTGACGTCACATTACTGTCCGAGGCGATATTCGTTTGGTTTTGCGAGATAGGTTGTGCTTCTTCCGTAGAATTATATGCAATTTTAGTTACCCTTGGCGAACTCATATTTTGACTGAACCCACAGAGAGCCAAGCAAGTTCTGGCGCGAGT
Source organism: Paralithodes platypus (assembly GCA_032716605.1). Classification (NCBI taxonomy): domain Eukaryota; kingdom Metazoa; phylum Arthropoda; class Malacostraca; order Decapoda; family Lithodidae; genus Paralithodes; species Paralithodes platypus. Next base: position 19,537,780 of record CM064491.1, on the reverse strand, counting down.
AGGATGAACCCAAACATCCATCCGAGAGGCCATAGCGTATGAACTCTAGACCCCTGAAAAAAGTTGCTGGCTTCTGATTGGCTGAAGATTGAAAGTTTTGTCTGACGTCATCGTACTGCTCGAGGCGATATGTGTCTGGTTGTGCAAGAAAGGTAGTGCTCCTCCCGTAGAATTATATGACTTTCCGAACTCGTATTTTTTGACAGACTAGCCAACCCTTGACCGAACCCACAGAGAGCAGAGCAAATTATGGCGCGAGTAGGATGAACCCCACCTGTCTACCATAGGCCATAGCGTATGAATTTCAGACCCCCGAAAAAAGTTACTGGCTTCTGATTGGTTGAAGATTGGAAGTTTTGTCTGACGTCACAATTCTGCCCGAGGCGATAATTGACTGGCTGGCGATGCGAGTAGGGCAGTGCTTCCCCCGTAGAATTATATGAGATATACTGTATATTTTGTTTAATCTTCAATATTTTTAGTATTATTTAGTATTATTAGGGGGTGGGGGCTGTACAGAGGGCTGTTCTAGGGCAACATGCTGTGTGATGGGTATATTGATGGGGGGGGGGGGCTACGCAGAGAGCTGTTCTCGGGCAACATGATGTGCGATGGGTTATATGGGTATATTGATAGGGGGGGGGGGGGGGGTGCACAGAGGGCTGTTCTCGGGCAACTTGTGCGATGGGTATATTGATAGGCGGGCCTCTATGCAGAGGGCTGTTCTTGGGCAACTTGTGTGATGGGTTTATTCATAGGGAGGGGGGGGGGGCTGCGCAGAGGGCTGTTCTCGGGCAACTTGCTGTGCGATGGGTTTATTGATAGAGGGGGGGGGCTACACAGAGGTCTGTACTCGGGCATCTTGCTGTGCGATGGGCTTATTGATAGAGGGGGGGGGCTACGCAGAGGGCTGTTCTCGGGCAACTTGCTGTGTGATATGGGTTTATTGATAGAGGGGGGGGGGGGCGCTACGCAGAGGGCTGTTCTCGGGCAACTTGCTGTGCGATGGGTTTATTGATAGAGGGGGGGGCTACGCAGAGGGCTGTTCTCGGGCAACTTGCTGTGCGATGGGTTTCTTGATAGAGGTGGGGGCTACACAGAGGGCTGTTCTCGGGCAACTTGCTGTGCGATGGGTTTATTGATAGAGGGGGGGGCTACGCAGAGGGCTGTTCTCGGGCAACTTGCCGTGCGATGGGTTTATTGATATAGGGGGGGGGATACGCAGAGGGCTGTTCTCGGGCAACTTGCTGTGCGATGGGTTTATTGATAGAGGGGGGGGCTACACAGAGGGCTGTTCTCGGGCAACTTGCCGTGCGATGTGTTTATTGTTAGAGGCGGGGGGGGCTACGCAGAGGGCTGTTCTCGGGCAACTTGCCGTGCGATGGGTTTATTAATAGATGGGGGGGCGGGGGCTACGCAGAAGGCTGTTCTCGGGCAACTTGCTGTGCGATGGGTTTATTAATAGAGGGGGGGGGGGGCTACGCAGAGGGCTGTTCTCGGGCAACTTGCCGTGCGATGGGTTTATTAATAGAGGGGGGGGGCTACGCAGAAGGCTGTTCTCGGGCAACTTGTGCGATGGGATTATTGATAGGGGGGGGGGGGGGCTACGCAGAGGGCTGTTCTCAGGCAACATGATGTGCGATGGGTTATATGGGTATATTGATGGGGGGGGGGCTACGCAGAGGGTTGTTCTCGGGCAACATGATGTGCGATGGGTTATATGGGTATATTGATGGGGGGGGGGGGCTACACAGAGGGCTGTTCTCGGGCAACTTGCTGTGCGATGGGATTATTGATAGCCCTTGTTCTGACCAACACCAGACGATTTTGTCCAGTTGAGGAAAGACGTGTTGTAGTCCAAATGCCGATGTCATTCTTGTTACCGCCAAATACACCATCTGAAATTAATGATAAATAAATTAGCTCTTTCAGTGTTCGAGAACATACTTATTTATAATGTTCTGGCTATTATTAGACGATTTCATTAAGATTAGGAAGGATCTGAGGACGATTAACCCGGGAACTGCGGGGAGACTCTTAAGACTCCGAGAAAAAAAAAATCAACTTTTGACATCGAAAAAAAAAAAAAAAAAAAAAAAATTGGCCCCTGGGCCATGCAAAATCTCAGTCCTCTACCTCCCCTCCTTCCCCACTTTCCTCCTCTCCTTTAGTTATCACCTATTTTCCCTGTTATTCCCTTATTCTGAGGTATATTTTCGTGCTAACATTAGAAATCCGGTTGCAGGGTGTGGTCATCACTGATAGCAAGCGAATGCAAGAGAGAGAGAGAGAGAGAGTATCGATCGACTGTGTCTCAGTGGCCTTGGGGGGAAATTGGCGGGAAAGCAGCTTGCCTCACCCATACATTATACAACTCGCGGGCTATATCTCCGATTTTGACCATCCAAACGCTGTTTTCACTCGTTTTATTGTTGTTTCAGGTTAATACCTTTATAATCAACCCATAATAGGCGCATATGGATAAGTATTAATGCTACTAATGGTACAATGAATATTTTAGTGACGGAAACACCTCAAATACGTCAGCACAGGGGGACGTTTCCAATTACCCCCATGCGCACTTGTTAGGTTAAGGGTTAATTGAGGTCATTTTTTGCCCCTCCGATTGCTCGAGATCCTTCCTAAGCTGCATATAATCGTCTAATGTTAGCCCAAATTATGATACAAATTATATGTACACTTTGACGTATAATAAATGTAAAGCAATAACACCACAAGCGAATTAACATATACATTACATTCTGGCTATTAGTAGACTATTTTACCTAGTAAGGATTTCTGACAATTTATAGAGGGACAATTCTATCCCGTCAGGTCATTGCTAAGCTGAATAAAGTCATCTACTAGTTGCGCGAATAACGTAAATGACGTCACCGGCACTAAAGGTGTTAACCTATTATTGTTAGTAGGCTAATATTATGGTCTATCTGGTTAATTTGGTCTATAAAGGGGTGGGGTTTCTGTAGGCCTATTGCAATGCTGGGAGGGTGTGGGTGAAGTTTGGTGACACTGGAGACGCCCATTATGTCACTAAATTCAACCCACTGTTAAGGAAGTGGGTGGAGTTTGGTTAGATGACAACCCTTATATCACCAGTCTCCGCCCACTCTGGAGGAGTTTGGCGACACTGATAGGCCTGGTGTCTCCCCTTACGTCACCAAATTCCACCCACTCTGGAGGAAGTGGATGGAGTTTGGTGACCCCTCGTACGTCACCAAACTCCGCCCACTCTGCAGGAAGTGGGCGGATTCTTTGTGGGCTAATTTTGGTGAACAACATTAAAATTATACTCCCTGTTTTATCACTAAGCTGGGACTGGGACATTTATTGTGAGAATAACGTCAATTTGATTTCTATAGCCGCCATATTAAATACCGGTACCCGATTATTTCCTACGAGGACAAGTTAAGAACTCGCGATCACTTTCGTGGGAAATGTATTAACTATGAGGTCAACTCTTTGAAGTGGATTTTGATAATTACCGATATATATTCTGCACATTTTACAGTGAGAGTATTGCACTAAACAAGCTCGCTTATTCTTTTAAGGTAGCCTACCGTATTCCCCGGGAATGGGCCGCAAGGCCTTTATAATAACTACCTGTATATATTGTTGTTCCCCCCATTATAATTCCTTGTATTTCTGTTGTCGAACTTTTTTTTATGCCACCATAATAGGTCCGTTCGAACAGTAAAAATCGATAGTTCGCCGAAAATCTGGATATTACTGAGGGTACTAAAATACCACAGGAACGAAAAACCTGAGAGCGAAACCTCCAACCCTAACGAGCCACAGGAACGAAAATCCTGAGAGCGAAACTCCCATCCCCAACGAGATCCCAGGCCCTTTTTCCATTCCCGATTTGGTCTCTCTCTCTCTCAATTCATTCCACATATTATACGTCTCTCAATCACAGTCTTCTAATATACAAACCACAATACTTGACTCACTGATATTCTTGATGTACCACCTAAGTATGTATTTAATTATGTAACCACCATACAGGCTATAATACTTTCATTGTGTAGGTTCGAGGCGATCTAAGACACCTTAGCTTCCATTTCACACCAAATCAGATTGTGATTACGTCAGCCCTGTATTTAGTTATATAACAATCATAACCCCCCCAATTCTAGCAATTCTATGTCTCTAACCTCCCGTTGTTTTATCCACTATATATATTCCCAACCTTTAACCACGACTCTATACACCCGATAACCCTATGCCAGTTATTGTATTGATTTAGGCCCGTTAATTCGGATAAACTCACTATGACCAATCTGCAGACGATTATCAGGAGAGATGCAGGAAAGCTACCTCGTATCTCTCTCTCCATGACGAGTATAGATATATGTACCCCCGTGCTCAGTCGCCCCCCCTTGCCTTGTTCTTCTAGTAATTAAGTGTATATATAATATTAACCAGAGATGCCACCAGTATTGATACGACATAGCGGCACTGTCCTTGTGTCGTATTGTGCCACGTGCATACCAACCCGGTTTCATCATCTTATTAGGACAACGACTATAATGTCGTCATTCATGCATGTATTCAATACTTAGGTTAATTATCTTTTATCCGCAATTGTGTTCCTCTCTTCCATTTACTTTTCCACAAGTGTTATAAGTCTTCCAATCACCTCCTTCGTATCCACAATCCACACTACTCTATTTTGCTTCGTGACCCTATGCTCAGTGGTACCCTGTTTTGGGTCATCCTGTCCGCTTATCCTTCACGCCCCGCTGCACACACCACCCTACCTGTGCGATCGTAGGGAAATGCCACCCCTATGTCCAGCGCATTAAGGGTCACTACCCTAGGTCACGAGCGGCGCGGCGCCTAGCCTCAAACCACCCCCTTTACAATTCACAACCCTCCCCCTGTAAAGACACCATAAGAACGTTATAACATGCCAACTCAGTTCGTTCACTAACCTCAACAAATAGAAGGGAAGGACCTATCCTTGTACCCCCCTTAACTATCCTCTAACTCCCTAGCCACACTCACAACCTGAACCAGAACAATAGCCGGCGTGAGACTAGGAATACCCCCTAAAATACCTTGTCTTGCCAGACTAAGTTTCTGAAGACCAACCGCCCCATAAATCTATGTATGTTCTTCCATCCGAGAAGTAATATGTTAACCCCTGTCTTGCCAGACTAAGTTTCTGAAGACCAACCAACCCCATAAATCTATGTATGTTCTTCCATCCGAGAAGTAATATGTTAACCCCCTAAAATACCTTGTCTTGCCAGACTAAGTTTCTGAAGACCAACCGCCCCCATAAATCTATGTATGTTCTTCCAGCCGAGAAGTAATATGTTAACCCCCATGTCATAATTGATAAGAAACTATGATACCCACGGGTACACGGTTGTATATATAACCATTATTCTTGTAAGACCTAGACAGAGATAATGACTGAAGATGTTAGCAACCATGCAGTAACTCTAATTCTTACCCCAACCAGAGATTGTATAGATAACCCTCTTTTACCATTGTCTCGACGCATATCTACCATGAAACAATAACGAAGCTACCCCTACGAACTGCCGCTTTCTTTGGGATATATTTCATAGAAAACGCAGTTCCCAGGGAAAACTAGATCAGCAAGAAATCGTGTCAAATAATAGTGTCCATAACCCCTTGTATTGACGAGTAATATTACACTATGTTTTTCTCTACTTTTATCCACAGTCAAGCACACACCTACAGCTAACCTCATCTTCCCCACAGTCCACATGATTCTATAATTTCCAAACTGATATACCACCACCTATTCCTCATCCCCCGGTAGCGTTTGATTACCCTACCTTTCCCTGTCGGTATCCCCCAGTCTAAGATACCAACTGTAGCCTAATGCCACCCCTACGCCCAGAGACCTTAGTGTCAAACTTCCACGTAGCCCCCCTTAACCCTCTCCCTCTCGTTAACCCCCACGCTCCTCCACTCCCTCCTAACCTAGCCTCTCCACCATACCCCCTGAATATCCTTAACTTTTCCGTTACTAACATTCTCAAACCTTGTGTATAATATACTCCTATCCAGCCTACCTTCCCCCAGTAGGAAGGAACACCATTAGAACTTTACTAACCCTTTGCATGCCATCTATTCCCTCACAACCAGTACCAAATGATCGTCCGTGCGAGGCTAGCCGCCTCGCCAGTGACTAACTTCTATTGCCATACTTCCAGATAAATGTGGCAGAGTTAGCAACCCCGTCTCCACCACATCCAACAAACCATGCAATTAACAACCCAACCAATTAAACCAGCTGGTCAAGGCACCTTCGGTTTGGGTATTACGAACACCCACATCTGTCTCATAAACAGGGTTATTACAAGCACTTGTAATATGGCAAGCCCCCAGCCACAGCCGCCTAGACGACCATCACAGAGAGGGGACGCGCACCTACCCCTTTCACCCACCCGAGGAGGGAGACCCCTACCCCTGCGGAGGTATACCTGACCCCTGTTTTGACTTCCGGGTCATTGCCAGGTAGCACAGGAATTCTTCCTATCAATGAACTAACCATGTATGACTAACACCCTTACTAACCTCTATTAACCCACAATAACCCATTAACCTTTCTTGCATACTCCGATAACCAAATTAGCACCTCAGCTATACCATAGAATGAAGACTGAGCAATCTAAGAGAGACGCTCCTATCAAAGATGTCCCAAACCGCCTCGCAAAGTAGATCCAGTCTCTCTCCCCTAAATACTTCCAGTATAGCCAAAATAGTACCTCTTACTAAGGCTCAGTTATATCCCATTATGAAGGCTCCATACAGCCATGTGCCACAACAGTAATCACCACCTTACCTAGTTCCCGTATCCATTGAGAGCTCAAATAAGTCCATCAAAACTCGAGATCCCTATTGCCTACTGGGTCCAAAACCTAACCTATAAACCAAGCTCCAGCCCCCAGTAAAATCAGTTGAAAGATAGACACCAACCAGTGGTTGGTCACCAGAGTTGAGCTCGAGCTCTATCATTGTTTGTTGCTGAGAATTGAGTTCCAGAGCCGGCAGACTCCGTGGCAGATTTAGATAGAAGGATATGTTCACGTACAAGAAATCTACGTGCACCTTATAACCTTCATAAACCAGTGGGTATATAAGAGTGTAACCAGCAACGATCGCCAAGAGATCCGTCTTGAGAACTTCCTACATATGGACCATCTGGACGGCCGCGGAACCAGTCGTTAGCCCCCAACATCACGGACGCAAGATAACCAGGACCAGACCAATCAAATACTACCCAAGATTCACTCTATCAGTGCTACAGTGTTACAGTACTATTTAGAGACTCCCTTATTAATATTTCTATGAAGTGGCTGTATCTTTGCCCCAGTATAATTCATATATAACCATTCCATTAGGAAGTGCTAAGCGTATCAGTGTTTATTAATTAACAGGCGATATTAACTCTCGTAATAACCCAGATATCCAGATATTATTACATAGAAGTGAAACCCTAGGTGACATCTGATGTTCGCCCACTGATTTGCATTCTATGTGTTTCTGATATCAGAATATAAAACTTAGATCAGTACCCCCTGAGGTTACTAGAATTCCCGTGCTCTAAAATACGTGTCTAATCTAGTCTGTGAACTACTACTTGTGCACCAGAGCTACCAGTGATAAATCTAACAGTGAATATGAATCTATAAATAACATTGATGGTCTCCAGTATATAAACTTGTGAATAAAGCCAGTGATCAGAAGATTAATACCTGAATGTTGGAAATGGGAGACTAGGCTCCATCCAGATCCACTTAACCCTCTCCGACATATGACGCGATTTTGATCCTATTAGGGATACTTTAAGGCCTTTGTTACCATCAGGGGTATTTAGAAACCTTTAGTTTAGTTACTTCAACCTCTGCAGTTGTCTTTGAGTTAGCTGTGGGCAGAAAACTAATTTTGGAGAGGTAATTATAAGAGTGAGAGAACTCTATTTCTTATTGCTAATCTGGCAACCTGTGCGTCATAAATGCGTGAAAGGGTTAATGCTAGTGTTGTTCAATTCTATCATTTGTCTTGTACGAGTATTCATACCTTCTTATGCTTCATATTAATCATCATCAAGGAAACTATAGAAGTGTGTACATCAATAAAAGTGATCGTGTGTCTTGTTACCGTGTGGTTATTTTGTGTTCTCTGTTCCTCATACCTTGTTTTGTACATGCAGCCTTCTATACCCAGTCAGTTAGAACTCACATTACCCAAGTTAATCCTGTAGAAAAACAGGGCATAACAGGTACACTGTAAAATTGTGTGTACAAATATAATTGAAATTATATTAATGCTAATAGTTTTAATCGTGTACCGGTACGTGTTCAAAGTTACGATTGAAGCACTCTCTAAGTATCATTATTGGTACCGTATATTTTAACGCACACTTTTTGCAGTGTTAACCTAAGACGTGCGCATGGGGGGTATGAGACACCACACTCCTGTGCGCACGTATTTGAGCTGTTCCCATCACTAACATCATTATTTTACCATAAATCGCATTAATACTCATCCATATGCACCTATTATAGGTTGATTATAAAGGTATTAACCTGTTACAACAATAAAACAAGTGGAAACAGCGTTTGGATGGTCAAAATCGGCGATAGAGGCCGGGAGTTACATAATGTATGGCTGAGGCAACCTCCCTCCCCTCCACTTTACCCCACGTCTGGAGAGAGACTGTCGATCGATACTCTCTCTCTCTCTCTCTCTCTCTCTCTTGCACTCGCTTGGTAACAGTGATGACAATGCCCTGCTTGCAACTCGCTAATGTTAGCACGAAAATAGACCACAGAATAAGGGAATAACAGGGAAAATAGGTGATAACTGAAGGAGGTGAGGAAAGTGGGGAAGGATGGGAGGTGGAGGAGTGATATTTGGCATGGCCCAGGGAAAAAAAAAAAAAAAAAAATTGTTTTGTGGTGTTTTAAATGGATTTTTTAAAAGCCTTACTCTTAAGAGTCTTCCCGCAGTCCGCCGGGGGAACTCTTAAGAGTCTCCCCGCAATTCCCGGGTTAAGGAAAAGTAATATCTTACTCTTAGTAACTGGAATTTGTTTTATTCACCTTAGAATAATTCCAGAAATTAAAGGGTAAACAACTATCAATTTTTTTTTGTCACTTCACAGAATCTCCCTAAACTGCATAAAATCGTCTAAATATAGCCAGAATAAAAACAAGAACACGTTACCTGTACGTTACTGAAAGGGTTATTGTAGGGCCTATACTTGCCCACTTTAATTCTGACCATCCCAGTGATTTAAAGGATATAAGCAAACCAGTATGTGCTTTTAAACCTGTTAATTGATCATACAAATTAACTACTGCATCTCAACTCTACACTCATAATTCAAACACATAATTTTTACTTCAGTATCTAAATTCACGGCATGGATTCAAAGTCCTGTGGCCAACTGTACAAGAACAAACATGGAAGTAGAATATTGTAGCTCCATGAGAACAAACCCTTTAAGGGGACATGGGCTGTTTTTCTAGTCACCCTTCTTCCTGATGCTTACCCCCAATAGTTTTCAGATTTTATGACGTTCGGCCCATTAGTTTGGCGATTTTAATACCTTTTGACCCATTTCGTTGTCAATTTTAAGACCTTTCGTGCCATTTATGTGTCGATTTTTTCCTGGCGAGCGATAGCGAGCCTGTAATCTTAAGAGTAACCGGCCTTCGGCCAGGACATTTTTCTACCGAAAAATTTACAAATTAATCTAGAAGGGGGATCTGATGGATGTTTTTTTTAAGTTTGATGGGGGTCTAGGGAGGAAACTTAAAAAAAAAAAAAAAAAAATCTACCAAAAAGTGAACCATCAGTACACTACATTCAAGACAGTCTGGTCCGGTTATCATGAGAGGAAGTTTGTTTGTGTTATAGCGAATCCGGAAGATGAGTTAACCCCTTCTGTACCGGCGACGCCCTTTTCATTATATTCTGATAACTATTATATGATTTTTTTTTTTTTTTGAAGACCTCCGTCTACGTATTGTGAAAAACCTGTTATCCTCCGGCAAATTGTGGGGTTGAGTGAGTGAAGGGGGGGACAGTGAATGAAGGAGGATACATGTTTTTCATAATAAGTGTTGCTAGCCCCAAACGCGCGAGCAACTGTGGCTTTCAACCATCCGACACATCCCCTTTTATTTATGTGCATCACACATGTTACATACAAATAAAGTTTGTTTTGTTTTACCCTACTGTGGAAAGACTACGGATACACCACTCCGTACGATTATATTTAGTTTAGGAAGGACGTCTACCCATGAAAAGGCTACAGACTATCGCAATTCATCCTTATAATAGGTATCATATATCCTTCCTATGCTTCACAAAATCGTCTAAATGTAGCTAAAGTCAAATAAAAAAAGACGTCCCTGGTACTGTAAGGGTTAAATGTGCGAAGGTGGGACACGCGAATTTACCGTACGCAATTGACGGTATGCTCACTATAGACGGGTGCGGGTGTTCTATTTTTAGTGCTGTTGGGTATTATTGGTATTGGTATTATTCGGTATTCTTTTCCTCGTTGTCTCTTGCCGTGCAGGAAAAGACTGTTATTGCCGGAGATTTAACCCTTTCAACACGATGACGCCTTTACACCTTTGATTCCGGCTAATTATTATGTTCTCTCCACTAACCAACTTTATTCCTAAACTCGATTAATGTTAGAGGATTTTGTGCACGCTAAGAAGAACCTACGTGTATGTTACTCACGAGGGTATATTGAGATTGTATTTACCTCTTTGAGTGGGTCACCGTACCACACACATATTTTTAAACACACTAACCATTACACCATCAAGACAGTTAAAGGTTTATGCACAATGTTACGCTAGCCAGCTTGCCAGAATGTACTCGTGACTCGCTAGCACTCGCCGCGGCAGTGAAATGGGCTATAATAATCGTAGAACGATATTCTTTCTTTCTTAGTATTCGTATTGTCACAGACAGATCAGTGTTTGCCTTTATTCTTGTCTGTGGCACTTGGAAGTATTTTATATCCATAGTAGTGATTATAACATGCAGCGCGTGATCGAGAAAATGAGAGAGAGAGGGGAGAGCGAGGCGGTAGTGTGTGTGCGTATGTACGTGTGCATTCCTCGCTCGGTGGGCTCGCTCGCTATTGGACGGCGGGCCTGGCGTGGTCTATGACATCTGCTTTTCTGGTGACGTAGTGGCCTGTGGTTGGTCGCCGCCCTCCTTTGCCCAGTGGTGGGGCTCCTACCCTCTCCTCTCCTCAGAGCATGGTATCGTGCGCTTGGTCCTAGACGTGCCTCACATTCTGTCTCCAATCTAACCCCCTTTACTGCTGCTCCTCTCTCTGAACTCCTTCTTTCCAATATTTCTTATCTTTATTCAATTACCCATCCCTTCTGGTTCTCGCATACGACTTCCATAGTCGGCCAGTCGTATTACCAGCGCCTGTTCTCACATATATTGTTATGCCCTGTTTTTCTACAGGTTTAACTTGGGTAATGTGAGTTCTAATTGACTGGGTATTATTATTATTGTTATTGTTATATTGTTAATATATTATTATTATTATTGGCTGCATGCACAATACAAGGTATGAGGAATAGAGAACACAAAATAAACACACGGTAACACGACACAAGTTCAAGTTTATTGAAGTAAGTAAATAATGTTACGACCAGGCACTCGGGTACACAAGGGCTCTCAATCAGGACTCGAATACGGCTCGCTGCCACAACAGAAACACACGATCCCAACCCCTGAATACTGCCAGCCGAACAAAAAACACCAATACCCTCCAGAGTTCAATCTGCTATAACGGGGTATACAAGAACTCGGTACTAGTGTTCAACAACAGACTAATAAAGAGACAGGAATTATCTAGTCTGGTCAACAATCAAACAAAGAAGTAAGAAACAACAACACCAAAGAATAGTGTTGGCCGAAGCCGAAGTAATCCACCCTTGACTAAGAACTTAAGAAGTCCTCCACCCTCTACTTCGGATCGGCACTATTACGTTACGTTAATTAATAGTCCTTAAGCATCGAGCAAGGAATCTTCTGAAAAAAGTTAGATGCTTCTCGGATGCTCGTAAGAAGTACGTATCGGATTTTGAACAGTAATTCAATAAGAAAAACACTGGCAATTAAATACTATTAAAGGTTTAAATTGGCATAAGAATAATTAAAAGAATATGCAATAGTAAATGGCAAACATTAAAAAGAAGTACTCCGCAAATGCAACGGCAATAGCCTACTCGGATTGTGCTCGTGGGCCACTAATCACTAAAGTAGCCAAGCGTGCAACACATGAAATCAATAGTGCATAAACAATATCATACATAAGGAAAGCTTCAATACTATTCTGTTTCTACTAATCGAGTAAAGTCTAGCTGGGGTACTGTGGGCAAAAGGTAGCAGTGACTGAGCAAAAACGGCTCGTAGCCTAGCGAAGTCCTCAAAACTGTTTAAAGTATTACGTTAAAACTAACAAGTGCACTTTGAGAAATCCAGATCCCTTGTATCTGGTTTTCTCCCGGCTCCTTGACAAAGTAAAAACAAACTGTTAATAAAATACAGGGTGGTTAGGCTCTTACCCTCACACACTGTAAATTATTAACTCAACACAGTCAGCCGCGAAGACAACCTAGGCTTCACTGAACCGAAACGAGTATGCAGGTTTATCGCTTAACCACTGCATCAAACAACAACTCGTAACACAGAAAAGCCTTACCCCAGTCTAGCATTACCTAGACTAGCAGAAAACAGGAATAATAATAATAACACACAGGGAAATGCATATACAAGTGCAACAAACATAAATCAATCCTATTCTAAGTTAACCCTTCCAAAATAGGCTATCTAATAGGCATGTATCTCGTGAGAACTCAAGCGATAATACGTTGGCTGACTAGCTCTGCACCAACGGGACCATGGAAGTTAAAAAGGGTAGGGAAAAGAGGAGATAAGAATGTAAGGTAGTAGAGAAAGTTCACATCAGTCAGAAGAATATATATAGTTAGCAAGGGAAATGAGAAGTCGCTCTGCCTAATGAGTTCTGATCAAAAAATGGCTAGACTTCCCTTTTTATACTCGGCCCTCTAGTGAGCCCAACGTGAACTACAAAGGACCGCCCACTGACAATCATTACGTAATTTCTCTCTCTCCTCTGGGATAGACAAAGGCTTTCCTAGCACTGAGGGGAGGGGGGAGGTGGGGGAGTGCTAGTGAGTTAGGCCCACCTCCCGCATGGCGCACCCACTGACCCCCAACTGTGGCTGCCTCTCCCATCATTACAAATAAGTTTTACACACAATACTTATAACTAATGATATAAAATAGAACTCGTTGACTCAGATGAAAACAAAATACATATTCATATTACTTATAGTACAACGGCTCACATGAACTAAGTTAGGAAACTCTACATAGACTACAGCCAAAGTTCCTGCCCTGACGATCCTAGCGAGAGTGGGGCATGACTAGGAGTTCTGTACAGCATGCTCACACTGGACATGCGTCACACCTCCCCCAAGATTTTACTTGCTCAACCCTGAGCTAAAATATGACAAACACAGAACCCCATCAAGCCCCTCACACCCAGCAACCGCATGGTACTAAAACAAAGCTGAGTTTATCACCAAAACACATCTTATTATTAAACAAAATTCACATTTTATAACTCCTCCCAACAATAGCAAAAAGACACAATATCATGCTCCCAGAGCGAGCTTACAGCAGCTCAGCCGTTTGATAGTTCGAGGACTACTCAAACTCTATAGTCTATGACAAATTTATACGATTATCTATATCAAAAGAAAGAGTTTTTATATGATTTTTATATTTTAATATGTTTTTCCCGGCTGCACTATAAGGGCAGCCTATTTTCCTCCACTCAAACCCACACACCTGTGATAGCCTACGACTGATCATCCACCCTTGATAAACAATCCGAGATCACATTGTCACATCCAGCAATATGACGGATGTCCAGGTTATACTCCTGCAACATCAAAGACCACCTGGTCAGTCTCATATTGCGATTGTGAAATTGATTCAGGAATCTCAAAGGGTGATGATCAGTGTAGATAACCACGACTGGGCCATAGGCTGGAACATACACCTCGAAGTGCCTGAGCGACAGCACAATCGCCAGTAATTCCTTTTGTATTGTAGAATAGTTCTTTTGTGCAGCATTGAACTTCTTAGAAAAGAAACTTACTGGGTGTTCCACACCTTCATTGTCTGTCTGTAGCAAGACGGCACCAGCCCCTACACCACTAGCATCTGTTGCCAGCTGAAAAGGCCTGTTAAAGTCTGGGGCCCTGAGTATCGGGTGAGTACATAGCAAATGTTTCACCAATGTGAAAGCCTTTTCACACTCAGGTGCCCACAAAAACTTTTTGTCTTTAGATAACAAATCTGTGAGAGGTGCCAACACCGTTGAGTAACCTTTTATGAAGCGTCTGTAGTAGCCTATCATACCCAAGAATCTCATAATCTGCTTCTTGGTTGTTGGGTGCGGAAATTTATTGATAGCCTGTACCTTGTTCTGAGGAGGGCACACCTGTCCCCTTCCCACTACAAACCCAAGGTACTGCACAGTGGCTTTTACGAAGTCACACTTTGCCAAATTTACTACTAGACCTGCTTCACTAAGTTTCCGGAAAAAGGTCTCAAGGTGCTCACAATGGCTCTCAAAGTCGTCATCATAAATGATTACATCGTCCAAATATACGGTGCAATTTGGAATGTCCTTTACAATTTCATTCATCAGGTTCTGAAACGTTGCTAGGGCATTCTTAAGTCCGTAAGGCATAACATTACACCGGTAGGTACTCCCGTCCACAACAAAACCACATACCTCTTTAGCACGCTCGGACAAAGGTACTTGCCAGTAACCTTTTACTAAATCTACTTTAGACAAAAAACGAGCATTACCAATTTTGTCAACACTATCATCAACCCGAGGAAGAGGATATGGGTTAGTTGGAGTCAAACCGTTTAACCTACGGAAATCAATACAAAAGCGTACCTTGCCATCTGGCTTAGGCTGCAGTGTTATGGGGGAAGTCCACTTAACTGTGCCTTTCTCTATCAACCCTCTACCGAGCATATACTCCAACTCATCCCTCAGAGCTGGTAGTTTTATGGGGGGCACACGGTACGGGATTGACTTAAAGGGTAGATGGTCCACCACGTCAACATCATGCATAGCCTGAGTAGTGAGGCCTGGGTGTTCAGCAAATACAGTGGGGTATGAACCGAACAACTGACGGATAGCATCAAACTGCAGCTCAGGCAAATGAGCTATAGCCTCGTCAGCCCTAAGGCTCGAGTTCCCCACCCACTGATCCGCTGAAACATGTTGATCCCAGCTATCCTCCTCTGAAGCTTGACTGTCCCCCTCTCCTTCTCCACCACGGCCGCAACAAGCCAACACAGGGACAGTGAGAGGCTCAGAGGGGCGCCTCACATACTCTTTAATAAGGTTCACGTGACACAACTGGTTCTCCTTCCTCCTGTCTGGAGTGGCAACAAGGCAATCTAAGTCTGAAATTTTTTCTACAATTCCACAAGGTCCAGTGTACTTCGCAGAGAGGGGGTTACCAACCAAAGGCAACAAAATCAATACCTCTTGTCCTACAGTGAACTTCCGGAGCCTCACCCTGCGATCACACCTGTCCCTCATCAAAGCCCGTGACTCTGTCAAACTTCCACCCGCCATCTCCAGACTCCCAAGCATGCGCTCACGGCCCTCAAGCACATACTCCAATAATGGACAAGGCTGCACAGTACCCTCCCAAACCTCCTTCAGCATGTTAAGGGGGCCCCTGACACGGTGTCCAAAAATCAGCTCGTTTGGACTAAATCCCAAGCTCTCACCAGGTACCTCCCGAGCAGCAAACAGCACATAAGGCAATCCAAGATCCCACTGAGGATGCCAATAATAAAACAAATCTCCTGGCTGTGCATCGCCGTCCTCGTCGAGCTCTACAGCTCCATTAGCACACGTTTGGAGCTCAGGGTCCTCTAGTTGCAACCGACGTATATCTGAGGGTGCCAAGCGATCTAACTGCTCCCGGAGCAATGCATGACCTTCCCCGATACTGGGCTGCTCCCTCTGTCTCTCTCGATGTACATAACATTGCTGTCGTGGAGACTCGTCATGCCCAGCCTCGTCACTCTCGATGACAGGCCCAGGGGCTACTCCAGAATTAAGTAATGGTGCTAATACTGAATCACCCAGGAGAGCCGCCGAGTCAAAACTCTTAAAACCAACTCCAGCTTTAGCCTCCTCCTGTTGATCGTTCCTCCGCTGGTCTGAAGACGGAAGACTAGGCTGTGACACTTTAGCTGCCCGAGCTTGGGTGACAACACACGCCATGGGTTGTGTCTGGCACCGCTCGACCCACTCTTGCTCTTCCCTACTCACGTCGGCCGGCCTCTCGGCAACGACTAAGGGTAGAACCTCAGAAGCGGGCATTGCAAAGTCGTTGCCGAGAAGAAGGTCGACGCCCTCCACTGGCAGTTTCTCCACAATCCCGACATCCAATTCACGTGCCACACCATCCACCTCCAACTCCAACCGCACCAGCGGGTATGACTGAGTTGCATTAATACCCAGCACCACTACCACCCGAGCCGCGTTTATAGGGTAGCCAGTCAAGTTTTTCATCAGAGTCTGGGAAGCACCTGTATCACGCAAGACCTCTACTCCATGCTTGCGCCCCGCCCACATCACGCAACCCCGCCCTCTATGGTCGCAAAAAAACATCCTGAGCAGGGTTCGAGCCTCCCAGGTGCTTCTGCATTGGCTGTGCCTCAGCCTCTGACGAACTGCCCCGGGCAAACTCAGATGACTTCGGAGACACACCAATGTTGCAGGCCAAAGACACAGCTGCTGTAGGTGGTTTGCTAGGACAGACTCTTGCAAAGTGCCCCTTTTTATGACATTGATAACACTCCAACTCCCCTTTGGGCTTCTCTTGGTACTGGGAAGGGCCCGGCCCCTTCTTAAATGGGACGGTGCTAGTCTTGTGGTCAGTCTTGGTATCATGGCTCTTGTACTTGTTTGCATAAGGTATATCACTAACTCGGGGGGGTGGGGCGTCACGCCCCTTGTTACCTGCCTCACTACGCTGGGCAGACCCGCACCCACGAATTAGTGATAGCCGGAGGTCAGCCATCTCAGCTGCCTCCTGTAGAGTTTTTGGGTTCCTTTCTTTAATAGTTAAAGTAATTTCTGCACCAGTACACTTATAAAACTGCTCGAGCAGAAACAGCTCCGTCAACTGTTCGGCCGTCTCAGCTTTCTCAGAACGTGTCCAGTTTTTAAGTGCATCTTTTAAGTCCCGGGCATGTTCAAGAAAGGTCGCCTCCCTAGTCTTTGTAACACCCCGAAACTTCAATCGATATGTTTCCGGTTGCAACTCGTATGCCCGTAGGACAGCTCTCATCAATTCTGGGTAGTCAATGCAAGACTCTAAAGGCAATGCATCATAAGCCTTCAGACCCTTACCCGTAAGTCTTGAGGAGACTAGAGCTGCCCACTTCTCTTCAGGCCAATTATGCTCCCTACACTTCTTCTCAAAACGATTAAAAAATTCTGTGACTTCAGTTTCACTAAATACCGGCACCAATTTGACTAATTGGGCCAAGGACGGTTCTCTTACTTGGGCCGTGACACGAGTCTTATCTAAATCTAATTTAGCACAATATTTCTCTGAGTCGTACCTAAGCTCAGCCTCATGCCTCCTAGCCTCAATCTCCTGCTTCCTAACCTCAATCTTAGCAAGCTCAAGTCTAAATGCCATATCTGGAGACAGGCAGGAAGAGGGAGCTGCCACTACTGAAGGAGGGGGGGCAAAAACTGGGGAACCACCATGTGCACCACCCGAGGGCACTCCAATCTGCCAATTCTCATCCCTCTGTGGGAGAGTGCTAATCTCCGGTAACTGAGTGGACGGCACTGTGGGAGTCGAGTGAGAGGGGATCTGGGGAGGAACCCCCCCAAACGCCCTCTCCTCCGAAACCCCATGTCGCCCACGCAACACCCAGGAAATCAGCTCCCCCTTGGACATCCCTACTACATTGGAAATGCCCAAAACCTTGGCTATCAGGTGCAAGCCACAAACATCCACCCCAGTCAGCCTCTCCTCCGTCACATGGTACCGCTTACTCACAAAAACTCTAGCATCCTCCTCACTGGTTACTAACGGCACACCTTCAAATGGCATCTCTCGCTCATCGTCAGTGCTAATGCACGACATACTGAAGTCCACAAAAAAAATCTCGAGACAAAAGTGTTAAACTTCCTATGCAAGCACTAATTACTAAATTAACTGGAGTCTCTTAAATGCTTTACTAATTGCCATACAAAAAAAAACATTCTTCAATATGCACGCTAAAATACAAACAAACAAATGTTGTACAACTCTGCAAAAATTTATACTGTTCACAAAATCCTAAGCAAGGTCGCCATTTGTTACGACCTGGCACTCGGGTACACAAGGGCTCTCAATCAGGACTCTAATACGGCTTGCTGCCACAACGGAAACACACGATCCCAACCCCTGAGTACTGCCAGCCGAACAAAAAACACCAATACCCTCCAGAGTTCAATCTGCTATAACGGGGTATACAAGAACTCGGTACTAGTGTTCAACAACAGACTAATAAAGAGACAGGAATTATCTAGTCTGGTCAACAATCAAACAAAGAAGTAAGAAACAACAACACCAAAGAATAGTGTTAGCCGAAGTAATCCACCCTTGACTAAGAACTTAAGAAGTCCTCCACCCTCTACTTCGGATCGGCACTATTAAGTTACGTTAATTAATAGTCCTTAAGCATCGAGCAAGGAATCTTCTGAAAAAAGTTAGATGCTTCTCGGATGCTCGTAAGAAGTACGTATCGGATTTTGAACAGTAATTCAATAAGAAAAACACTGGCAATTAAATACTATTAAAGGTTTAAATTGGCATAAGAATAATTAAAAGAATATGCAATAGTAAATGGCAAACATTAAAAAGAAGTACTCCGCAAATGCAACGGCAATAGCCTAATGGGATTGTGCTCGTGGGCCACTAATCACTAAAGTAGCCAAGCGTGTAACACATGAAATCAATAGTGCATAAACAATATCATACATAAGGAAAGCTTCAATACTATTCTGTATCTACTAATCGAGTAAAGTCTAGCTGGGGTACTGTGGGCAAAAGGTAGCAGTGACTGAGCAAAAACGGCTCGTAGCCTAGCGAAGTCCTCACAACTGTTTAAAGTATTACGTTAAAACTAACAATTGCACTTTGAGAAATCCAGATCCCTTGTATCTGGTTTTCTCCCGGCTCCTTGACAAAGTAAAAACAAACTGTTAATAAAATACAGGGTGGTTAGGCTCTTGCCCTCACGCACTGTAAATTATTAACTCAACACAGTCAGCCGCGAAGACAACCTAGGCTTCACTGAACCGAAACGAGAATGCAGGTTTATCGCTTAACCACTGCATCAAACAACAACTCGTAACACAGAAAAGCCTTACCCCAGTCTAGCATTACCTAGACTAGCAGAAAACAGGAATAATAATAATAACACACAGGGAAATGCATATACAAGTGCAACAAACATAAATCAATCCTATTCTAAGTTAACCCTTCCAAAATAGGCTATCTAATAGGCATGTATCTCGTGAGAACTCCAGCGATAATACGTTGGCTGACTAGCTCTGCACCAACGGGACCATGGAAGTTAAAAAGGGTAGGGAAAAGAGGAGATAAGAATGTAAGGTAGTAGAGAAAGTTCACATCAGTCAGAAGAATATATATAGTTAGCAAGGGAAATGAGAAGTCGCTCTGCCTAATGAGTTCTGATCAAAAAATGGCTAGACTTCCCTTTTTATACTCGGCCCTCTAGTGAGCCCAACGTGAACTACTAAGGACCGCCCACTGACAATCATTACGTAATTTCTCTCTCTCCTCTGGGATAGACAAAGGCTTTCCTAGCACTGTGGGGAGGGGGGAGGGGGGGAGTCCTAGTGAGTTAGGCCCACCTCCCGCATGGTGCACCCACTGACCCCCAACTGTGGCTGCCTCTCCCATCATTACAAATAAGTTTACACACAATACTTATAACTAATGATATAAAATAGAACTCGTTGACTCAGATGAAAACAAAATACATATTCATATTACTTATAGTACAACGGCTCACATGAACTAAGTTAGGAAACTCTACATAGACTACAGCCAAAGTTCCTGCCCTGACGATCCTAGCGAGAGTGGGGCATGACTAGGAGTTCTGTACAGCATGCTCACACTGGACATGCGTCACAATAAAGAGCATGGAAAGATAGTAATTCTCGCACAAAACAAATAATAGAAGGGAACTGCTAGCATTAGCGGATCTGGATGGAGCCTAGTCTCCCACTTCCAACGTTCAGGTATACTCTTCTGATCACGGGTTTAATTAGCAAGGTTTATTTTACTGGAAGACCTCAATGTATTCATGTAATTCAATTTCACTGATTTGATCTCTTACTGGCTGGTCGCGTGCCCAAGTAGCAGCTCACAGTTAGCTTTAGACACGCGTATATTGTAGAACACGGAATCTCTAGTAACCTCATTGGGGTACTGAACTAAGTTTTATATTCTTATGGCAGAAATACGTAGAACACAAATCAGTGGGCGAACGTTAGATATCACTAGAGTTTTAATATCTGAATAAGGTAATTACGAGAGTCAATGTCGCCTGTTAATTAATGAGCATTGATCGCTTAGTACGTCCCAAATAGAATGGTTAAATATGAGTTACACTGGGCAAGGTTTTAGCCACTTTATAGAAAGTTAATAAGTGAGTGTCAAACTAGTACTATAACACTTAGTACTAGCAACATGAATCTTGAATAGTATTTGTAGATCTGGTCCTGGTTATCTTGCTTCCGGTGATGTTGGGGGCTAACGACTGGTTCCTCGGCCGTCCAGGTGGTCCGAAATGTAGGAAGTTCTCAAGTCGTATCTCTTGACGATCGTTGCTGGCTACACACTTATATACCCACGAATTTGTGCGAAGGTTATAAGGTGCACGTTAGGACTTGTACATTCGACAGATGCTTCTATTAGTCTTCTCTGCCACGGAGTCTGCCGGATCTGGAATCTCTCAACTCCGGAACAACACAAGGGCAGAGCTAGAGGTTAACTGCAGGGTAGTGACCACTGGTTGGTGTCTAGCTTTCAACTGATTTGACTGGGGGCGGGAGCTAGATTTATAGGCTCGGTTCTGGACCCTGTAGACAGTAGGGATCTCGAGTCTTATGGGCTTATTTGAGCTCTCAAGAGATATGGGGACTAGGTAAGATTAAAATGCCCCAGAACGAGAAGCCCACCACAGAAGCCACGAACGAACACCACACAGAAACACCCAAAGGAAAGGTCCACAGAACGAAAGTACCAGCTGACCGAGCCAGCCAATTCAGACAGGCCCAAGCCCGCAGGGCTAAGCAGCTCCAGGCCGCACCCACCTACCTTTTCTAAACTGACCATTTTCAACACCTCACGTACACTACCCCCCTCGTGTCCTACACTCCTAACTACAAAGATGATGAACAGGAATATACATTCATATTAAAAACACCCATGCCCTGTCCCGACGTTGAGCCAATGCCAACACATCAGACAGCCATAATTATATCTATGTATGTTCTTACATCCGAGAAGTAGATGTTATATATCTTAGAAGTTAAAATACCCACGCTTGTCCCTAGACCTCGTATATCATTTCCCATGACGAGTATAGATATATGTAACCCGTGCTCAGTCGCCCCTTGCACCTTGCATTGTTCCTCTAGTAACTAAGTCTATTATATTAACTGCCACCAGCATTGATACGACATAGCGGCACTGTCCTTGTGTCGTATTGTGCCAAGTACAGATCAACCAGGTTTCATCACCTTCTTAGGACGACGACTATAATGTCGTCGTTCATCGATGTATGCAATCCTTAGTTTTAAGTATTAATATTAACATTCCCGAACATCTTGTCTTGCCAGACTAAACTTTCTGAAGAACCCATCGCCCCATAAATCTATGTATTCAATCCTTAGGTTAAGTATCTTTATCCGCCATTGTGTTCACACTTTTCCATTTACTTTTCCACAATTGTCCTACGTCTTCCACTTGCCTCCTTCGTATCCACAGTCCACACTACGCCAATTTGCTTCGTGTCATACACCTCTTACCCCATCCGGAGATTGTTTAGATAACCTTGTTACCAGTATCTGTCATAAGTACCTCGAAACAATAACTAAGTAACCCTACGAACTGCCGTTTTATTGTTATATATGTATTTCATAGAAAACGCAGTTCCCAGGGCCAACTAGTAATATCCATAACCCCTCATACTGACTACAATATTATATCTTTTCCAGACTCATATACCACTCCCGTAGTTGCATCCCCGGTAGCATTTGACTAACGTACTCACTGTCTTTTCAAACTCCAATATCAATTGTAGCCTAATGCCACCCCCACGCCCAGGGACCTTAGGGGCAAAATTTCCCTGTAGCCCTTGAACTCTCCCCCCCCCCCCTCTCATTAAGACACCCGCGCTTCTCGACTCTTGTCCGACCTAGCCTCTCTCTCATACCTCTTGAAGATCCTTGAATTGTCCGTTGCTAATGCTCTCCAACCTTTTATATATATACTCCTATCCAGCCTACCTTCACTTAGTAGGCCAGAACAACATTAGAACTTTACTAGCCCCTTGCATGCCATCTATTCTCTTACAACCCATTCACAACCCTGCACCCAATGGTCGTCGGTGCGAGGCTAGCCGCCTCGCCAGTAACTAACTTCTATTGCCATACTTCCAGATAAATGTGGCAGAGTTAGCAACCCAGTCTCCACCACATCCAGCAAACCCTACAATTAACAACCAACCGAGTAAAACCAGCTAGCTAAGGCACCTTCGGTTTTGGTATTAACCCCTAAGTGTCGGGGCGCAACATAAGTCGAGTTAAATAAATCTGGACTATGTGGCGGCGCGCGACATAGGTCGTGTGGCAATTTCAGCACGTAATGTTGCTGAGAGAGACAAGTGGTGGCAGGAGAGTAGCGAGCGTATGACTGCTCCAGACCACCGCAGCGAACCTACTGACACGAATCCCACCTCCTCCCTCCCTCTCTCACTCGCTATATACGGAATTGTATGGGGAAAGTGCCGAATTACATGCTTTTTGCACTCGCGTTGCGCGGTTGTTGCAAGAAAACTAGCCATCATAAAAGGATCGTTATGGTGTCATTCGAAAGCTCTGTTTATGCCCTTTCAGGGATATATACTTGTTTTACGTTCTGGGACTTATTTAGGCATGAAAATGATCACGTAAACAGCCCTATTTTGGCTAAAAACACCCCGCTGGGCGGTACATATAAATAAACCGCCTAGCCTGCTAAATATGGGTTAAGGACACCCACATCGGTCTCATACACAGAGGGTTATTACGAACACTGGTGATATGACAAGCCCCTAGCCCCAGCCGCCGGACGACTATCACAGAGAGAGGGCGCCCAGCTCCCACTTTTTGCCCACCCGAGGAGGGAGACCCCCACCCCCGCGGAGGTATACCTGGCCCCTGTTTTGACTTCCGAGTCATTGCCAGGTAGCACAGGAATTCTTCCTATCAATGAACTAACCATGCATGACTAACACCTTTACTAACCTCTATTAACTCACAATAAACCATTTACCTTTCTTGCATGCTCTGATCACTAAATTAGCACCTCAGCTATACCATAGAATGAAGATTGAACAATCTAAGAGAGACGCTCCTATCACAGCTGTCCCCATCCTCCTCGCAAACTAGATCCAGTCTCTCTCCCCTAAATACTTCCAGTATAGCCAAAATAGTACCTCTTACTAAGGCTCAGTTATATGAAAATATAAAGGCTTCCTATAGCCATGTGCCACAACAGTAAATACCATCTTACCTAGTCCCCATATCTATTGAGAGCTCAAATAAGTCCATAAGACTCGAGATCCCTACTGTCTACAGGGTCCAGAACCGAGCCTATAAATCTAGCTCCCGCCCCCAGTCAAATCAATTGAAAGCTAGACACCAACCAGGGGTCACTACCCTGCAGTTAACTTCTAGCTCTGCCCTTGTGTTGTTCCGGAGTGAGATTCTAGAGCCGGCAGACTCCGTGGCAGATTTGGATAGAAGGACCTGCCCACGTATTTGAGAACTTCACACATATGGACCCCTGGACGGCCGCGGAACCAGTCGTTAGCCCCCCAACATCATGGACGCAAGATAACCAGGACCAGACCCATCAGATACTACCCAAGATTCCCTTTAGCAGTACTACATATTACTGTGCTGTTTAGAGATTCACTAATTAATATTTCTACGAAGTGGCTATCTCTTTGCCCCAGTATAATTCATATAACCATTCAATTAGGAAGTGCTAAGCGTATCAGTGTTCAATAATTAACAGGCGATACTAACTCTCGTAATCAACCATATATCCAGATATTATTACCTAGAAGGAAACCCTAGTGATATCTGAATGTTCGCCCACTGATTTGCGTTCTATGTATTTCTGAGACAAGAATATAAAACTTAGATCAGTACCCCCTGAGGTTACTAGAATTCCCGTGCTCTAAAATACGCATCTCTATCTAGTCTGTGAACTACGACTTGTGCACCAGAGCTACCAGTAAGAAATCTAACAGTGAATATGATTCTATAAGTAACATTGATGGTCTTCGGTATATAAACCTGTTAAATTAAAGCCAGTGATCAGAAGATTAATACCTGAACGTTGGAAGTGGGAGACTAGGCTCCATCCAGATCCACTTATGCTAGTGTTGTTTGATTCTATTATATTGTCTTTCACAAGTATTCTGCAGTGGTATATCAATAAACGTGATCGTGTAACTTGCTACCATGTGTTTCTTTGTGTTCTCTATTCCTCATATCTTGTATTGTGCATGCAGCCTTATACACCCAGTCAATTAGAACTCACATTACCCAAGTTAAACCTGTAGAAAAACAGGGCATAACAAAGATGGTATTTACTGTTGTGGCACATGGCTATAGGAAGCCTTCATATTTTAATATAACTGAGCCTTAGTAAGAGGTACTATTTTGGCTATACTGGAAGTATTTAGGGGAGAGAGACTGGATCTACTTTGCGAGAAGGATGGGGACAGCTGTGATAGGAGCGTCTCTCTTAGATTGTTCAATCTTCATTCTATGGTATAGCTGAGGTGCTAATTTAGTGATCAGAGTTTGCAAGAAAGGTAAATGGTTTATTGTGAGTTAACAGAGGTTAGTAATGGTGTTAGTCATGCATGGTTAGTTCATTGATAGGAAGAATTCC
The DNA here is from genome assembly GCA_032716605.1 of Paralithodes platypus. Taxonomy (NCBI): domain Eukaryota; kingdom Metazoa; phylum Arthropoda; class Malacostraca; order Decapoda; family Lithodidae; genus Paralithodes; species Paralithodes platypus. The sequence continues at coordinate 19,512,377 of CM064491.1, read as the reverse complement.
TGTGCTACCTGGCAATGACTCAGAAGTCAAAACAGGGGCCAGGTATACCTCCGCGGGGGTAGGGGTCTCCCTCCTCGGGTGGACAAAAAGTGGGAGCTGGGCGCCCTCTCTCTGTGATAGTCGTCCGGCGTCTGTGGCTAGGGGCTTGCCATATCACCAGTGTTTGTAATAACCCACTGTGTATGAGACAGATGTGGGTGTCCTTAATACCAAAACCGAAGGTGCCTTGGCTAGCTGATTTTACTCGGCTGGTTGTTAATTGTAGGGTTTGCTGGATGTGGTGGAGACTGGGTTGCTAACTTTGCCACATTTATCTGGAAGTATGGCAATAGAAGTTAGTTACTGGTGAGGCGGCTAGCCTCGCACCGACGACCATTGGGTGCCAGGTTGTGAATGGGTTGTAAGAGAATAGATGGCATGCAAGGGGTTAGTAAAGTTCTAATGTTGTTCTGGCCTACTAAGTGAAGGTATGCTGGATAGGAGTATATATATAAAAGGTTGGAGAGCATTAGCAACGGGAAATTCAAGGATCTTCAAGACGTATGAGAGAGAGGCTAGGTCGGACAAGAGTAGAGAAGCGCGGGGTCTTATAATGCGAGGGGAGGAGTTAAGGGGGGCTATAGGGGAATTTGACCGTAAGGTCTCTGGGCGTGGGGGTGGAGTACGTTAGCCAAATGCTACCGGGGAATGCAACTATGGGGTGGTATATGAGTCTGGAAAAGATAGTTATGTGATCAGTCCGAGGGGTTAAGGATACTATTAGTTGGCCCTGGGAACTGCGTTTTCTATGAAATATATATATACCAACAACAGCGGCAACAAGTACGGCGGGTGCCCAACCCCGAAAAGTGTTGAAATAGGGGAGCTATCCCCCCGCCAAAGGCGGCTTTCTAGGGCCTTTCCTAGCTGATGCTGAGAGGATTGGGTTCTAGTCATGTGGTGATGGGCTGGTCTATTAGAGTGAGAACTGAGCAATCTCTGCCATACCCATAGCTTACTCTGACTGTTCCTTTTACTTATATATTTTCTAGATCTCAAGTGACGGCGTCTCTAACGTGGATTGACCTCCCAATCTACCAAGATTGGAAGCCAAAGCGTCACATTTTTCCTTTCTCTATTGCTGAGGGACACAGGCCCGGGGTGGGGCTTTGGGGCATTTCCGCACCCTCCTCAGCTCCCCGCCATGGAGTGGCTTCGGTCACCCAGGCTTTATTGTGGTCGGCGGGGAGGGTTCTGTGGTGGCGCTCGGTTATGGCCTTGGCCTTGCTCAGGGCCTTGGGGCTGTTCGGCCAGGCAGCTTGGGGAACAACAACAACAACAACAGCGGCAGTTCGTAGGGGTACTTAGTTATTGTTTCGGGGTACTTATGACCGATACTGGTAACAAGGTTATCTTATACAATCTCTGGTTGGGGTAAGAGGTGTATGACACGAAGTAAATTGGCGTAGTGTGGACTGTGGATACGAAGGAGGCAAGGGGAAGACGTATGACAATTGTGGAAAAGCAAATGGAAAAAGGTGAACACAATGGCGGATAAAAATACTTAACCTAAGGATTGAATACATAGATTTATGGGGCGATGGGTCTTCAGAAGCTTAGTCTGGCAAGACAAGATGTTAGGGAATGTTAATATTAATACTTAAACTAAGGATTGCATACATCGATGAACGACGACATTATAGTCGTCGTCCTAATAAGGTGATGAAACCTGGTTGATCTGTATTTGGCACAATACGACACAAGGACAGTGCCGCTATGTCTTATCAATACTGGTGGCAGTTAATATTATAGAGACACTTAGTTACTAGAGGAACAATGCAAGGGGGCGACTGAGCACGGGTTACATATATCTATACTCGTCATGGGAAATGATATACGAGGTCTAGGGACAGGCGTGGGTGTTTTAACTTCTAAGATATATAACATCTACTTCTCGGATGTAAGAACATACATAGATATAATTATGGCTGTCTGATGTGTTGGCATTGGCTCAACATCGGGACACGGCATGGGTGTTTTTAATATGAATGTATATTCCTGTTCATCATCTTTGTAGTTAGGAGTATAGGACACGAGGGGTAGTGTACGTGAGGTGTGGAAAATGGTCAGTTTAGAAAAGGTAGGTAGGTGCGGCCTGGAGCTGCTTAGCCCTGCGGGCTTGGGCCTGTCTGAAATGGCTGGCTCGGTCAGCTGGTCCTTTCGTTCTGTGGACCTTTCTTCCGGGTGTTTCTGTGTGGTGTTCGCTCGTGGCTTCTGTGGTGGGCTTCTTGTTCTGGGGCATTTTACTTCCCTCTCCTTCATTATAGGCTCGTCCTCGAGCCTCAAGGGTGAAGTAAAAAGAAGCATAGTCATGGTGGGTCATTTTAAGGGTATTTAAAAAGTTCCACCAAGCAAGAGAGCGACGGTCAAGTTTCTTTTGCAGGTCAATGTATACCTGTAAGAATGTGTCCTCTGTGTTGTGGCGGGCGGCTGCCCGGGCTTGGTGTGGGTGTGGTATACGGGCCAAGTGTCCAGTGGGTTTTTTTACTTTAACCTTTCGTATGAATGGTTTGTAGCTTTCCCCTGTGGGGGTCGGAGTGAGGTGTGTGGGATTGACAGGAAGTCTGTTTAGTGTGGTGAAGGGGTTACTAACCGAAAGGGGATTCACGCGTGACAACAGAGCTGGGGATGAAGGGGGAATGTGAGTCTGGGTTTTATTTGGTTTTCTTGGGCGGTGTTGTAGGTTGGGAATATATAGTGAGGCAATGCACAAGATCGGTTTAGGTAAGGTGGGTGAAGGAGGTGTGTGGGAAGGAGGGGGTGTGTGTGTTGTGTGGCTTGGGTCCTTAGTGTCAGAACGGGGTGTTATTTTTGTATCGCTGTCTTTAAATCTGATGGGTCTGTTGATTATTCTACCTCTGGCGGTCCTGCTGGGAAGGTAGATGTTTGTCGTGGGACTAGAGTCGCTCGACGATGTTTTATATTGAGGGGAAGAACATTTTACAGGTAAAGGACATGTGGGGTTTTCTCAGGGGTGACTTTGTGGGGGGGGGGATTTCTGGGGGGGAGGGTTGGTTGGGGGTTCGGTGAGGTGAGGAGGTTGGTCGGTGTGTGGGTGGGGTGGTGGGGATCGTGGAGGGGAAAGGGGCGGATGCGGGGGGGGCTAGACGGGTGGGTAAGGAGTGTAGATTTAAGTTGGAGGGTTGGGGTAGGGGTGTGTGGGGTGTGTCGTTTGATGAGGTTGGTGATTTGCTGGTGATTATTCGTCTTCTTTCCCTTTGTGGGGGAGAATTCGACGAAGAAGAAGAAAAGGAGGAGGAGGAGGGGGGTAGTGGTCTGGCAGCCCTACGGAACTTGGTTAGCAGGGTGTGTTTTCTGGAGGTTTTAAACTATTTTTGTCGTGGGCGTAAGTTGTAGTGTGAGGTTACTGAGGTAGATTGTGTGGTGCGGTTGGGTGTGTACTTGGTTTGGGGTGGGAGTGGTGGTTTTCTCACTGTGGTGCCTGGTGGAGGTATGTCAGGGCTAGACGGGAGGGTTTCTGTTGTGGCCGGGGTTGTGGGTGGAGGTTTTCGCACTTGGATAAGTTGGGGAGGAACTTGACTATCAGAAGTGAAGGAAGGTGTCATGGTGGAAGAGGGTGTGATAGTGGGGGCTTGGGGTTTGTGGAGGTTAATTTGGGGGGTATGTTGAGAAATGATTTGTCGGTTCGGTGCTGGAGGGCTTAGGTCCTTAGGGGTTTGTATGGGAATATTCATAGCCTGAGTGGGAGGGTGAGTAGGGGTGTTTAGTTTTGGGTCGGACGTGTGGGGTGGGGTAATGTCTTGTGGCTTTAGAGGTTTAAACGCTCGGACGAATCTAGTTCGGAGCGTGCGAGTCACGCCGTGATAGTCGATGGTGACTTGAAAGGCATTTGGGACTTGTATGACGGTGTAGGGCCCGACATAGTGAGGGCCTAACTTGTTGGTGATAGGGAGGTTGGCTACCATTACGGTGTCATGGATGGCGAAAGGGTTTTTGTCATCGATGTTATCAGTTTTGGTGTCCTGACAGATCTGGGCGGTATGGAGGGTGTTTTGCAGATGTTGCAATGGGTCAATTGTGGAGGTGGTGGAGGGAAGGTGAGCGTGGTGGTGGAATGGCAGTAACAGGAGGGGTACACCGTAAACACGTTCATGAGGGGAAATACCGTCTTCCCGAGGACAGGTGTTCATACCCCACTGTATCATCTTTAGTTGTGATGGCCAGTCTGAGGTGTTAAGAGCAATCATTCTTGTACGTAACTGGTTGTTGATGGTGCGATGGCTGCGTTCGCATATAGCATTTCCTTGAGGCCAGTATGGGGATGAGTGTTTAATCTTAATACCGCATTGTTGGGTGAATTGTTGCCAAACGTGTCCACTAAACTAGGGGGCATTGTCCGATAGAAGAGCAAGGGGAAGGCCGAATATAGGGAACACTTCTGTGGCAAGCAGTGTGGCGACTGTGGTGGCTGTGTGGTCTTTAACTGGGCAGGCTATTAAAAATTTTGAATATACGTCCACAAATGTGACGATATAGCGGTTGCCAGCGTAAGAAGGGAACGGGCCCATGATGTCGAGGGATAGGACTTGGAACGGTTTGTTGGCAGAAATGGTACCAGCTGGGCCTGGGGTGCGTGATCTATCCTTTCCCAATAAACACGGTTTGCAGGATTCTGTCACTCGTTGTGCAATTTTGGAGGGATTGGGGGTCCAGTATTGGTCTGTGAAGATCTTTAACATCTTCTTTTGTCCAAGGTGTATGCCGTTTCCCTCGTGGATGGCAATCATGTAGTCGTGGGCAATGGTGGGGTCCAAGATTATGTGACCAGTGTCTGTGGCAAGTTGATCTCCCCAGCGAGTCAGTCTCCTGAAGACATATTTTAACGGTATCCAGGGGGGTCTGATTCGTGCTTCCCAAGATTGAATTACGGAGGGGGCTGGGGGGGCATTCTGTCGGGGGGTGGGGGTAGATACCAATTGAGTGTTTTGTAAGGCGGCTAGGTTGGTGGGGGGGTCTTTTGGTACTGGAAAACGTGACAGGGCGTCTGCATTAGTATGGAGTTTGCCGGGACGATATTGTATGGTAAAGTCGTAGTCCTCTAGTGTCTCCCTCCAACGTACCAAAATGGCTGAGTTGGTTTCGCACCTACGCAGCCATTGTAAAGATTGATGGTCGGTAATTATTTCGAGTTTTGCGCCCAACACAAATGACCGGAAGTGGCTGAGTGCCCAAATGATCCCTAAGCGCACTCTCTTGGTGGCTGCGTAATTCTGTTGGGGTGGGGTGAGGGTGGAGCTGGTATACGCTATCACATGTTCCTTTCCATCTCTGAATTGAGCTAAAACTGCACCAATGGCGTACAGAGATACGTCGGTATAAAGACTGAAAGGTTTCTGGTAGTCAGGGAAAACGACAATAGGGGCTTGGATTAGCTTTTGCTTCAAAGTGTTAAACGCGAGGTCTCTTTCAGGTGTCCAGGCGAACGGGGTGTCTTTGTGGGTAAGTTGGTGGAGGGGTCTGGCTATGGTGGCAAATTGGGGGACGAAACGTCTGTAGTATGTGGCTAAACCTAGAAACGAACGTATTCCTTTAACCGTGGTGGGTGGGGTTTGGTTTTGTATGGCTTGAAGTTTCTTTGGGTCTGGCGCAATACCATGTTCAGATATCACGTGTCCGAGAAAATCTACCTTATTCCGGGCAATCACGCACTTTGAGGGTTTTAATTTCAACCCGGCGGCTCGGATTCTTTGAAGGACTTTTCTCAACCTGAGGAGGTGTTCTTCCCAGGTTGGAGAGTACACAATAATATCGTCCAGATAGGCTAGGCAGGTTTCCAAGGTTAGGCCATGTAATACAGTTTCCATCTAACGGGAGAAAGTGGCGGGTCCGTTACAGAGGCCAAAAGGTAGGACGTTAAATTCATAGTGATGGCCACCACTAGTGGAAAATGCTGTTTTCTTTTGGTCCTCGGCCTTGATAGGCACTTGCCAATACCCTGCTTGCAAGTCGAGGGTAGTGAACCATTTGGATCCGTATAGGGAGTCAAGGGAATCGTCTATTCGGGGTAAGGGTGTAGCGTCTTTAATGGTTATGTCATTTAACCTCCTGTAATCGACGCAAAAACGGGTTGTCCCATCTTTCTTTTTGACTAAGACAACAGGGGAAGACCAGGGGCTAATGGACGGGGTGGCAATCCCGGCCTCTAACATTTCCTGGACTTGGCGTTCCTCTTCCTGACGTTGTATGGGGTTCTTTCTACGGGATGGTTGTCGTATGGAGGGGCCTGTGGTGTTAATGATGTGTTGTTCTACATCAGTCTGTCCGATTTCGGTGGGTTGTTGGGCAAACACGTCACTGAATTCCAGCAGTAGGTCGTACATGCCATTCTTTTGGTGGTCAGATAGTGTCTCAGGAAGAGGGGGCAATTGGAGGCTGGTAGGGGTGTCGTTACAATGTATGGGGAGGTCATCGAAAGTTTTGAGGTCTCCTATAATGAGACCTTTTGGTAATGTCAGGGGTTCCTCTGAGATATTTGCCACGAGAATGTGGTTGATGCGAGCGGAAATGATGGCGGGTTGTAAGAGGCAACGATGGGGGTTGGGGGACGTGTTAGTGGGGGAAAATATCATGTGAATTTGGGGGATGGGCCGCAGGTTCCCCCTTTTTTGAGGGTGGGGGGGAATTTGGCATTTATCCTGAACTACCGCTGGGCTAATGATGGTGGGGGATTGACTGGCGAGCAGGTGCTTGGTACTTATAAGGGGGGCAAGGTCACTTTGGTGGGGGTCACGCGTGAGGGGGGGGATTAACGGCGCGTGTGAGAGGATCAGTGGGGCGCGGTGTGAGGGGGTTAGAAAACGGGATTTGTTAGAGGGACTGCGGAGGGTTGGTGGGGGGGAGCGTTGTCGGTGGCAGTAACGGTTTGTTTGGAGTTTATGTGGGTTTGGTGGTTATGTTTGTCATGAGAGGGCGAGTCAAGTGTGGGGTTGTGAAGTTTTTTAGGGGTGTGAATTGTGTGGGGGTGGAAGGGAGCTACTGACGAATACTCTCACAAGGGGGAGGGGGGTGGTGGTGGAATAGCTGGGCATTTCTGGGGGCATGGTGGGAACATGGTTGTGTCCCTCGGTCAGCACGCGTGAGGGGGGATTAACGGTGCGTGCGGGCGGTTCAGAGGGGTGAGAGGTGAGCGAGTTAGAAAACGGGATTTGCTGGGGGGACTGCGGAGGGTTGGTGGGGAAAAAGTTAGGTGTAGAACATGGGTTATTGGTGTAGGACTGGTGTATTGATTTGGGGTTGTTAACAGGACGAAGGTGGGGAATTTTTTTGGTGGCAGTAACGGTCTGGTTACAGGTTATGTGGGACTGGTGAGTTTGTTGGTCATGAGAGGGTGAGTCAAGTGTGGGGTTGTGAAATTTTCTAGGGGTGTGAATTGTGTGGGGGGAAAAAGGAGCTACTGACGGCAAACTGTCACAAGGGAATTGGTGTTGGTTGTGGGATACTTGAACATTTCTGGGGGCATGGGAAAAACATTGTTGGGTACATTGGTCGGCATTTTCTCTGGAAACATGTGTACATAAACATTGGATAGAATTATGGTTACATATATCAGAGTCTGTCCTGAAAACATGGGAGGATTTATTCTGGACAGAGTTACGAGAATTGAGGGGGTTACCGAGAGGGAGTTGCTTGGACTTGTCTTGTCGTTTGTTGAGGCATTTTTTTACTGAATTGAGTGAGGTTTTGAGAGAACTCGGGGCAAGGGGAGGTTTTAGGAGTCACCTTAGTGCTAGCTGCAACTTGGTAACCCTGACTCAGGGTTTGTTGAGGGGGAGGTTGTTTTTTCTTTTTGGGAATGGGTTTCTGCGTGATTGGTTTGTCAGAGGCTTTGGGCTGGAATTTGTTTTTGAATGAGATCAGCCTTTGGCCGCAGTCAATCTGGGCCTGGAGTTTTTGAAGGAGGTCAAGTCCAAGGAAACCATCATAATGTTTACAGTTGGAGGAAAATACTGTGAATGTGTGATAACAACGAGCATGGGGGTCAGGAGTGGTTACTGATAGGGGTAAAGTGTCTCCTAGGAGATTTAAGTAAGTATCAGCGGCTGAGATGAGTTCTGTTTTGGTGTTTAACAAAGGGCCAAATAGTCGGGTATGTTTTTCATAGTAAGATTTGAAGAAACATGACTTGGCAGCTCCCGTGTCGATTAGCAAGCAGACAGGAATGTCCTTGATTTTGGCCATGTAATAAATGGGGGCAGTGCGACTAGTTATGGCGTCCCCCGCCGAGCCCATCGTGGGCGGGGGATACTTTAAAAATCCTGGGGGTCGGTATCTACCTCCTCCAGGGTTTCTTCGGTATCGTCTGAGGTCATGATATGGGGGGCTATTTCTTCCTCTTGTCCCCACTCCTCTTCATTTACAGAAATGCGAGGAGTAGAGGGGGGAGGTTTGGCAGAGTCACGAATTTGATGGAGGGCACACTGAGCATTACAGGCAGGGAAATCATAGGGGTTGATAATAACTAAGGTAGGGTTTTTACTTTGGTAGATGTTGTAGTTGCTGTTCCGGTTGAAGATTCTGCGTGGCTGGGTCGGTTGGAACCGGGGTCTACTGGGTTGGGGCTTGCCGGACGGGTAGGTGGGTCTGTTGTTGAAGGATGAGGCTTGGTAGGCATTCTTGGAGTTTTGGTGGTTGGTTTGCTGCGAGTGCGTGGGAAACCTCTTGATTGCAGCGATTTGGGTGGGTGCTTCTGTGCGCACGGCCAAAATACGTCGGATCGTGATGAGGTCTTTTTTGTATCCGACTAAATCGTGCACCTGGAAATGGTCTTTTACTGCTGAGGGCAATATCGACACAAGGTTGACCAGAATTTGCTGTTCTTGTTGGATTCTGGTCAACGTGGGGAAAGAAATTTTTATGTGTTGGGCAAGCTTATTCACTGTGGCATCTACATTGCCTTCGAATTTAGTGTCTAGGATACGGGTGTGGGCCACGAAAACGCCCAACGAAGGCTTAATGGCTTCTATCACTATTGGGCGAAATTCGTCCCAGGTGAGATCAGGGTGCACTTGATAGGCAACCAGGGAAACGGCTTTTCCCAGGTGCGTTAATGTTACGGCTATTTTTTGTGCGTCCGTGGCATAAGCCATGTCAAGTAGGTTTCACTAAGTCCATGAATATTTCGATCCCATAATTTTTTTCATCATAATGTGGGATGGGAATGTGAGGAGAGTGCGCCATGATGTTCTCGTGTTCTGGCTGTTCCAAACTTGCAATGTAATGCAACATTTTATCCGAATCAAGAACCACCGCTGCCGCCAATGTTATGCCCTGTTTTTCTACAGGTTTAACTTGGGTAATGTACAAAGGAGTACAAAGGAGTACAAAGGAAATCAAGCAACAAAAGATATAGTGACCCTTCTAGGCTGCTTGTCCTCCAAAACACTGAGGATCAAGTGTCCAAACAGTGGTTTAGAGTGGGTAAGGAACATTGGAAAGGGAACTACTGCCCTGCCACTAACGTGGCAGGACTAGGAAGTTAGTAGGGGACATATGGGTTAGTAACTGAGGGGAGGATAAAATAAAGTTATTCATTTACAAACGCAGTCAGTCGCGGGTTTGATGCGAGATATTTGTCTAAGCGGAATTTAAATGAATCAACGGTGCTGCAGTCTATGAAATCTTTCCACAAGTTAACTCTATTGGAGAAGAAATTTGTGTGAGTTAAAAGATTTACCAATCATTTTGCAACCGTTCCCCGCGTGTAATTTGATTGGTCGATAGTGAAGTACTTACTACAGTTCATATTGTCGATGCCTTTGCTGATTTTGAACACTTGAATTAAGTCACCTCTTAATCTGCGCTGGGTTAAAGGAAATAGATTTAATTCTCTAAGACGATCTTCGTATGGTTTGTTCTTTAGGCTAGGTATCATTTTGGTAACTCTACGTTGAACTCGTTGAGCTTGTTTATGTCTTTTTGGTAATAAGGGCACCAGCATTGAACGCAGTATTCCAGAAGAGGGCGGACTAAGGAATTGTAAAGGGTTAGGATTACGTCTTTGGATTTATGCTCAAATGATCTGCCTATAAAGCCAATTATTTGTTTGCCTTCTTAACAACTTCTGAACATTGTTGACTCGGTTTTAGGTTACTCGATATTGTTACTCCCAGATCGGTTTCTCTGTTTACATTCTTAAGCTGAGTGCCATTCATCGAATAGTTTGCTTTCTCATTTAGGTATCCGATATGTAGTACTTTACATTTATCCGCATTGAAACTCATTTGCCAAATTTGGGCTCAATGTGACAATTTATCTAGATTGTGTTGCATATTGTCAACTTGATCTTTTGAGAGTACGCTATTTGCAATTTGTGTATCGTCAGCAAATTTTGAGATTGTACAGGTGAGACCCTCATCTAAGTCGTTGATGTAAATTAGAAAGAGAATTGGTCCTAGTACCGATCCCTGGGGTACCCCGCTACTTACATTGGTCCATTTAGATGCCTTACCGTTTATGACTACTCTTTGCTTTCTGTCGCTGAGCCAATTTTCTATCCATTTTCAACACACCGTCTTGTATTCCATGCGCTTTTAGTTTTAGCAGTAAACGTTTGTGGGGAACTTTGTCAAAGGCCTTTTGAAAATCAAGGTATAATAATATCTACAGCTTCTCATCGTAGAGGTTGAGGATATCGTGGAAGAAGTCTAAGAGGTTTGTTAAACAGGAACGTTTTTTACGAAAGCTGTGTTGAGTATCTTTAAGTATGTTATTTCCTCTAAGTGATTTACGAGTCTGTCTCTTATAACCGTTTCTAGCATTTTACATACAAACTGAGGTTTAAGCTAATTGGACGATAGTTACTGGGTAATGTGAGTTCTAATTGACCTGGTATATAAGGCTGCATGCACAATACCAGGTATGAGGAATAGAGAACACAAATAAACACACACGGTAACACGACACAAGTTCAAGTTTATTGAAGTAAGTAAATAAAGAGCATGGAAAGATAGTAATTCTCGCACAAAACAAATAATAGAAGGGAACTGCTAGCATTAGCGGATCTGGATGGAGCCTAGTCTCCCACTTCCAACGTTCAGGTATACTCTTCTGATCACAGGTTTAATTAGCAAGATTTATTTTACTGAAAGACCTCAATCTATTCATGTAATTCAATTTCACTGATTTGATCTCTTACTGGCTGGTCGCGTGCCCAAGTAGCAGCTCACAGTTAGCTTTAGACACGCGTATATTGTAGAACACGGAATCTCTAGTAACCTCATGGGGGTACTGATCTAAGTTTTATATTCTTATGGCAGAAATACGTAGAACACAAATCAGTGGGCGAACGTTAGATATCACTAGAGTTTTTATATCTGAATAAGGTAATTACGAGAGTCAATGTCGCCTGTTAATTAATGAGCACTGATCGCTTAGTACGTCCCAAATAGAATGGTTAAATATGAGTTACACTGGGCAAGGTTTTATCCACTTTATAGAAAGTTAATAAGTGAGTGTCAAACTAGTACTATAACACTTAGTACTAGCAACATGAATCTTGAATAGTATTTGTAGATCTGGTCCTTGTTATCTTGCTTCCGGTGATCTTGGGGGCTAACGACTGGTTCCTCGGCCGTCCAGGTGGTCCGAAATGTAGGAAGTTCTCAAGTCGGATCTCTTGACGATCGTTGCTGGCTACACACTTATATACCCACGAATTTGTGTGAAGGTTATAAGGTGCACGTTAGGACTTGTACATGGACAGATGCTTCTATTAGTCCTTCTCTGCCATGGAGTCTGCCGGATCTGGAATCTCTCAACTCCGGAACAAACACAAGGGCAGAGCTAGAGGTTAACTGCAGGGTAGTGACCACTGGTTGGTGTCTAGCTTTCAACTGATTTGACTGGGGGCGGGAGCTAGATTTATAGGCTCGGTTCTGGACCCTGTAGACAGTAGGGATCTCGAGTCTTATGGACTTATTTGAGCTCTCAATATATATGGGGACTAGGTAAGATGGTATTTACTGTTGTGGCACATGGCTATAGGAAGCTATTTTAATATCTAATTACTTATCCTTAGTAAGAGGTACTATTTTGGCTATACTGGAAGTATTTAGGGGAGAGAAACGGGATCTACTTTGCGAGGAGGATGGGGACAGCTGTGATAGGAGCGTCTCTCTTAGATTGTTCAATCTTCATTCTATGGTATAGCTGAGGTGCTAATTTAGTGATCAGAGTATGCAAGAAAGGTAAATGGTTTATTGTGAGTTAATAGAGGTTAGTAATGGTGTTAGTCATGCATGGTTAGTTCATTGATAGGAAGAATTCCTGTGCTACCTGGCAATGACTCAGAAGTCAAAACAGGGGCCAGTTATACCTCCGCGGGGGTGGGGGTCTCCCTCCTCGGGTGGACAAAAAGGGGGAGCTGGGCGCCCTCTCTCTGTGATAGTCGTCCGGCGGCTGTGGCTAGGGGCTTGCCATATCACCAGTGTTTGTAATAACCGTCTGTGTATGAGACAGATGTGGGTGTCCTTAATACCAAAACCGAAGGTGCCTTGGCTAGCTGGTTTTACTCGGCTGGTTGTTAATTGTAGGGTTTGCTGGATGTGGTGGAGACTGGGTTGCTAACTCTGCCACATTTATCTGGAAGTATGGCAATAGAAGTAAGTTACTGGTGAGGCGGCTAGCCTCGCACCGACGACCATTGGGTGCCGGGTTGTGAAAGGGTTGTAAGAGAATAGATGGCATGCAAGGGGTTAGTAAAGTTCTAATGTTGTTCTGGCCTACTAAGTGAAGGTAGGCTGGATAGGAGTATATATATAAAAGGTTGGAGAGCATTAGCAACGGGAAATTCAAGGATCTTCAAGAGGTATGAGAGAGAGGCTAGGTCGGACAAGAGTAGAGAAGCGTGGGGTCTTATAATGAGAGGGGAGGATTTAAGAGGGCTATAGGGAAATTTGACCCTAAGGTCTGTGGGGGTGGGGGTGGCATTAGGCTGCAGTTGATCTGGAGTTTAAAAAGCAGTGGAGTACGTTAGCCAAATGCCACCGGGGAATGCAACTATGGGGTGGTATATGAGTCTGGAAAAGATAGAGTTATGTGATCAGTCCGAGGGTTATGGATACTATTAGTTGGCCCTGGGAACTGCGTTTTCTATGAAATATATATGTACCAACAACAGCGGCAGTTCGTAGGGGTACTTAGTTATTGTTTCGGGTTACTTATGCCAGATACTGGTAACAAGGATATCTTATACAAACTCTGGTTGGGGTAAGAGGTGTATGACACAAGTAAATTGGCGTAGTGTGGACTGTGGATACGAAGTGTGGCAAGGGGAAGACGTTTGACAATTGTGGAAGAGTAAATGGAAAAAGGTTAACACAATGGCGGATAAAAATACTTAACCTAAGGATTGAATACATAGATTTATGGGGCGATGGGTCTTCAGAAGCTTAGTCTGGCAAGACAAGATGTTAGGGAATGTTAATATTAATACTTAAACTAAGGATTGCATACATCGATGAACGACGACAATATAGTCGTCGTCCTAATAAGGTGATGAAACCTGGTTGATCTGTACTTGGCACAATCCGACACAAGGACAGTGCCGCTATGTCGTATCAATACTGGTGGCAGTTAATATTATAGAGACACTTAGTTACTAGAGGAACAATGAAAGGAGGCGACTGAGCACGGGTTACATATATCTATACTCGTCATGGGAAATGATATACGAGGTCTAGGGACAGGCGTGGGTGTTTTAACTTCTAAGATATATAACATCTACTTCTCGGATGTAAGAACATACATAGATATAATTATGGCTGTCTGATGTGTTGGCATTGGCTCACACGTCGGGACAGGGCATGGGTGTTTTTAATATGAATGTATATTCCTGTTCATCATCTTTGTAGTTAGGAGTGTAGGACACGTGGGGTAGTGTACGTGAGGTGTGGAAAATGGTCAGTTTAGAAAAGGTAGGTAGGTGCGGCCTGGAGCTGCTTAGCCCTGCGGGCTTGGGCCTGTCTGAAATGGCTGGCTCGGTCAGCTGGTCCTTTCGTTCTGTGGACCTTTCTTCCGGGTGTTTCTGTGTGGTGTTCGCTCGTGGCTTCTGTGGTGGGCTTCTTGTTCTGGGGCATTTTATATATGTTTTGCACTAGCTTTAGAGGTTATTAGAATCATAGTCATATGGATTCATATTGTTGGGTGCTTCTAATTATTTGGTTGGTCTTTATTACTATTTAATGCTAGACAGTGGAGGATATCTTTGGTGGTTGTCCGAGTTATGTACTATCATACAAAAAGTATCCTTACTCTCGTGAACGTTGAGTTTCATAAAGTGGGGTACGATTCGAGCTCAAACAATAGTTTCCATATTACTTCGTCCATTGAGTCTAAATGGTGCGTGTGATTTTAGTAAGGATACTTTTTTGTATGATAGTACATGGCAAGTCAGAGCCTGTACGACTTCGACGGAGCTAGGTACCTGTAGTACACCCTTGTGCATATTTTCCTTTGCGAGCTTAGCAGTATACAAGCGAAGGGCTTTTGCCTACTCTTGCTTGTATACTTGCTAACTCATTTTGTTGATCTTTGAGGAGCGCCAGGGTAAGACCAGATACTTGAGATCTGGACTAACCAAGAGAGCCTCCTAGTCACTTAACGTAAGATAAGGGAAATCTGTTCAGGGGAGACAGTAGGCTGTGAGCATGCTTTGGCTCTGCCTAGGCTCCCTGTACCTTTATACCGCTGCTAGACTTTATTAGTAAGAAAGACAGCATTTTGTTTATTAACTAACTGCGTATGTTTTAGGAATTATTCACGTATTGCTTTTGCCTAGGTTGATGCATAGTGCACAACCCAGTATGGCTGTTACTTTGGCTAAGGAAGTACTGTTTTTGAGTTGCTGTTGTTAGTGCTGTCACAGAGTTGTTGCACTCCCTTGTTTCCATATATATGTATCCTACTTTTAGGTGTATTTAAGTTACAAGCGCCTTTGGTGTCCTGCCCCTTGCATTACTTCTGTTCATATATTGACGAGCATCTTAGAGCCATACAGACGTTTTCAGAATATTCGCATATCTGTTTGCTGTAGGACTAGACTTCAAGTGTTTTCAAAAGAGCATTGAAGAGTTTAGTGTTGAGTTCAGACTCACACTAAAGATAACGTAAGCATATAACCTTTTATTAAATCTTGTCCATAGTTTATTTAAGCTATTGTTTATTACTTGAGAGCGTTTTATTAACGTAATTACTCTTGTTGTGAGTAGGCCTTTACCGTCACCGGGAAAGCCTGTGTAGAACGTACACTTAACCCACGTTTTAATTGATACCCCGTTATCCAGTAGAATAACCCCGGAGGGTTTAAGTGTTTTGTTCAAAGGCTTAATAGTTCGAGGGTTTGGAATTGAGCGTACTGTTGTTGCAGATCTTAGCCTATCTTGTAGTCTCAATATTAAGTGGTTGTACCCTTGTTTATTTCGTTCTCGGTTGGCCGGTCGTAACAACAAGCCTACGAGTTATTATCCATATCTCGAAATGTTTGGATACTACCGTACTCTAATCATGTACAGTACAATATTTCCAATCTGAGCTATGGCAAGCCTTAATGGTTAAGTGAAGAGGAAAGGAATATTCATGGCGGCAGCAGATCATATAGACCGACCTCGCTACGATAATATCCCTGAACCTAATGATAATATATTTTTATTTATTTAACCCATTAAAGAAAAGGATAGAAAGATAAAATCACGTAGTCAGTACAACCCAATGGTGATATATACCGTCTGACATGCCCTTGTTAGTGAAATATTCTGTTTAACCTTAAGTGAATGGCTTAGCTTCGGAAAGGACCTGTGGGATTCAGATCAAAAGTCATAGGGTAACCTGGGGGAGGTTTATACTTACGACAGAACAGCCGGATCTTATGAGTGTTCGACTTTATTGTTTGTTGGTGTTGAGGATCAGAGATGGCGCGTGTATCAGACAATACGGATGTGTCGCCATAGTTTTGTAGATATTGAGTTCTTAATCTTGTTTATGCTAATATATTTTACCCACCGAAATTCCGTGGCTCGTATGAGTCAAAAAACATCTTACACGAAACCCGCGCCGCCCCGACTATTGAGCGTAGTCGCTCGTTACTGGTACCTGCACCGGGTGTACCCCTTAATTATTCCTAGAGAACTTTCATAATTGTCCAATAATAGCTGGAATAAATATAAAAATGGGTCATGCGTATACTGAAAGGTTGGTTATTATGCATCGCTAA